>JARHVA010001460.1:1760000-2360000 GCA_037957365.1 Torreya grandis | reverse complement strand
TTTTGATATGGGTGTGTGTCCCCTATATATACATGAATAAACATTATTTTATTTCCAAACTGTTATCAATATAACTAGAACTCTATTTTGCCTATAATTTGAATATCACTAAGATGTATTTAAAATAAAACACTAGTTTATATAATTTACCAAATAGAAACTCGTGTAACTATTTATTAACTCAATCGATATCTTCTTAAAAGAAGGATAATTTATTACATTACATTTTATATCTGAGTATGTAGATATGTTTTTAACAAAACTCACTTTTTATTTAAATGTAACTCTTTCCTCAGGTTTTAGTTTTCTTGAACTACGGAATTATGACATTCATCTTTAAACCTAATTTAATCCCTACATTTTAACATTCTTTCAATTTCTAAAAAAACATTTAGGATTTGAGGATAATGGGTTAGCTTTCTAGATAGCCGAACCATCCATAGGGATAAGCTTGTATCCATTTGAAAACATATTCTTTTTCCCAGATCCTAAGTTTCATACATAAAAATTTCTTTTTCATTTGAATGTAAAACCAAAACCAACCTTTTAAATTCTACTTTTTAAAAACTTTAAGAACTCACAATCCCTATGCTTCACTATTTTGTGTTATTCCTCTTTTCTCTTCTGGGTCGCTTATTTCCTTTCTCTTATACAACTCCTACTTGTTATTTTTCCTCCCCAGTCTCTTTCCAATCTAACTTTGCATGCTATCATTCCTATTATTTTGTAGTTCATGCGTAATATCCAATCTTCCTCAAAACTCCACTAATTCGCAATTAAATTCTCCATTAAACTTAACCATAAGACCTAATTTATCTCACTTCAAACTTTCTCCATTAATATAAAAATTAAATTTTTTTAACAATTTTTGCATGATTACTTCACTATAAGTCCCCAAGTATATCCAATACATAAGTCTACATAAATCATTAACATAATGATATTCATACTTCTAATTTTAATGTTGTCTCATGCATTGTAATCAAAGAGTAGGTTTAGATTATACTTAACTCTAGGTTAGTGATTTTAGGATAGTTTAATCTCCTTGAATACAATAAAACAAAGGAAATTATTTCTTTATCAAAAAGATAGATAAATCTATAATTACTTCCAATAACAAGATAATTGCTATAATTAATTACTAGTGTATATATAGACTATATATGTATTAACTTTACTTTTAATAGATTAACTTATATTGGTATTCTAATAATACAAACACACAATGCATATAACATTTTTAATCTATTGTGGTGTGTGCAGGTGTCTTTGAAATTCTTCTGTCATCCTTCACTATCTTCATCTATGCCACCCTCTCTAATGATGCTCTCCATTCATCATGCTCTGAGGGATGAATTAACTTGCATCCACCTCACAACATAAAGGTCGTTAGTCAAGTATATCATGATACATATAAAATAATGCTATAACAATAAATATAACATAGCCATTATGTATAGAAATAATAATTTATCATCTCAAAATGATGACTTCATGAAATCTAAGTAACATACATTATTCCATAACAACATATGACTTATAATTTAGTTAGTAAGAATAAATTTAACAACCATGTTAATCCATTGATAAATAGGTAAATTAGTTTAGTGGGAGAATTGGGATGTAATTAAAAAAAAAATTAATGTCCTCCATGTTATTAGGAACTCCAATAGTTCTAAATAAATGCACATCAGGGGATTCATCTTCAAGTTCCTTTAGTTCTTCTCATTGGGAAGTTAGCTGAGATGATCATGTACGTCATTATCCCATCTTGGTTTAACATTAATATAGAACTAAAATTCTTGAAATAGCATCAACCATCTTGAGATATGTCCTCCTAGCATTGGTTTATTGACCGAGTATCACAATGTGTGGTGGTCCATGAAGAAATCAAAAGGGTTAGCCAATAAGTAATTCCTAAACTTTTGCAATGCAAACACCATGGCTAGTGCTTCTCTTTTTGTGTTTGTGTGATTTTTTTTTATAGCTGATAATTTTTTACTAGAAATATGTATTGGGTGGTCTAACCTGCCTTCATCTAGCTTCATTAAGATAGCTCCTACTACAATGATGGAAGCATCTAGATGTATGTGGAATGGATTCTTCTAGTCAAGAAATACCAAGATGGGTGTTGTTACCAACCTCTCATTTAACTTGATGAATTTTTTTTAAAACTCTGATGTCCATTCAAATTTGATATCCTTTCACATTAGCTTTTCCATGGATGTTGATATAGTTGCATATCATTTTATATACTTCCTATAATATCTAGTTTGACTTAGAAAGGTGTGCACTTCAGTTGAGTTGGTAATAGGTGGTATTCCTATTATAACAAAAAATTTAGATAGATTGACCAAAATTTTATCGTTACACATAGCATAACCTAGTAAGACACCAAAAGTGTAAAGAATAGACACTTATTTAAATTTAAGGTGATGCACAAATCCTGGCATCACTATATCATCAATCTTAGCTTTGACAATTGCTCTTTAAATAGAGAGAATACTGACCAATAATTTAGATAGACCTGTAGGAAATCATGAATGAAGTATTTAAATGCATTTACCACAGTTCCAAAATATATAATAGGTGTGTTCCTTAAACCAAATGGCATTACCTTGTATGTAAACAATCCCCATTCAGTAGTGAAGGTGGTCTTGGTCTGATCCTCTTTAGCAATCAAAAATTTGGTGATACCCATTAAAATAATACATAAAGGAATATATTACATTCCCAACTAAAGATTTAAGTACTTCATCAGTAAAAGTGATAGGAAATGGATCATTGACACAAGTGTCATTAAATGGATGCTAATATCCACACATCCAATTTTATCTTGTCTTCTTAGGTTGCACAACCATGAAACTCACCCACTCTATCTTTTCAACAAGATAAATAATTGCAACTTCTTACATTCAATCTAATTTGACCTTTACTTTAGTTTTCATATTAGGAATGAGTCTATAGGGTCACTTTTTAATCAGGTATGCACATTGTTTTAACTTGATATGCATTTCTCCTAGAGATGGATCTACGCCTTTGACCTGTGAAAATTTGCTTGGAAACATATCCTGGCAATCTCTTAACATATGTAGAGCTTCAGAGATTTGCTCTTGTCCCCAGTAATCTCTTACTATTGCAAGCTTAGGGGTCACTTATATCCTTATATTTCCTTGAGTATTTTGTAACGGTTCTTGATATATCTTGCCCAATCCACTAGGCATAATATCTTGTAAAATGCATTTGCCTTCTTACTGTGGAATGTCAATATTCTGCAATTTTTCCTCTTTTACTTGATCTACACCTTGCACTAGTTTACACTCATTTTCATGTTGCAATTCAAAAAACCCTTCTAAATCAAGATCCCCATCATTATCACTATCACTAGATTCTATCAAATCATTATTTATTCTATTACACAACTAAACCTAAAGTTGTTCTTTTTTATTAGCTTTGTAATTCCATAGTGTAAGATCCAAGTCCTACTCAACTTCCTGATGAAAGGATGATTCAACAACATTTGTTGAATCCTCTACACATCCATGACAGAAAATTTTTAATCCTTTGAAAGGCATTATATACTAATGGGTTATCATCTTCAAGTATAAAAGTTTGAATAAAATCCTACTGAAGTTGTGCCTAGTGTTTAATTTCCCTTCTTCACTCTTGATGCATGTGCTGAGCTGTTGGAAGAGATGCAAGGGTCAAACTGAATATGCATTGTTGGATGTGTAGTTATAGACATTGACCCTCTTGAAAGAAAGGACATTCTTCTCTAATACTAGTTGTTAGATGAAACCTTGCATGCAAAATTTCATAAGCATCCTCCCAATGCATTTTTTTTTGTGCATGGCCCACCATGTTTATTTTTAAACTTATAGGTATCCCCGATCCCAATTGGGGCATGACCCACCATGTTATATCACTTTCTTTCAATGCATATTTGAGTGTGCTAACGCATTTTTCCACCTTTAGTACATGGTGTTCAAGCCTCAATATGAATGGATTGAGATCCTGTGTCATAAAATATTGAGGTATTTCACGTTTTGCAGTGAACACCATGCACAGAGGTCACAATTCATGATCTCTACGGGGCTAATTTAGGATGTGTGCTTCCGAGTCACCACTTATGGATGATGTCGAATCCAAAGGTAGAATTCCTTTAGGATTGGGTTTAGTGTATTCCATCATAGTTGTATTATTATTATACAAACACTGTATAATGACATTCATATCGAGTACAAAAATAGCATAAGGTTTGACAACTTAACTGATTTGTTTGAAGACAAAAGGTTAAATAAAACGTCAAATTTTTAATCAAGATTCATAATAGAAAAGTTAGCATCGAGTTCAAGGTTTAAAATTTTTACAATATTAATAAGACAATTCTTGTGTTAAAAGGTTGTGTTAACATAAAATAACTTTATTGCAGCGCTTAATTTCATAGACTACTTGGTCTCATAAACGTTATTAAAATCTTTCATTTCATTTCAATCACCAAATTTTTTATTTTTAATCAGTCATTAATGTTAGACATAATATATCAACATGACATTAAATTTGAATGTAGCATCACCCCATTTCACATCATTCGACCGTGATACCTTGCCAAAATCCAATATCTTAATTTGACATATACATCATAACACGCTCCATAGTGGAGAGTGTAAAAATTGTCCACTGGAGAGTGTACTAAAAATTGTCTACTAGTTGAAAAATTATATAGACTAATGATATAATAGAAACTGGAGAGTGTACCCTATTAAATTGACTAGAGTGTAAGAGTGTCCGTTCAATAGTGGACACTGTAGGGTACACTCAAATTTGTCTGACATTTGAAAATTTTTAAAGCCAATCTACCTATCATTTTCCATAAATACACCATGTAATTGACTATTCCGACTTTTAGCCAGTGGTTTGCATTGCACAAAATGTGTTAGCATGCCAATTAATTTAAGTGTGCCATCACACCATCAGTCGACCGTGTGCCAAGAATCCACTGTGTCGATTTATCAAATTTGCCTGTCATTTTCAAAGTTGCTATCATTTATAAAGTAACACAGTATGAATGCATTATTTTTACGTTTAGTCGGTGGAAATTTGAGCATGGCGTCGCAGCATATCACATCAATCAACCAGGAACAATAATTGAATGCCATTTTAAAAATTATACAACCTAGCTTTCATTTTACAAGTTGCACGTCGTAATTGAATGTGTCTCCACCGTTCACTCAGAAATTAATTATTTAGATATGAGCGACTTATTTTCCACATAAACAATTAATTTTGTATTTAATACCTATTATACCATTCACGTGAATTGATTCTTTATGTTGTTCATATCATACGGTATTGATAATAATGAATCCCCATCCTGTGCAACGTGGAACAATGATTTGATTTGATTTGGCTGTATATTTTATTAATAAAGTGAAAGGCCTTGGCAAGAATGTGTCAGCATGACAATAAATCGACGTGTGGCATGGAACCATATCACATCACTCGACCGCGATGCCCTGCCAAGAATCAAGCCTATATCACCTATATTTACGATTAACTACTACAAAAACCTATATTCCCTATATTTAGGATCAACTAGTACAAAAAGAATGAAGAATGGTAAATATGTCAAACCTTACAAAAAGAAGTAGTAAGATTCAATGCAACTTATTTTGTGAAATTTGCTAGGAGTGTAATTCTTCTCCATAATTTTGATAAATAATATTCACCATAACTTATCTCATTCATTTGTAATAGTATATTGTTTTACATTCATTTGCATTAGAAACATGGTTTTACCAAAACATAAAGCTATATCTTTCACGGTGTAATCACACACATCTTGCATAAAAAATAATTTGAAAGGATTTTCTCGAATTCTTTCACCTAATGAAATACTCTAAAAACATATGTTGGCCATAACAACATATGATTGACATTTTCCTCAACAAGACACTTATTTTTATTGAGATGATATTTCTTTCAATCAATTATTAGGTAACTAAAACAGTTCTATGGAAGCTAGAGATTGCATTGACATATGTGACATGTCACTAAACTTTGTATGTGTGGCTAGGCAAAGTTCTTTAAATCCATCCCCTAAAATACTCTATCATTGCCCCTCACCATCACCACCCAATGCACCTTGAAATATTTCATTGCTTTCAAGTTCTATATGACTTTGCCCTTCCTCACCACTTCATCATTGCTTAAGCACACTATAAAATATATTATCTCCTCTCGGCACAATACATTGACATGCCATATGAAGAAACACACTTCATTTTCCATAATTGCCTTCACTAGAAATATCATATTGTTGTTACTTAATGTTATGTGCACAAAAGGTGAAATGAGATCATTGGTTATGGGTTTCAAGTGAGGTAAAACTATGATTTTTGAATGAGGTACAATTGTTAATTTATACATTTTCGTTTTACAAAAACTTGCTTCACTAAAACATCAAGACATACCTTTCTCGATATAACTTACACCTTTAGGACAACTGCTAATATATGAATATTTGTATTACATTCTGATGTAATATAACCTAAAGCCATTTATTAGAAAATTTTGATTGACACAATATTCCCCTCCTTCCCGATAACTTGTCTGCCCCACAAAGGTGGCAATGACTTAGATGGGTGTGATGGGTAGGCCATAGTTGTCTAGAAGTATATTTTATAAAAACTTTCTAGCCTTCAATAACATGTTACTCAACTTTGATGCCTTACCAAGAATCTAATGTATTAATTTATCATATAATTCATGGGATGTTTTGTTGTGTATATTACTATAAAATTTGCATGTCATTTGAAAAGTTGTATAGTCTCTAAAATAAAAATAAAATTAATTACATGGGAGGCATTTCATTATCACTCCCCTTCCACCAATTTATCTTGATATATTTAGCATATCATTTACCTTAAAATGACAACTATTGACAATAGTTAACTATCAATGTATTTTGGTCCATGATCTCTACTTTGGATTTGGTTTGATTTAGAGATAGATATTTTCATTGCCCATACCCGTTCCATGTAAGACCCGATCATAATCGTCTCTTCTTAATTCTTATTCATTTCTTGTCTATTTATAATTGTGTAGATTTAATGGTATCATCAACAAGTAAAAGGAATTTGTAATAGGAAGTAGCCAAGGCAAAGATTTTTTAGCCCCAAGTGTATTATATTCATAGATTAGCACAGAGCATAACCAAGTAAGCAATGACAACTTTCAATGAAGAATAGGATGCACAAGGTTTTATCATCGAGTTGTTACCATGAAATACCTTGACACCATAATGTAAATAATGAATGGTGACATGTTTGAGTAATTAAAGTGTAAAACACCTTCTTCATTTTGAGACATGTGTGCATGTACACAAATGCAAATTGAAAAAACTATGAATAAAAATATTTATAAAATGAATTTATAGGTTTTCCTATTTAAACCCTATAGCTGGATAATTTTATACTCATACCAGAAAGTTGCAGTCATTATTTTGGAGTATACCCTCTCGTTACTTAAAATCTATAGGATTGAGAGTAGCTACAAGAAACTCAATCATAATTTGACTAGGTCCTACCTTAGGCACTAAGAAATCCCCAAATTTTAGAACACCAAAAGATCCATACTCATTTCAGAATGGCATCATATGAATTTTGTGGAAACCTATTTCATTATTTTTTTTAATAGTTGTTCATGGCTAAAAAAGATGGAAAACAAAAATATTTGTAAATGAAATGAATGGGAAGATTCAATCAAATTGTAGAAAGAGTGAGCTGTCTATAAAGTTCTTGTTGGAAGCGAATCTTTATGTTGATTTTAAAGGGACTGGTAAAGCTTCTCTCTAAATCTTTGTTTGTTGTGTGCATGTCCTCGAGTTATGGCCATTATGGGAACCACAAGAGCACTTGATCGTTATCATCTTATCCAACAATGTTTTTCTACTTTACGATATTTTCTTACGAAATCTATAATTTTATTCAATTTGACAATAAAATTTTGCATATTTGATGGACTATTGTCCTGATAAAATTCTCAATGGATAAATGTTTGATAAATAATAAAATGACAAGATTGGAGACAACATAAGAATCCCTACATATTATTTACCACATGGTTTTGATGTTTATTACCTTGACCTAAATATACATAAGTGTTTCATAATTTTCCCTTCTTCTTAGCAGTATTTATTATTACAAATAGTGGCTTTACTCATAAAAATGTGTTTGTGTTTTCATATCAGATGTTGCCCTACATAATTCATATTGCTTTTTATATTTTAATATATATTATTTAAATTAATACGTAATAGTTTACACACACACACACACACACACACACACATTATTGATAAAGTGAATGATTCATCTTCTCCCCCGAGTGACAGTTCCCCTTCTTGAAAGTGTGTTGATTTAATTTCCATATGTGTTGCAAGTTGACAAGTGTGTAGGTATGATATGTAATTTGAGAGTATTTTTGCAATGGTGTTATGTGTCATTGAGTATTCATATGGTAGCTACATTATTTAAAAGGTTTGGTGACATGCTTCAATGTGGTGAAAAATCTCTACATAATGGATGTGCAATTATGGATGTGCTACAACATGGACAATAATTCGTGAAATTCTCCACATGGTGATTGTGTATCTATAGATGTGTTGTGGTATGGTGTGAGCCTCCACATCATTTTTGCATAGTCCTAGATGGTTATTGACATTACAAAATATGCACATGATGCTAAGAGGCACGTTATGTGAGTTTGCCTTAGTGTTGTGGCATGAAAGTGTGTAAGACCCTGAAAAAACCATATTAGATACTGAATAAGGTTTTATGCATGCTTGGGTGTTGTGATATGATCTTGATATATTGCAATGTGATACTGGAGGAGTGTGTACACTATCTATTGGAGATGGATTGAAGATCTTGGGTGTTTTGTAGTATGGTAGAAGGTCTCCAAAAGGTGGTTTTGTCATCCAAGATGGTTTGTAACATGACATCAGGTGGAAAGATTTCTCCACATAATGGTTTTGTTATTTTGGATATAATTTTATAATATTTAATATGTATATTTATATATTATAATATTAACATATCATATATAATTATATATTATAATATTATAGTTTTTTATATTCATATATTTAATTTAAGTCTAAACAATGTCTAAACATAATGTATAATTAATTTCAGTCATACAATTAAATAGAGGGTATAAACATTAATCACCAATAAACATATATTAATGTCTTTTAAGACATAGTTGAGATGATTTGATAGGTATCAATTGGGCATATATTCGTATGGTGATAACCTCACTTGAAACAAGCTTACACAATGTTCACCAAGTACAAATGTTGAATGTTTCTTAGAATATGGATTTGAAAAGAAAAGGTTATAAAAAAATCTTTAAATAAACAAACTATAGCAAAAACTATAGTTCTTCAAAGAATTCTATGGACTATTAAAGTTATATACCTCTTGTTGGAAATTTCTCTGCCAATGTAAACTATCATCTCTTATAATTATGCAATCAATGGGTGTTTGACTTATTTTTCCTTTGGTTGTCTTATTTTTTGAGGAGAAGGATACTGAAATTTTGATCCGTGACCTAGGGTGCAAGTAGCCTTGAAGATTTGAATTTCAACATTCTATTATTCAGGGTTCATACAAAGTTATATATACATATTTAAAAAACTATGAAAAGTATTAATGATACACATATTAGTAAACACTTTTATTTGTTATCATTCATATAAATGTAACATGTGCACTTTAATTTAATAAAAAAATCACTAAATATTTATACCAATGGACATAGTTACACATTGAGCATACAAAATAGAAATGTAAATCAAGAGAAAATCTGTATCTAACTTCTTGTATGATTTGAACAACTACTCAACTTTTTCACATCCATTGGAGGCATAAATTCTACGATGGAAATTTCACCCTAATCTTTCTAAAGGGATACAACCAATGCATAAAATATAGACAAAATATATTTAGTATAAAGGCCATGAACAAGCATAAAATGAAGAAAGTAATTTCAAATTTACCCCAATAAAAAATAATGAAGATGTAAGTGAAAATGTGAAGCATGTAATACCAATATGTGTCACCTAATATTATACTTTTAAGGTAATCTTAATAAAAAAATTGGTTGTTGTTAGATCATGCCAATTAATCATGTTGTTAATTGATTATTTTCTCATCAAGATCTCACTTGGCACTCTCACATTGTCTAAGCTATTCACAAACATGACATTCCCATTTTAGGGCCTTATTTAACTCATTATTTGCCTTGTATATTACTATTAATAAAATATATTTGTAATTTTAACATATTTGCTTTCCATTTCTTAATTATCAATTAACAAATCGTAGAAGTCATAACCTTTTTTAACCTTTTAGGGTTTTACTATGTAAATTGTAAGTTAGATTAAAGGGCTAAGTTGACTAGATTAGTGAAATAATATGTGATTTATAACCATTGATTTGTTATAGATTTTGACTTATTTTGACTTTCTAATAATAGTAATAAATATGTGCAAATAGAGATTTTTTTGGAAGATGGTTGTTACAGAAGATCTTGATGGTGAAAAGTGAGCTATGAATAGGTTTGAGTGTCATCAACAAGGTCCTTAGGTCAGATTCTTCACTAGATAATAGTGCCCCACCTAGATAATAGCACCATGCAACTCTAGTGTCCTGAAAATGGTGTTAGTGTCCTCTTTGTAGGATTGTTCCTATTTTCTAGGAGCACCTATGCATGTGATTTTAGGTTCTATTGCTACACGCATGAAATTTAGAACTCTATATTATGCCTAGAATATCTAATTTAGTATAAAAACCCTAATACTACTTATAAATATGACATGAGATGAAAATATGTGTTCATTATTAGGATAGGTTGGACATCCTCAACACCCCATTATGAAGAGATTTTCCTACATACTAATACTCCGAGGATGGATCAAGCCCAATGTAGTTCTCTGACTTAGTGCTTGGTGTAAGTGCAAGTGAATGATAGAATGATAGCAGTCTTAAATGCCTTGAGTATTTTTTAGATTGAAAATATTTAAAGTTTGGGCTTACGGTAGCTGTAGATGGTAGTATGTAGAAGTAGGTAAAAATATTGATCAATAACCTTGATTTTACTCAATTTGTTTCTTATTTGAATAATTTTTTTGTATCTATTTTCCATCTAGTGGATACAGGTATAATAGTCTTGTATTTATAGTGATCCATAGCTTGTGTGGATAATAAAATGTTCTTATGCCGACTATAGGAGGGGCATACATCTGAAAATATATTCATTCAAGAATGTTAGGGCCAGGGTATTCATTAGGGATGAATTTTCTCCCTTTGGTGAATTTTAAGGGACCAAAACTTGGGTTGGGCAAATAGTTAACATAGAAGGTGTTTTTCAAGTTTCACCTAAATTATGACACATAGTGTAAAAATTCATAATATATAGCTAGAAAATAGATACTTTCATGCACTCAAATTTTCCCTAATTTGATGTCATTTGTAAAGTCATATAGTATTTTTTTCTAGAAATTATTGTTATAGCAGGTTTTCCTACCAATAATTTTGCCTATGAATGCAAAAAAATGCTTATACAAAAAATATAAATATGAAATAAGCATTTAAGTATATGTCAACTTATACTTTAATTTATATTTTATATTTATACTTTCAGGATGGTTGAGAGTGGTTTAACACATCTAGGAGATAAAATGAAAATTCTAGATTTTAGAGGATCCTATTGGCTTTCAGACATAGCCATATTTTAAGGTTTTAGGGTTTCAAACATAGCCATATTTTAGGATTTTTGGGTCTTAGACTTAGCCATATTTTAGGATTTTAGGGATCCATCATAGGAAGTAAATGGATAGACACTCCAAATAAGTTGGAATAATGGTAGGAATCATGGATGGCTTGTCGTACTATAAATAATATTCACCTCACAAAATTGTATTTTTTGTCTCACATAATTTATTAAATATCAAACATTTTCCAAAGTCATATTCTTTCTGTAGACATCCAATTCCTAACACCATTATTTTAAAATTGTCAATCTTCCTCAAAATCTGTGAAAATGCACAATCTAGGTCAAAATCACTTAAATGTGCTAAATGGTTTGAGCTTGTTGTATACAATTAATGATTTATACTAATGTATCCCTAAATAGGGCAATGCATTTTAAGTGATTATTAACTTTTCTCAAATAATTTTGAGTCAAAATGATGAAAATGCATTTTGGTGCTTTATATCACTCTTTTCTTCTAATTTAGAAGCACACGACACGTGGATATGTTATTTTGTGTGGACAATGTCCTAAATGGGATGATGGTCCATACATAACTAACATCATCTTCTAATTCGTCTCCATTCAAATTACAACATAGTAGTATGACTTTCTGACCAATTTGATTAATTGTGTACCAATTTTCAAAGAGTTGCACTAAAATTGATTAATCTTACTTAGGCAAATTGAACAAAATTATGAGCTTAAGTAAGAATTCCATGGAAGTTATTGAATATTTATTTATTGGAAATTTATTCCTATTTATTACATCATTAAATGACATGATCAATGGGGTGGTATTCATAAGCCATAAATAAAACAAATATCAAGATTATGGCTTCCCATGCCTCGTTAATGTCCCTTCCTCCCAAATATTTATGAGGATATTTATAGATTTTATTTAAATAATTAGATTAATTCATGGTCACATATATTGATCTCAAGATGTAAGGTCATGGTTAAACCTAGTCAATTTGAAAAATCTATAATTAAGATGGCCAAGCCCACTTTGATTAAGCTTCATTTGTGTAAAATTATTATGTAGAATTATCTCCACATGCCTTTTGTGAGTGTTGATTATTATGTTTAATTTTCAATAAGATAGCTTCATTGATAGGCATACCATTTATTTTTATATCACGATCCTAATTTATAGTTGGTGTTCTTGAGATGGTGGAGGAGCTTGGCCTTGCACCATTGTTGAAAACTTGAGCACCAAATCAAGGGGAAAAATATGTTTTGAGCCATATATGTGTGATGGGAAGTTCTTAGGAAGGTAGCTTGTATTTTCATTCTTTCACTTACACTTAATTGGAATTTTCACACACCGTTGAATAGTTTGGCCTAGATTATTATGTTCTTATGCATTTTTTGTGTTTTTCATTATTAATGCTCTATCTAACCATCTTTGTAATCCACCTCTATATCTTGGCATGCCCGATGGGACTATACATCCCATTAAAGCAAGGAATATATTTTGAAAATCTTAGATTTCCATAAAAGTCATTAAAAATCCTTTAACATCAATTTTTTGCTTCATTTTTGCATGTTTTTGACATTTTTCTATTGATACACAGGTCACACAGTGACCAACATTGGTTCTAGTTGACCGACATCAGTTAATGTTAACTAGCATCAGTTAGGTTACAAGGAAAAATATGTATAAAAAATTGTATTTTAGATGTTTTCTCAAAATTATAGTCAGTTATATTGGTTTATAAGTCTCTAGTTTGAACATTATTTCTTGATCCAGAAGTTTATTTTGGAGATTTTTTCCTAACATTGTGATAACAAGAATTTTTTTGTTCAAATCTTTTTTGCCTAAGGGTTCAAAGGTGATCATTATTGGTCAATTTTGACTGACAATGATTCTTTATGATTGGCATCGGTCTTGTTGTAACTAGCATCAGTCATTGTTGACCTATGTCGATCTCTATGTGTAAAAAATAGGGAACCTAAGAACTATAATTCTAAACTTGCTTGTTTGATTATCAATTGTGCTTCAAATCTAAAGGAAACTCTCTAACTTTTCTTTTAGGACCCACATGGAAAAGTGATTAATTTGAGCATGATTTAAGTCTTGAACCTTCCCTTTAGTATTTAAAAGGAACTTATATGGTTTATTTGATTATTTTATGAATATTTTCCAAAGTTTTTGCAAACTAAGGCCAAGGGGAAAATAACTTCACTTAGCATTTCAATTTGGTGTATAAAACAAACATTCACTTAAATTTCAAATTTCTTGAAGTGTTGTTTTATGCAAATCATTTATTGCTTGTTGGATTGTTTGAGAAAAATGAATTGTGCATGTATGCTCTCCCCCAATCACCTATAGGGAACATGAGTGACCAAAAATGCCTTTTTCTTGTGATTGTGCCTTTGGCTAGGGCATGAAAAGGAACTTATCTAGGCTATCCCTAAAACTTGTATGGTTTGGGTGATCTAAGAATAACCTCTAAAGCCTTTTAAATTAGATCATTTTATTTCATGCAATTTGTCTTGTAGAGGGGAGTTTATAGCCTCTTCACAAGTTATTTAACAAAGCTTTGATTTGGGGCTTCATCTACTAGCATTGACTTCAAGCCCTCTCCCTGGGGGTGTATACAAATTATGGAAAACATGTTGGGATGTTTGCTTGAGTGGTTAAGAAAACTCTATTAGTGTTAATCCATCTTGGAATGTATGATCTATAAGGACATCACACTACACTAAGAAATTAATGGATGTAGTGGTTGTGAAAAGGATAAGACCTTTTCACAACAAGCTAACTAATGTGTATCCAATTGACATTTTTGCATCTCTAGCATTAGTCATGCTTGAGACTATCTAGACGGTTGTAAATTGTAATTTTTAAATAATCCCACTTACCATAGATTATTGTTGATGCAAGTTGAGTAGCCTAAGGTCCATGTCATCGTACAATATTTTAGGAGAAGGGGGGGGGTGTAAAATAACCTACAAGCACATTCACTTTTATTTTTGGATTAACAATTAAAATCATTCCAAGAGAATGTATAAATATAGATTTTAATAATATAATACAACCATGCCAGTTTAGAGATTAGGATGATTTACGTAGTTTTATTTGGTCTTTCTAGTCTGTACTTTGTCTTGATTTGATTCAAAACTTGTTTGTAAATAGAACATCATAACCAAACACATTTCTCCATTATTTTATTGGAATAAGGAGGCATTATGCTGGTCAAATCCAAATCATCTTTGCCTTGTTCAAATTCTCATCTTAAACATTTATTTTTATATTGTCTAAACAACATAGTTATGTTACCCATTTGAGTCTAAATCATTTACCAAAAATCTTTAAGTCCTTCATTGATAATTTAAATTCAAAATTGCACCTTTATAAGTTCTAGGTTAATGTGATAACTGGATTTTATATTTATACTTGACTTGAGTTAACTTAGGTTCAATTTACCATTTGGATTGAAGGCCATTATAGAATCATCATCATCATTTGATCATTGTCAACTTATGTCATCAAGTGTATCACTTACACTCTAAGTTATAGAACACATTTTATTCTACCTCTTATTACCATGTGTTGGTGTTTTGTTGTCTGTTTGGTTCTAGTTTTATACTTAAGAATTCTTGCATGTTTTCACATCTTTAGTTTCTTGGTTCGCATTATCATCTTCCTAATCTAAAGGGATTTACTCTAGTTTTCTAGTAGTAATCTTTTGAGGTTGAACTAGATTTTATGGTACTGACGTATCTTTCAACCTATGTTTGTTGTACTAGTTTACACTTAGGTATTTGAGTTATCATACCCTCTTCTAATTTATATAATTTTAACCCTACCCAAGGTTGAGTAATTTTGTGAACACATTTTTATAATCACGTGGTATTACGCCACCTCATTTTTATTATAGTCTCTTTGGGACCTTGTCATTTGTTTATAAAATATCAAAATACATACCTTGTTTAAACATTTGTAAAACATTTTCCAAATCTTTCCAAATGTAGAGAATAAATCTTTTAGACATGACTCAAAGGTACACTCGTAGTGCGGTCTCTTACAATCCTATCTATGAGGAGGATCACTTTTATGATGGTAAAGACAATTATGTGGTATTTTAATACATTCCCAAAACTATAGGATTTGAGGAAGACTATTAAAATATCACCCACAAGAGGACAAAGATGAAGCACTCCTAAGGTTGATTGAATCTGGTGCTAGGCTACCCTTGGATTTTCCTATGGAATAATTTCATACCTTGGTTAGAGAAGGAGAGAAACAATGAGAACAATCCTTTGTGAAAAATGCTAAAACAAACATACCTTCTTCTAAAAAAGTAAAATAAATACTTATAAAGTCAAAACCCATTGATCAAGATCTTGTCACCAAGATTAAGAAGATAAGTCAATGATATGCAGACCAACTTATCACAAACTTGACAAACTCATTAGGTTCTACTTCAGTCCACAATGACATTTCCAAAGAATAAGGGAATGTGGTTAAATAAACTCAAACTCTAGTTGATAACATAACAACTATGGATCAAGATGTCTCAATCAAATAACCTACAACCCAAGAGGTTTTGTAACTTGCTTTGCTAGACATAGAGCACACAATTTTCAATCATCAAGAACCTCTAGTTCCTTCACAAAACCAAATACCAAAACATTTAGTATGCATTAAAAAAATCATACAAAACATTTTGTCTAGTTCATCTCAACCAACATGTACATTGGAAAATATACCATGAACTCCCTAAAATCAATAGAACATGTATAATTCAAGGCCTCAGATTCCAAGTAATCAATGGCTCACTTACTCGACTCAAGGAGTGAGTCAAAAGACAATCATGGATTGTAGGGTGTATATACCTAACAAATCCATGTAATAATATGGGAACATACCACCCCAATAGTAGGGGCACGTGATGGAGAAAGCTTCACTGCATATCTATAGAGGTGGAGAGCATTAGTGGGTTGTTTTCAAAATAGTTTTCTAGACAAATAGCTGGTGAACATTTTCACACAAAAATTACACCCTAAGGTCATGCATAATATATGTCTTGCTTATGTTAATTCATTTAAATAAATAATCAACAAAGGAGTGTAGATTGAGAAAACTATTATTGCCAAAGGCCTTGTGAATATTTTTGTGTAGGGTCAATCATCAAATCGAACCCAATTACTATTTCAAATAGTTATGCAAGAGGAACTTAAGGGTTTAAATAAAAACAAGAATGTGGTAGGGAATTGAGTGATTGAAACAAAATATGTATGGACATCATCATTCCTCCAATTATAATGGTTCCTCTTCGACTCAAAATTACTCCAATGTAACTAGTGTCCATGAGTCACCCTCCAAGGTCGTTTGCCTTCATATTTTGATTATTATGGTTCTTTGACACCTCTAGGTTGTATAATCATAACTAGATGCTCATGATTTATTCCAAGGCCCTTTGCCTTCTTCTTACACTGAACCTAATGTGAACATTATGCATTTGGATCTAAATCTAAATACTACTCCATCCAAGGCCAAGTCATCTCATCTTAATGTTGAAAATCCTTATAGTCTATCAAACCAACTAAGTAAAACCCCTATGCATATTTCCATTTTGTATCTCTTACGTACATATGAAGTCCATAGACCTATTTTGAATAGCTTTTTACAAGAATCCACTATTCCTAATGATATAAATCCTGAATAATTTCAAAACATTGTGGGACATTTGTTTTCATTTTGATAGGTCATGTTTGATAAAAAAAAGACATGTCCACACTTGGTTCAAACCATAATAACCCATTGTATATTGAGGTAGTCATTGAAAACCATAAGATCAAGTAGGTTATTATAGATAATAGTTTAGGGTTGAACATAGTATCCCTCAAATTGGTACAAAGACTGGGCTATACTATAAAGGACATTTATCTAAAGATGATCATTGTAAAGGTTTAAGATAATGCTAAGAGGGAATCTTCTAGTACCATTTATTTACTGATCATTGTTGGGTCTATTTCCCACCATAATTTATTGCATATTATGGATATTGAGATGCCTTATAACATACTTCTAGGTCATCCTTGGATCCATGAATTATAGGTCATTCCATCTACCTTTGACCAATGCTTTAAGTTTTCCCACAATGGGATCAAGCTTACTATTCCCTCCGATAAACAACCTCATTAGTATTGTAAACATTTAGAGTCTGAGTTCCATAAGTATTACTATTATCCTAGTTATGAATTTATTGCAAAGAAGAACAAGGAAATAATTTGGCATCTACCTGCATCTAATTATATCAAATCAGTGACCTTGCATCTACTTTAGATGATATATTTCATGCAACTCTTTTAGAACAGGTTGTTATTGAAGACATGGGAATTTCTATGTACCATCTTAAGGATGCATTCCACATTACTAATTTGTTGAAGTCTCCCAAAACATTTGGTAAACCCAAACCTTCTAAAATCCTAAATATATCCAACTTGATATGGTAATAGGAAAAATAATAATGGAAATCACTTATGGTATTTGTACCTACTACTTTGCCAAAACAGGATCGAGAGGCTTTCACTAAAGGAGACAAGTTATATTTTGATGGCATTGTTGATTGATTTCAAAATCCAAAATATCCTATCCCTAATTAGATCATAGACAATTTTAATTATATAGGAAAAGGACCTGACCTACAAGCCTAAGGAATCTTGGAACCTTTATCAGCTGGAGTACCTAATTTAAATCATGGTCTCAAATTTATACTACCTAAGGGGTGACCTCATGACTTTTGATAGTAATTTTTCTAAATCAAATAGTGATGAGACTATTGGTAGTGATGTAGCATACCATTATAGACTTTTCAATGAGCTTGATAACTTGGATTTATTTGATCAAAATTCCATTACGACCTTAAAACCTCATTGTTCCCTATGTCTTTGCCATCTTGAACTCTTTGATTGGGACCAAAAAATTTCAGTCATACACCTTGATTAATTTCAAAATGAAGAATCAATTATAGAATACATGGGCCTAAGAGATGGATTTCCCATTTTAGATCACAAACAAGGTTTTGATTTTTCATTAGATATTTCTTCTTACTTTGGAGATCAGGAAAACTTTCTTGGTCATAACAAAGATAAAACATTGAGATCTTTGACTGAAAACCACTTTGAGGTACTCTTTGAAGAAGGAAAAAGTAAAGATAAATACAAACCCTTGCATGAAAACCTATTTTAGGTGATCTTGGATGGGAAATTTTTCTCATCCCCAAAGGATGCTCAAGGTATATCAAGTCATAGCTCTATAGCTTGTACAAGCATCTCTTCAGAACAATAACAAATGTTTGAGTGTCTCATTCTTGAGTTTCCAAAGATTTATTCTACTTGATCATTACTTGATATGGTGGATTCAAATTCATCACATTACCCAAATATTTGGGATTAACAACAAGAAATAGTAATATAACAAGATGATCATGATCACACTTTGCCTACTATTCTTGAAGATGGTTCTACACTTCTTGTAGAAAATATAGTTGAAGTGAACCTGGAAACATATGATGATCCCAAAAAAAATTATCTTGGAGTTTCCCTTACTAAAGTAGAGTGTGAACACATTATCCCCATTTTGATGGATTTCATTAACATTTTTTCATGGGCATATTCAAACATGCCAAGATTAGACCCTCACTTGGTAGTGCATCGACTTGTTGTTCATCTAGATACCAAACCAATTAAACAAAAATTGAGATAGATGCATCCATGCATCACCCTCTTGGTAAAAGTTGAATTGGATAAATTATTGGGAGTAGGATTCATTACACCATTGGACTATTCTGAATGGATATCAAACATAGTACACATATTTGTATAGATTTCAGAGATATTAACAAAGCATGCACTAAAGATGATTATCCTCTACCCAACATTAACATGATTGTCGACTCAACTACTGGGTATGAGATGTTATCCCTTATGGATGTATTTTTTGGATATAATCAAATAAAGATAGATCAAGAAGATCAACACAAGACTATGTTCACCACTCCATGGGGAACATTTTGTTATCAATTCACACCATTTACCTTCAAATCTTAAACATCTTCAAGGCCTACAAGGCAAGATCTAATCTATATATAGGTTTATTTCTCAATTGGTAGATAAGTACCACCCCTTTACATGTCTCTTAAATAAATGGGTCAAGTTTCAATGGGATGAAGACTGTCAATTATCATTTGCAAATTTCAAGACATATCTGGCCAACCCACTAGTTTTGAGAGCACCAACACCTAAATAACCATTGCTTCTTTACATATCAGCAATTGAGCATGCACTAGGGGCAATTTTGGCCCAACATGTTGATCAAGGTATAGAACATGAAGTCTATTATTTGAGCCACACACTTATGATTTATGAGCATAATCATATGCCTATCGAGAAGGCATGTTTAGTTATGGTCTTCACTTTCCAAAATTTGTGATATTATATGTTGAACAATAAAATAATTGTCACCACTAAGGTGGATCCTCTCAAAATTGTATTATATAAAGTAGCTCTCACAAAAGGTATGGATAAATGGGTCATGTTCTTAATCAAGTTTGATTTTGAGCATCAAAATGAAAAATCTATCAAAGAGTAGGTAATTATTGATCAACATGCAAAATCACTTATTATAGACACTCAACCACTCAGATTCAACTTTATAAATGATTATATCATGGATATGGAATAAGTGTATCATGAACATAAACAATGGAAACTATATTTTGATGGTTCTTTCACTTCTAGAGGATCTAGATCTAGCATATTATTGATTACACTACAAGGTAATTTGATTCCCAAAGCATTCCACATCAATTTTAATTATACCAACAATATGGCAGAGTATGAGGCACTTATTACAGGACTTCATCTTGCCTTATAGTGGGATATTTAGCACTTAATGGTCTATAGTGATTCCCAATTGATTATCAGTCAAACCACTGATCAATATCAAATTATATATGATAAACTTTTACCCTACAATAAAATTATTTATAATCTCAAAGTTCATTTTAAATCTCTATTGTTTGAACAAGTTCCAAGGGCCAACAATAGATCCACCAATGCAATGGAAAAAATTGGGTCCATGATAAAAATTGATGGCAATGCTAAAGAGTGTCAATTTTTGATTGAGAATCTTCTATATCCTATATATGTTATGCTAGATTTAAAAAGAGTATGCACCATTACTTATCCCAATCCCCTACCTGAACTGCCTTGGTATCAAGACTATTATAATTAATTCCATGATCATTTTTTCCACCTGGCCTATCCAATAACCGATAAAAACTATTTCCTCACCATCTATCCCATTATACTCTCCTTGGAAACACACTTTATCACAAAATATATGATGGAATGCTACTTCATTATTTATCTTCAAGAGAATCCAAGATAACATTGAAAGAGGTTCATGAAGGAATGTGTGGGGCCCATACCAACGGTGTAGTCTTAGTTAAAAAGATCCTCAAAATAGGCTATTATTGGCCAAAATTGAGACAGGTGCTTGTAATTATGTGAGGAGGTGTGGTCCTTGTCAACAAAATGGAAATATGATACACACACCTTCCTTACCACTACAGTCGATCACAACACTATGGCCTTTCTCAAATTGGGGCCTTGATCTCATCAGGAAAATAAACCCAACATCTTCAGATCACCATAAATGCATTTTAACTGCTATGAGTACTTTACTAAGTACATGAGGCCATTCATCTCACTTATGTTACCAAAAATTAGATAGCCAAATTCATCCATTACCATGTCATCTATCAGTATGGCATCCTAACTCACATTATATATGATAATCGTATATCCTTTATAAATAGAGACGTTAAAGAGATTTGTGTAAAATTCAAGATCAATAATAATAAATCCACACCATATAACCCAAAAGGAAATAGACAATCTGAGGTTTCAAACAGAATTATTATATCCATTTTAAAGAAGATTGTCAATGATGCTGGCCATAATTTACACTTGTAAATCTTTCCTACCCTTTGGGATTATTGAACTAGTCATTGAACCCCAATAAGAGCCACTCCATACTCCCTTGTTTATGGCATAGATGATATTATCCCTATTGAGATCGAGCTTCCATCATTACAAGTTTCTTTGGATCATATTGAAGATGATGAAGAATACAGAGTCTCAAGGTTGCAAGAACTAGAACTTCTTGATGGTAAGTATTTGGATACCCTAGAAAACTTGCAAGACTATCAGAACATATTGTGAAGAAGCTATAATAAGTGCCTTCTCCCTTGGGAGTCTCAGATTGGTGATTTGGTCTTGAAAGAGATCTAGAATTATAAAAATGTTGAATTTAAGAAAAAAGGTAAGTTCCAATGTAATTGGCTAGGACCATATATTATCATGACAAACTATGGATCAAGGGCATATTGATTGTCTACTCCAAGTGGTGAAGAACTTCTAGAGCCCATGAATATTGTGCATCTTTAGAAATTCTACGCTTGAAAGATTCAAACCATTATCTATAAGACCCTTTACTTGGAGGCAACTTGTGCTATAAAATTTTATCCTACCATTATAACTTAGACCTTTCTTTCAAGAACCACATTCTTCTCTTGACTTTGGACAGTGAAATCTTTAGACCGTTGGTACTCTAAACACATTTTATACCACCCTAGACCATCCTTATTTTGGACCATATTCATTCTATACCATCCTTTTTTAGACCATATTCATATTGTACCATCTTCTTTTGTACCTTATTCATTCTGGACAGTTCTCTTTGAAGAACACATTCTTTTTATGTCTTGGGTTGTTGTAACTCAGACACTTTTATCCCCTAGCCAATTATGCTCCTGATTATGACTCATAGGCATTATGAACACAATTTATTTTCAACATGGATAGTATTTTGTATGTTCTTTTACAAACAAGTGAACATGGATATCATAGCATATGGTTGTTACCTACTCCACGGTTCTTCAGATTTTATCTCATGTTGTATATTATTCTATTATTTCACTACTATATGAAAGACATTGTTTTCTTATTTGGACCTCACTCTCATCAATTTATGAGCATGTTCCATTACAACTGACTTTATTATTGGATCTTCTACTTTTGGAAGAGCATCTCCTTGATTAGTTAATTCCCCTTTGTACATATTTTATCCCAAAAACATTAGAAAATAATCCACAAAGAACAAAAACATTGTCTTGCACTTTTATATATTCTGATCTCTACACTTTTACCATTTTTATAATAATTATCCCTTGTCCTTACCATTTTACAAGACCATTCTTGTTTGTCCGACTGGCTTACTATTTTGCAAGGCCGATCTCATCTTCCCTTTTATTTTACAATACTAATCATGTTTTTTTTTCATCACCTTTTCTTCTATCTCATTTCCTAGGAGAGCTATATTTGGCCTGAAGTTTATGTTGGACCATGTGTCTATGGAACTATGTAAGCAGCGTCCACTTGTCTTGTATATCTAGAGTCAGCATGACTATCCCCTTTGTTTGCTTATTTTCACTCATTCCTTCTATATTGTTGCCCTATCATCTGGGGGAAACTTTGTGTCATTTTTCTTGCTACCATGTTGTGGAAAAGAATGCCTCTACTACATGTACTTGAACAATTATTTTTGAAACACAATAACATTGTTTTTATTTGTGTGTGTTTATTTGTTTTTTATTGGTGTTTTTTGTGCTTTCTTGTCTCTTCATTTATTTATTTTCTTTCCTTTGGTTGATTCTTCTTGGTCTTTTTTTTTCCCTATTTGGTCTTATTCTTTTATTTTCTTTTCCAAGTACATCTTGATGGTCCACATACATCTTGATTATTCATATCTTGATCTCATATTATTAAGATGTTCTTGATTTGTTTTTCAGCATTTTTGTTCCTAATTGAGTCTTGATGGTTCATATCTCGATTTTAAGTTAGGTTCATTTATGTTTTTATTTGTCTTTTTTTTTGTTTAAGTGTAAATAGTTGTAACACTAGTCCTGGTCATTTTTACCATAATCCTTAGTTATAGATATTCACATTTAAACCAGTTCATCATATTTGAAATGCAATGTCATTATAAGTTATTCATACTTATCATGCATAATTTATTTTTCTAAAGAAAGCACTTTGTGCTTTGGTTCCAAGTCTCAACGTCGATGCAACTTCAATGAATAGCTCTGAAGAACATAATACAACTAGGTACCTATGGCTTATCCTACACCTAACTCTATGCATACCATGCATCTTTTGGCATGCATCATGATTCTAATAGAACACTGGTCAATTTTATTCATCCCTCATTGTATTTTCTCCCACTTCTAGGTAAGCTACATTGGATTGAGGTCCATTTAGACTATGTAAGAATCACTTGAATACATGACATATCTTGAGTTCGCTTGGCCACCTTCATTCTTCTATTCATCTCTTTCATCACTTTGTGTATCCTCATATGCCTAGTTTTTTATGGATTTTACAATCATTACACCATAGCATCTATGTTTGCACCTTCTCATATTTAATATATGTAATAGGTTACATCCTTGAGCTATTGCTTGCCAATTTTCCATATAGGTTCACAACATTTAAGCCAACCATTGAACCAAATCATCACTATAAGGGCAAACCATTCTTTATCAGTGATCAAAATCAGCCCTACTAGGGCCAAATTGTTTATCACATAATAAAATTCACTCTAATGAAGCACATTATTATTTATTATATATTTGGATAAAAAATTATTCTTTTATTATAATTCCAAACTCTATGGACTTTTGCCCTTGTTTTGGTAATATTTACTATTCAATTTGTCTCAAGATTGATCATTTTATAAGTGCACAGCTTGCATTCTAGCCTTGGGTGTGTTTAAAGTGTGTCATTTATGTTTTTGGATTGTATCCTTCCCATTCCCTCCATCCTTGGGGCCATTTTTATCTAATTATATTTTGATCATTGATGGAATCAATGCAATGCAAGCATTAGCTCATCTGGATTAAATTTTTTCCATGGTTTAATCTCATTTTCTCTCTCTTTTTGAGAGTCAATCCTTCTCTTTCATCCTTGTATGTCCTCTTGAGGGGGAATCATGGGTCATTTCCTTCCAATTTCTTCTTGACAACTCTTTTCTTTGAAAAGATATTACTTTGACTGAATATCTCACTATGCTTTGTTAAATACAGGGAAAATGTAGACATCCAATTTCTAACACCATTGTGTTGAAGTTGTCAATCTTCCTCAAAATTTGTGAAAATGCACAATTTAGGTCAAAATCACTTAAACATGATAAATGGTTTGAGCTTATCATATAAAATTACTAATTTAGACTAATGTATCCCTAAATGGGGCAATGTATTTTATGTGATTATTAACTTTTCTCAAATCATTTTGAGTTAAAATGATGAAAATGCATTTTAGTGCTATAGATCACTCTTTTTTTCTAATTCATAAGCACATGCCACGTGCATGTGTTATTTTATGTTGAACACATCCTAAATGGGATAATGGTTTATACACAACTAACATCACCTTCTAATTCTTCTCCAGTCAAATTATAACCCAATAATATGACTTTTTGACCAATTTGATTAATTGTGCACCAATTTCCAAAGAACTGCACTAAGATTGATTAATCTTACTTAGGCAAGTTAAACCAAATTATGAGCTTAAGTAATAATTCCATGGAAGTTATTGAATATTTCTTTATTTCAAATTGATTCATATTTACTGCATCATCAAATGGTATGATCAATGAGGTGGCATCCATAAGCCATAAATACAACAAATATCAGGATTATGGCTTCCCATGCCTCTTTAATGCCCTTCCTCCCAAATATTTATGGATTTTATTTATATAATTAGATTAATTCATGGCCACACATCTTGATCTCAAGATGGATGATCATGGTTGATCTTGGTCAATTTGGAAAATCTATAAATAGGAGGTCCAAGACCACTTTTTTTAAGCTTCATTTGTGTAAATTTATTATGAAAAATTCTCTCCACATTCCTTTGTGAGTGTTGAGTATTATGTTTAATTTGCAATTAGATAGCCTCATTGATAGGCATACCATTGATTTTCATATCATGAGACTAGTTTATAGTTGGTATTCTTGAGATGGTGGAGGAGCCTGGCCTTGCACCATTTTTGAAGACTTGAGCACCAAATCAAGTGGAAAAACATGATTTAAGCCGCATATGTGTGATGGAAATCTCTTGAGAAGCAAACTTGTGTTTGATTTCTTTTATTTTCTTTTAATTGTCATTTGCACACCTCATTGAATAGATTTTCCTATATTTTTATGCTCTTATGCATTTCTTATGTTTTCCATGAATAATGCTTGATCTAACCATCTTTGTAATCCATCTACACACTTTCTATCATGTTGGCTAATAGATTTGTCCTTATCTAAAAATATTTTATTTTGAATCCATACCCTTCTTATTTCAAGAACAAATAAGTTAAGCAACAAATGGGTGAACTATTAAGACTAGTTCCCCTTTGAATTAAGGTACAACTCCCTTTAAGATTTTTAATGAATTTGAATATTCAGATACACTTTTAACTAGAAAGTGTTTTAAAGGTAGATTAACATCCACACATCATCATGTTATGAATGTGAAATTTTTATAACATCAATGGATAATAGAATACACAGATTCTATTTTCAATAATGATTAAATAGATAAACATATATATAGCTAAACCAGTAAAAGGATAAAACAAATATAATGAATTGTCTAATGGAAGAGTAACTACTGTATAAAATTAGATTTCACACAAAAAACATAATTTCAAATACTCAAATGCACAGATCTAAGTATTCAACAATTAATTCTCCTTTTCATTCACAGATGAAAAATCTTTCAGACAAACATCACATATATTATCAACAACAGTGGTCCAATTCTAAAATTTTCTCACTTCTTTCCTTTTTTTTATCTATCTCCTTTTCATCTTTTACAATTAAAAATATATATAGTTGCCATAACTAATCCACCTATCAAACTAAACTAGAGTTAAAGTAACTCTGACCCATACAAGATTTAGTTTTTTAACAAATTCACTTAAAGATCAAGTTTTGAATAGAAAAGCAACTGAATAACTGAATAGAAGAAACTATGTAAGTAAAATCATTGCTAAAGTGACATATTAGGATCTCCAAATTTGCTCTATTCAGTTGGTTAGACACATTGAGCTTTCCACTCCTGAAATGCCGTAACAAACTCTTGAATTTTCATAAGATTGGGAATGCTGAAGTGTTTTATCCTTGCTTTCCAGATGTTTTCTTACCTCTAAAATTTCCCCATCTTTTATGTGTGTTTTAGGAGAGTGTCGATGCAGTGACAAAGAAGTGAATATACCTTTGAAATCTAAGAAAAATCTTTAGTTGATAACTTGTCACTTTCTTTAATGATGTTGATCTTTTCCCTAAAGGATTGAATCACAATATTGATATCTTTTTCTAGTTTTCCATCATCTTTTATATATTTGATATCAATACTCTGTAGATCATGTTGTAATGATTGAATGAATTTAGTTATTTCCTTGATCATTTTTGTGATTTCCATTCATCCTTGTCAGGATATTGAATTTTTCCATTCAATATTTTTCTTACTTACATATAATACATCTTCATCCAGACTTGTCAAGTTCTACTCTGAAAAAAACTTTGTTATTCCATACTTTTGTACTTCATCAATCTGATTCATCATGCTCATCCATTTTCCTTCATCTTTTATCCACAAAGAATTTTGAGTCTTCAAATCTTCAACAATAATTATGGTTAGATCATATACATTCTTCAATTAATGGATGAATTTCATACCTTTTTGAATGATGCTATCCAACCAATTATCAAATACCTTGGTAACCAGTTTGCCTTTGTGTATCTAGTCCAGCATCCTTTGATTGACCGGTGATTTTGGACCAAAATATAGGAGTAGTTGGGTGATTAATTGTGGATTTGAACTATGAATGGCATCAATGTACTCTGAAATTGACCAAATAGTCTATTTTAATTCTCTTTTATCTTTTTCATCCTTCTAGGTTCTATTGACTATCCTTTTGGTGGACACTTCAAGGTGATGCACATCTGCAGCACGTGATGCAGTCCTAAGATCCACATTTTCAATTGTAAAATCATGAACTAAAGGATCTTTAACTTCTTCATTAGTTCTTGGCCTGGCTATTTCTGCATTCCAATTCCCTGTATTAGGGTCGATGTCTACCCTAGATTTTGTTTTTAACTTTTTGGATTTAGGAGCTTTCCCTAAACATTTACTCACCATATCCTCTAAGGGTAAATAAAATGGAACTACTTTCCTTTTATTGCTAATTGAGCTTTTCAGCCACTTGGGTGTAGAGGTAGAAGTGTCTTTATCAAGATTTAGTTGATCAGAAGGTACATTTGAAATAATCATTAGTTTGGTAGAATCATAAGGAATCACTGTCTATTGATCTGCACTAACCTCTTCTACCATGGTGAACCATATTCTTTATCACCTTTGGCTTCTCCTAAATCTTCTTCAAAATTTAAATCCATAATTGCCTTTTCTGAAATCTAACTCTTTTTCTTGCTTTGCGTCCTTGATCTGGTGGTACAAGGAGGCAAAGTAGTTACAAGTGCCTTTTTAGATTCTTTGATGACATGATCCCTTCCAATTTTTTCTCTAAAAGTATCTACATCACAAATAGGAATAAGTCGATTAGAGGAGCTTATTGGGAATGGGGATTTAATTATTGACGTATATTGTTGGGAAGCTATGGTTTGAGCTCTCTCTAGTTTTTGCTCTCTCAACCATTTCTCAGTTCTCCTTATCACTGGGAGGGTCTTAACCTCAATTCTATCTTCTTCATTTTCTCCCAATCAATTTTTGGAATAGGTGATTATTTTACTTGCCCAAATTGCGGATCAATCACCTATTCATCATTGTCAAAAATTCTAGAGATGTCCATATTCAAATTGAGGGTAATAATTTTCCCTAAAGAGAACCTGGACCACAGTCTTCTTTTGACTTTAAATTCATCTAAACAATCCTACCAATAATCCTCTAAATGAGGGATATGTGAAAACCTTGTACCAAGATCCAAGTTATCTCTGGCAAAACCTTTGATATCAAATTGTGATCTGGTTGTGAAGTATTGAAAATTGAATTCCTTAAGATCCAATTCTAAATTCAAAGCATCAAAATTTGATTTGCATGAATAATGTCTAAGTTCAATAGGAAATGATATACCATATTTCTTTTTTGTTGAGAATTTTTTATCTACATGTGTTAATTGTCTGCAAACTTATATTAACACAAATCAGTTAAAAACATACCTAGGTAACCTTAAAGGTTCGCCATCAAAATCCCCAACTATGATATAAGTGAACTTGGAAAATTAAGTGAAGAAACTACCATAAATGTTGATTAATTTCATAGCTTCATCAGACAACCTTTTATTGGTGTTGTTTGACAATTCAAAAGTCATCCTACTAGTAAAAACATCATTGACTCTCCTGTAATCCTCATAACAATTATGCATTTTCAAATTTGAGTAATATTCATAAATTTTACTATCTTCAGCCAAGGGTGCATGTGGTAATCCTACCCATTGTCTTGTAGATGCCAAGAAATAGAAGAGGTATGAAGACATAAAATTCTTTATTTCCCAAACAATTACTTAAACCCTGATGCAAACTTTTAGCTATAATTTCTACCCAATCCAAATATTGTTCTCCTTGGAGGATCACCTGTATAAAGAAGTACATCTTGTCTTCCCAATAATATGCATGAGCATTGCCTTTTAGTCTGTGTAGTAATACTATAATATCTTGTACTTATGGAATCATATGATTTCTTGTTAATGGTCTGGGCAGTCTTGAACCCCCTTTTTGGAATTTCAAAAACCAATTCTGAGCAATCATGCTTTTTTAAATTGCTTTCTTTAATGAAAAATAACCATATGAAGAAGTAATACTGAGGTCAGAATATGGTTCCTTGGGAAGAATTCTCATTACATACATTAGGGTTTGTATGTTGATATGTAGTAAAACATTGCCATCTGTAGTCCTGATTCACCTGTTCTAAGGTTCATATCTATTCATGCATTCAAAGACTAATTCAGGGCATTGGACATCCATGGGAAAGGTTGTAGCTTCAACCAAGCCACTTTCTACTATTTTTAGCATCATAGGATTTGATACAAGATTTCTAGCTCTTTCCTTAAAATCTTCCAAGTCATATTGGACCAGAGAGGTGTCCCAAATTTTAGGAGGAGAACATATGAGACTAGGACCATGCTCATAATCAAGACATGCAGATCTCATGGTTACAGGTTGGAGGATATAATGAAAATAAAATGTTCTAAACTCCTTAAATAATGTTGTAAACTCAAAAGGATCCTTCTTTCCAACAAAGTAAAGGAAACAACTTATATTAAGAGTAAAACTCACCTTTAAATTTATCTGAAATCAATGCAAATTTATGTAATCAAATATCTTATACCACCTCTATTTTTCTCCTTTGTATTGCCCAGTATGATCATTTTCTAAATTTGAATTGGTCTCTTTTGATATAAATATTAACAAGATCAAATAATTAAATCAAAATAATACGTGTTAAACATGCTTGATAAGACACACATTTTAACATATGCATTAATGGCAAGCATTTTTTATGCATGATTTTTATGAGTAATGACTATCTGTAACCTCATCAAAATTCAAAATTTTCCACTTTATAATGAGTTTCGGATATATTCTCCTCTAAATCTCTCGCTAGTTTTAACTTAGAGAAAGCCTTGGGGTGAGATGAGAGTATAGTCATTGAACCATTGAACCATTGAACTTTTGAAAATGTGGTTCAACTTCAGGGTTCAATGATACGAGATGAACTACACAAATTGACCAATAATCACATGATCTTTCTAGAAACTTTGAAATTTGAGGCATTGAACCATTGAACTTTTGAACTCATCTATATAGGGTCAAGAGATAGGTTCAACGATGCATTAATTTATACAAGGGAACTAAGTGAACATGACTCTTTACAAAACATTGAATTTTGAACTTTTGAACTGTTATACTTTTGAACTCTAAAAAAGGGTTCAAGTTCAAAAAAAAGGTTCAAAATCATAATTGAAATACACTAAGGGACAAACAATTTGATTTGAAAAACTTTGAACCATTAAACCTATTGAGCCGTTGAACTTATTGAACTCTTAAACTCTGAGAAAGGTTCAGGTTCAAAGGTTTAATTATTTTAAAATTTACACAGAAAAGGCAATAAGCAGGTGAACTTCTTTTATGGCAAAATCTATGAAAATTTGAATAAGGGAAACTCAAAAGGTAACATTGGCTCTAACTGGGGACTTTATTTTATGAAAAAAATGTAGAGAACTCAAAAACTTAGGTTACGTAGACTGAAACATAGCAATAGAAGAAAAGGAGAAATACAAACCAAAAATAGGAAAGGAAAACACAAAACATGACAAGAAAGGAAAGGCTATGTACAAAATAGGGGATACATGTTTCACAGTCGATACAACTTAAGATCCTATCCATTAGAGGATAGGGGTAAAATAGTTCCATCTAGATATTCTAATTTAAAATAATTTGGACCAAGTACCTGATGAATTTTGAAGGGTCCTTTCCAAAGTGAATCAAATTTTCCATGTGCTCCTTTAGGTTCTCTCCTTTTAACCCATATCGATACTTCATCTCCTTCCATGAACTTCTAGGCCTAGTTTTCTAATCAAAAATATTTTTAACCTTGGTTTGATGATCAATAATTCGATCAACCAGTTCATTCCTCTCTTCCTCATTTTTAGTTAAGTACAAAACTCTTTTCTCTAAAGAATCTTGAAAGTATTTATCTTCAATAACATTTTATAATTTAACTCTAGATAATTCAAGAGGTAATGATAACTGTGCTCCTATCCCATAAACCAACTCAAATGGTGCCATTCATATTGCTCTTTTTGGAGTTACCCTGTCAGCCCAAAGTGCTTCATATAGTTTCTTATGTCAATCTCTAGGGTTATCACTCACTAATTTCTTCATGATAGATATCAAAATTTTATTACTGGACTTTGCTTGTCCATTCCCTTGAGATTAATAATCTGATGAGTGAGAAAGAGAGATACCATGTTCATAGCAGAATGAAGTAAGTTCCATTAAAGAAAAATTGGTAGTGTTATCTGCCACAATCTTTTGAGGAACACCAAAACATACCAGTATATTTTCTTTGAGAAAATTACATACCACTTTTGAAGTGATTTTATTCACAAGGGTTGCTTCAACCCATTTCATAAAATAATCAGTTGTTATTAAAATGTGTGTATGACCAGCACTTGATAGAGGTGAAAGAGGCCCAATGAAGTCTAATCCCCATTGTTTGAAAGGTTCTTCAATAATGATAGGTCTTAGAGGTAATGCTGCAAGTTGTGGTCTTCCTGAAAACAATTTGCATTTTTCACAGTTAGTTACCCATTTGTATGTATCTTTGAACATACCTGGCCAATAATAATAATAATTTCTAAGGATTTTGAATACTGTGACTGAAAAAGAGAAATGTCCACCACAAGCTTCATTATGAAAAACTTCCAAAAGTTTGTATTGTTGTTCCTTATCTACACACTTCAGAAAGGTTCCATCTAGTCCCTTTTTATATAGGACATCACCCCAAATCACATATTTTTTTGATTTTAACTTCAAATTCCTTTTCTCCTTTAGGAATAAATGACTGGGGTAGTCTCCATAAGTAAGATAGTGTGCCACATTTAGGAACCATAGATATTGTAAGCTCACCAATAAGATAGTAGGAATTTCTTCTTCTTACTTCTTGCTATCAATTTGCACAAACCTTGACCTCTAACTAATTTGGTTGGCTTAATCTCCAGGTCATATTCTTGAATTTTAGCAACCCATGTTGCTCTATTGTTCATCCCAACCTCTTGCTGAGTCAGAATGCTTTTCACAGCCAAACTAAGAACAAATACAATTGAATGAGAATGAATTATATAATATTTGAATTGTTTATCAACCTTTACTATAGTAAAAGCTTGTTTCTCAACCAAAGAATATTTAAGTTCATGCTTCTTGAGAGGAACACTCATAAAGGCTATTGGGGCTTCTATATTTACTTCATTTTTCTATAACAAGATACTAGACATGGTATGTTCTGAAGCATAATAGTAAATAATAAAATATTTTTGGAAATCAGGATTTACCAAAGTAGGTGTTTGTGCAATCACCTCTTTAATATCTTCAAATGCTTTTTTAGCAGCTTCATTCCATTTGAATGCTTGTTTTTCAATCATCATCCCCACAATATGTTTTGTAATCTTAGCAAAATCAGGAATGAATCTTCTGAGAAAATTAATCTGACCAAAGAAAGACTTAACTCTAGTCCTATTAGAAGGTAGGCTTAATTGTTGTATTGCTCTAACTCTTTCTGGGTCAATTTTGATTCCACTTTTTAAAACTAGGTGTCCTAATAACTTTCATTTTGTAACATAGAAAACCAACTTCTTAGGGTTAAGAGATATCCCATGACTCCAACATCTTTGTAAAATGGTCTCGAGATCCTTCAGATGATCCTCTCTTTTTCTAAAGAAAATAGTTAAATCATCAAGATAAATGACAATAATTCTATCTTTCTAATCTTTAAAGGATGAATCCATCACCCGTTAAAAAGTTGCACCAACATTAATCAAACCAAAATGCATACAGTTATAAGCAAAAGTTCCTCAAGGTGTAGTGAAAGTAGTTTTATGTTGGTCAGTTGTAGCCACACTTATTTGATTATAACCTGAGAACCCATCTAACATGGACATCATTTCTAACATAGCAACAATTTTCAAGATGTGATCCATCATAGGTAAGGGATAATTATCTTTTAAACTGGCTTGGTTCAAATTCTTGAAGTCAACACATATTCTTATTTCCCCATTCTTTTTGTGTACTATAACAATGTTCGCCACCTAGGTGGAGTGATGAATTGGATAAATAATCCTAGCCTTCAACATCTTGTCAATCTCTTTAAAGATAGATTTAGCAACTTTTGGGTTATAATTTCTTAGCTTCTACCTGAAAGGAGTTGCATTTGCTTTCAAAGGAATATGGTGCTAAAACTCTCCACATTTAAAATCTTTAAGGTCATCGTAACATCAAGCAAAGACATCCTTATATTTCATCAATAGATTAATTAATTCATTTTTCTCCTCTGGTGAACAACACCTACTAATGGAGATCCATTTAGGGTCAGTCTCACTTCCAATATTGATTTTCTCATAATCGTCCATTTTGTTAGGATTTTAGACAAGTTTGTCTTTAGTATATTCATCTTGTCTAGTGAACAAATATTCTAAAGAAACCAATCCTTTAGGGATTTTATTTCCTTTTAATTGAATTACATCATCTTTTGGATTGATCCCTAGATTAGGACTGAACTCTTTACATTATGTTTTAGAACCTTCAAAATAAGTCCCCAGGAACATATCAGCATTCTCCAAAAAAAAATTGATCTATTTATTATTCTCAAAAACTTGCCAATTTTCATCATTATCTGGGACATTAGGGCGATATACTAGTTCTATTTTATATGAATCCCTTTTGAAATTGGGGTGTGGGAGAAGAGAAGATGATACTACTAGAGAATATGTCTGAGTGTTCTGGTCTCTAGGAATTTCTTCAATAGAAAAGGCATCAAAACATTCTATCTCATCCCAAACTCTATTTCTGTAATGTCTTAATCTATCATTTTTCACTGAGAAAATGTCTCTCACTTATTTGACAATTAATTCAACATCTCCTTTAGCCTTGAGTATCTTTATACCTTTTCCTTTAGCTTCATTTAACCTAAGCAATAAAGCTTCATATTTTGTAGTATTATTAGTGTTTTTAAATTCTAGCTTGAAAGAATAAGGAAAAGTTTCACCTTTAGGTGAGATCAACACAACTCCTACTCTTGAACCAGTGGTAGCACAATTTCCATTAAATTCCATGGTCCATAGATCATCTGAATGAAGAGACTTTGGGATAGATTCTTCCTTAAAATCTTTAGAAGAGAGAAAATAATTGCCAAATTCACATTCTTCAAATAGAATCTGAGACTTAGGATCATCGAAAGGATATACTGTAAACTTGCATTTAGGTTCAGGTTCTAGATTAACTTTCTACTTTTTCACTAGAATTATAGCTTCTAGCCAATCCAATTTAATCTTCCCTCCTAAATCTTTGTAAAAAGTTCTGCTCAACAACATCCCATAACTAGCAGGAATATCTACTACTAAAATAGTCAACTTTACCTTTTTATCAGGATAGGCTACAAGAGCAACTTGTGCATCTTTAATTTGTCTAAGCAAAGAAAACTATTTTTCATTCATGGAATAACATCTACCAAATGTTTTTGTAAGGGATAATCCTAAGGATTTGGCTATGGAAGAAGGCATTATATTATTAGAAGCACCTGAGTCTATGATACAATTGTTGAGTTTATGACCATTTATGAACAAAGAGACATAAAATGGGTTGGGTTTCATATCATCCATATAAGGAGCATCATCAAATAAATTGAGGGTCATTCTAGAACTATGAGTGGGTGATTCAGGTGGAGAGGTAAATAATTGGAAAATTGGAGACTCAGTGTTAATGTTTAACTGGCTTTCAAGTTCAACTTGTGTAGGACCATTTTTGACATATTTAACCAATTTATCAAGTTCTTTGGGTTTCAACCTAAGGTATTTAGCAGGGGATATTTGAATTTTTGTAGACTTAAAAAATTATAAAATATCAAAAGAAGTCTCACAATCATTTCTATGTAACAATTTACTTTCTTGTGTCTTAGCATCAAAAGTTTTAGTAAAAGGTTCCTTACCTTTAATGGGTAGTTCTTAAGCATTAGAAAACTTTGGATTCTTTTGACTTCTGGTAAGTACAACACATGAAAGATCTTCAAGAGTAACCAATATTTAACCTCCTCTTTCTGAATCTAAATCATATTCTAGGAAGTGGATTTTAGAGTCACCAGGTCTTTCAAAGCTCCTTTCTTCTTCAGTAATCTCCCCCAAGACATCTTGAGTAGTAGTCATTTGAGTATATTTAAGCATCTTTGGACAATAATATTTGTCATGATCAGTAGTCAAATGAAAGACACATATATTATTTCTTCTAGGAGGGGCTTCAATAGTTAATATTGGTTGTGTTGATGCAAGTGGTAATGTCTTACCAACATTTGTTTGTTGATTTCTCATACCAATATCTTGATATGGTTGTTGGAATGAAGTACTAGTCTTTGGTAATTATCTTTTAAGGGCAATCATATCATTGACTAACCTTTGAACTATAGGATTCGTAGAGAATAAGGGATGAGCATTAGGTACTTGGACTTATTTCTTCCATTGTATGGCCATAATAAGATCATCCTCTAACTCAACTACCAATGATTATGTGTCTATTAAATCAATAATTGCACCTCTTCTGAGATGAAAACTTATATCTGGAGGCATAGAATTAATAAAGAAACATTTTTTATTCTCAGTAGTTGGTCTTTTAGTATTAGGAATCTTGTACACAATTATATTGAATTTAGCTATAAATTCCCTCATGGGTTCATGTATCTCCTTCTTGAGCTAAGTCAATTGAGCAAGAAGGGAATGTTTATCTTATGTGATTTTGAACCTATTTTCAAATGAAATTTTCATATCATTCCAATTTGTGATTGAGGAATTAGTTAGATGATAAAACCATTGTACTGCAATATCAGTTAGAGTTTGTACAAAAAGCCTTATGGCTACATCTTGATGTTGCACGCCTAACACACCACATGTTGCTACAAAGGCACTCAGATGTTCTTCTGGTGATTGTCTTCCATTTCCATTAAATTTAGGTAAATTTTCCCTTGCATTTTTAGGCAAGGGATTCAGGTTGGCCCCTAAATTTAGAGGTCTTATGGTTTTGCCCCAAGGTTGGGCCATTGGAAGAAAACTTATGGCAGAAGGAAATATAGTACCATAAGGAGTTAATGCTTGACAGACATAGGATATAGAGGGTTTAGGAGGGCTAGAAGGTCTACTTCTAGCTTTTCTCTTTTCAAAGACCTTGAGTATCTTCTGAAATCCAACTTATGATGTTATAATTATTAACTTCACAATTCAAGGGGATTAATTCCTTGACATGTTTTTTGCTTGTCTCCTTCTTTACTTGAGTAACATCAATCTTATATTATCAACAAATTCTTCTTCTTTTTATAATATTCTGCTTGCTATTCTATAATCATCAATATTTTGATCGAAACACCAAGCAAGAGTATTTAACTGACTAATTATATCTTCTTGTTTGTTTTGAAAACCAAGATTAGGTTGAAAAATAGGAATTATATTTTCATGTGGAAGCACCATTGTTGTCTCATATTAAGGCGGCTAATCTTTTAGTAAAGATTTCAATTTTGATTCCCTAGAGTCACCAAAAACTATTGGCTAACAGATTTGTCCTTATCTAAAAAAAAATTATTTTGACTCCATACCCTTCTTCTTTCAAGAAAAAATAAGTTAAACAACAAATAGGTGAACTATTAAGACTAGTTCCCATTTAAATTAAGGTACAACTCCCTTTAAGATTTTAATGAATTCAAATATTTAGATACACTTTTAACCATAAAGTGTTTTAAAGGTATATTAACATCCACACATCATCATGTTATGAATGTGAAATTTTATAACAACAATGGATAATAGAATACATAGATTCTATTTTCAATAATGATTAAATAGACACACACACACACACACACACACACACACACACACACACACACACACACACACACACACACAGCTAAACCAGTAAAAGGATAAAACACATATAATGAATTATATAATGAAGGAGTAATTACTGTATAAAAGAAGATTTCACATAGAAAACCTAATTTCAAATACTCAAACACACAGATCTAAGTATTCAGTAATTAATTCTCCTTTTCATTCACAGATGAAAACTGTTTCAGACAAACATCACATATATTGTCAACAACAGTGGTCCAGTTCTAAAATTTTATCACTTCTTTCCTTTTTTTTATTTATCTCCTTTACATCTTTTACAATTAAAAATATATATAGTTGCTATAACTAATCCACCTATCAAACTAAACTAGAGTTAAAGTAACTCTGACCCATACAGGATTTATTTTTTTTCACAAATTCACTTATAGATCAAGTTTTGAATAGAAAAGCAATTGAATAACTGAATAGAAGAAACTATGTAAGTAAAATCATTGCTGAAGTGACGAATTAGGATCTCTAGATTTGATCTATTTAGTTGGGTAGACACATTGACCTTTCCACTCCTAAAATGTTGTAACAAACTCCTAAATTTTTATAAGATTGGTAATGTTGAAGTGTTTTATCCTTGATTTCTAGATGTTTTCTTCCCTTTGAATTTTCCCCATCTTTTTTATGTGTTCTGGGAGAGTTTCGATGCAGCGACAAAGAAGTGAATCTACCTTTGAAATCTGAGAAAAATCTTTAGTTGATAACTTGTCACTTTATTTAATGATGTTGATCTTTTCCCTATAGGATTGAATCACAATATTGATATCTTTTTTTGGTTTTCCATCATTTTTTATGTATTTGATATCAATACTCTATAGATCATGTTGTAATGACTGAATGAATTCAGTTATTTCCTTGATCATTTTTGTGATTTTCAATCATCCTTGTCGGGATACTAAATTTATCCATTCAATTTTTTTCTTAATTACATATAATACATCTTCATCCATACTTGTCAAGTTCTTCTCTGACTAAAACTTTGTTATTCCATACTTTTGTACTTCATCAATCTAGTTCATCATGCTCATCCATTTTCCTTCATCTTTTATCCATAAAGCATTTTGAGTCTTTAAATCTTCAACATTGATTGTGGTTAGATCATATACATTCTTTAATTTATGGATAAATTTTGTACCTTTTCTGAATGATGTATCCAACCAATTATCAAATACCATGTTAACCATTTTACCTATGTGTATTTGGTCCAATATCCTTTGATTGATCGGGGATTTTGGATCAAAAGATAGGGGTAGTTGGGTGATCGGTTGTGGATATGGACTATGAATGGCATCAATGTACTCTACCATTGACCACACAGTCTATTTTAATTCTTTTTTATCTTTTTCATCCTTCCAAGTTCTATTGTTTTGGTGGATGCTTCAAGGTGATGCACATCTGTGGCACGTGATGCAGTCCTAAGATCCACATTTTTAATTGTAAGATCTTGAACTATAGGATCTTGAACTTTTTCATTGGTTCTTGCCCTGGCTATTTATACATTCCAATTCCCTATATTAGGGTCGATGTCTATCCTAGATGTTGTTTTTAACATTTTAGATTTAGGAGCTTTCCCTAAACATTTACTCACCATATCCTCTAAGGGCAAAGAAAATGGAACTACTTTCCTTTTGTTGCTAATTTATCTTTCCAACCACTTGGGTACAGAGGCTAAAGCATCTTTATCAAGAATTTGTTGATCAGAAGGTACATTCGAAACAATCATTAGTTTGGCAGAATGAGAAGGAATCACTGTCTACTAATCTGCACTAACCTCTTCTGCCATTAGTGAACTAGATTATTTATCACCTTTGGCTTCTCCTGAATCTTATTTATAATATAAATCCACAATTACCTTTTTATAAATCTAACTCTTTCTCTTGTTTTGGGTCCTTGATCTGGTGGCATGAGGAGGCAGATTAGTTACAAGGGCCTTTTTAGATTCTTTGATGATAGGATCCCTTGTAGTTTTTGCTCTAGAAGTACCCACATCACAAATAGCAATAAGCTGATTAGAGGAGCTTATTGGGAATGGGGATTCAAATTATTGACGTACATTATTAGGAAGCTATGTTTTGAGATCTCCCCAATTTTTATTCTCTCAACCATTTCTCAGTTATCCTTATCACTGGGAGGATCTTAACCTCAATTCTATCTTCATTTTTCTCCCAGTTAATTTTTAGAATAGGTGATTATTTTATTTGCTCAAATTGTGGATCAGTCACCTATTCATCATTGTCAAAAATTCTAGAGATGTCCATATTCAAATTGAGGGTAATAATTTTCCCTATGGAGAACCTGGACCACAGTCTTCTTCTGACTTCAAATTCATCTAAACAATCCTCCCAATAATCCTCTAAATGAGGGATATGTGAAAACCCTATCCCAAGATCCAAGTTATCTCTGGTAAAACCTTTGCTATCAAATTGTGATCTAGCTTTGAAGTATTGAAAATTGAATTTCTTAAGATCCAATTCTAAATTCAAAGCATCAAAAGTTGACTTGCATGAATAACGTCTAAGTTTAATAGGAAAAGATATACCAAATTTCTTTTTCATTGGGAATTTTTTTATCTACATGTGTTAATTGTCTGCAGACTTTTATTAACACAAATTAGTTAAAAACATACCTAGGTAACCTTAAAGGTTCACCGTCAAAACCTCCAACTCTGATATAAGTGAACTTGGAAAATTGAGTGAAGAAACTACCATAAATGTTGATGTTGTTTGACAATTCAAAAGTCATCCTCCTAGTAAAAACATCATTGACTCTCCTATAATCCTCACAGCAATTATGCATTTGCAACTATGAGTAATATTCATAAATTTTACTGTCTTCAGCCAAGGGTGCATGTGGTAATCCTACCCATTGTCTTGTAGATGAAAAGCAATAGAAGAGGTATGAAGACATATAAAATTATTTATTTCCCAAATAATTAATTAAACCCTGACGCAAACTTTTAGCTATAATTTCTGCCCAATCCAAATATTGTTCTCCTTGGAGGATCACCTGTATAAATAAGTACATCTAATCTTCCCAATAATATGCATGAACATTGCCTTTTAGTCTGTGTAGTAATACTATAATATCCTGTACTTCTGGAATCATATGATTTCTTGTTAATGGTTTGGGCAGTCTTGAACCCCCTTTTTGGAATTTTAAAATCCAATTCCTAGCAATCATGCTTTTGTAAATTGCTTTCTTTAATGAAAAATAACCATATGAAGAAGTAATACTGAGGTCAAATTATGGTTCATTGGGAGGAATTCTCATTACAGACATTAGTGTTTGTCTATTGATATGTAGTAAAACATTGCCATCTATAGTCCTGATGCACCGGTTCTGAGGTTCATGTCTATTCATGCATTCAAGGACTAATTTGGGGTATTAAACAGCCATGGGTAAGGATGCAACTTCAACCAATCTAATTTCTACTATTTTTTATATCATAGGATTTGACACAAGATTTCTAGCCCTTTCCTTAAAATCTTCCAAGTCATATTGGACCAAAGAGGTGTCCCCAATTTTAGGATGAGAACATATGAGACCAGGACCATGCTCATAATCAAGACATGCAGATTTCATGGTTACAGGTTGGAGGATATAATGAAAATAAAATGTTTTAAACTCCTTAAATAATGTTGTAAACTCAAAAGGATCCTTCTTTCTAACCAAGTAAAGGAAATAACTTATAGTAAGAGTAAAAATCAACTTTAAATTTATCTGAAATCACTACAAATTTGAGCAATCAAATATCTTATACCACTTGTGTTGTTCTCCTTTGTATCACCCAATATGCTCATTTGCTAAATTTGAATTATTCTCTTTTGATAGAGATATTAACCAGATCAAATAATTAAATCAAAACAATATGTGATAAACATGCTTGATAAGACATGCATTCTAACATATGCATTAATGGCAAGCATTTTTTACATGCAATTTTGATGAGTAATGACTATCTTTAACCTCATTAAAATTCAAAATTTTCCACTTTATAATGAGTTTTGGATATATTCTCCTCTAAATCTCCCACTAATTTTAACTTAGAGAAAGCCTCGAGGCGAAATGAGAGTATAATCATTGAAGCATTGAACTTTTGAAAATGTGTTTCAACTTCAAGGTTTAATGATATGAGATAAAATACATAGACTGACCAATAATCACATGATCTTTCTAGAAACTTTGAAGTTTGAGACATTAAACCATTGAACTTTTGAACTCCGCTATGTAGGTTCAAGTGATAGGTTCAATGATGCATTATTTTATACAAGGGAATTGAGTGAACATGACTCTTTACAAAACATCGAATATTAAACTTTTGAACCGTTGAACTTTTGAACTCTGAAAAAGGGTTCAAGTTCAAATGAAAGGTTCAAAATCATAATTGAAATACACTAAGGCACAAACAGTTTGCTTTGAAAAACTTTGAACCATTAAACCTGTTAAACTTATTGAACTCTTGAACTCTGAGAAAGGTTCAGGTTCAAAGGTTCAATTCTTTTAAGAATTTACACACAAAAGGTGATAAGTAGGTGAACTTCTTTTATGGAAAAATTCATGAAAAATTGAATAAGGGTGACTCAAAAGGTAACATATTAGAAATTGATAAATATTTTGCTATGTTATGTTTGACAATGGCTTGAATATTTGCCTACTCTTATATATCATATATATATTTCCAATCCTTAAAAAATACCTTATTTAGGACAAGAGCCACTATTTTTAAATTGGATACATTAGAGAAATGTGTTTTTAGTGGTATCTAGTTAGCAAATTACTGGGCACAATGGGTTTAGATCTAGGAATGCAATTCTAGGATTGTGTTTGAGCTAACTGGAGATATCTTTGGTCTGAATAATTACTAAAAAAGTGTGATAAAATCTCTAAGATATGTCTAGGGATAAATCTAGGAATAGGATTTCCCAAACAACACTCTTATCATCCAAATGCCACATTTATGTGATTAGATTTACGCGCCTCCCCCCTTTATGATAAAAATGTAGCAAAGTAAAATGACTAGTATAAAGGAAAAAGAAGTGTAAATGGACTTACCTAGGAAGTGAAGGCTATGCAATTAAGTCTAAGTATGTGAAGATATGTTTTTGTATGTGAAACATGATTCAAATCAATGACCTACAATGAAATGTGAAAAATTGAGTCCTTAAGAGATTATCAAAAGCAAAAGATTATGATGAATAAAGTAATTGAGTAAAGTTGAGTAAAGAGATAGGAAAGAAGAAAGGAATGAATACACCTTGTTGGGTATGAAAATGAATGCACAAACCTAGTGACAACCTATGTGTGTGAGTGTACACAATGATCAAATCATTGAATAGCTTGGACTAAGCTAATAGGTTACTTAATCCTCATATGTGGGTGGCTTAAGAACTTAGTTTAGTTTTGACTCAATCATTTCCCATTGCTGCTTGGTGGATCATGACCTATGCATAACATGGATAAGACTATAAATTTTTATAAGCCTCTCATGTGGGTGGCTCAAGAGCTCAAGTATGGTATGCCTTCATCATTTCTCACTTGTGTGAATTAGATCCATCTAAAACTAAACTGTAAAAAGTGTCAAAATTATCTAACTAGTTATATCTAATTTTTTATATCAACTCTATGGCCATTCGAGTACATTAGGTGGATCTAGGACACTTGGTAATGCCAACCACTACATATGGAGTAAGGCATGAATCTGGTGACAACCTATAATATGATAACAAGTGTATACAATATAGAGAATGACATGGATTTTTCCATTCCATTTTATCAACCTATGTATAATTGAGCATATGAAAACTATGTGATGTGCACATGCCCCCAATCTAATAGTTTTCATATCTATTCACACTATGAAAATGCCCCCAATTTTCACATGCCCCATCTAAATTGAGCATGTAATAATTATATCTATGTATCTGAACTGAATGTGGGAATGATCATGTCACATATGATGCCCCTAGTCTAAGCAACTAGTATGAATCTATGTTGAAATGAGTGTATCTACGTAAAATCTGAACATAATTGTCAAACATGTGACTATATATGTGAAAATATATACTATACATGATGTAATATTATAAGTAATTTGGACTACCTTGAATTTGGGGATACTAGACAATAGTGCCATGTAGTGAATAGTAGTTCCATGTGGCACTATTATCCTTTTTTGGGTGCTCATGTATGTCTAGTCTGAAATCTTGGTGATTGAACTACTCTCTGAGTTCCTATTTTTCTTGTGCTTGACTTATGTCTAATTTTTGAAACTAAGCATGTGTGCTAAAAATGATCTATGAATAATAATGTAGGAGCCTGATCTCTATGATAAACCCCTATGAATGCCCCCTCTTTTAAGGGTAGTTGTTGAACTTATGTAGGAATTTTCCTCAAAATAAAATAGTTTTGTAAAATGTGTTAGTCAGAGCATATATGATAATTGCATGATATTCTAATATAATGTGCAAACATAACATCAGAATGTAAAATAATATGAACATAAGTATGTTATGAAAGATTTATGTTGTATCTAATATTGCACAATGATGTCAAGACAAATGTAATCAATGTGTAAAACATCAAAACTAAGTATCTACCTAGGGGGATGGGGCATGATATCTATCATGTAACCCAAGTAGGAAACATAGATGTATGAGGTCCCTCATGACATGAAAAATTGGTATATGTAACAAGCAAAGACAATTGTCATGGTGGTGAAGCATACATATAAAACATATTAGGCATGCAAAAATTAGGCCAAGGGGACACAATAAAGGAGACATGGGCATATGTCACTAAATATGAGCATAGAATACATACAAGGATATCTTCAAATGTCTTCATATGTAGGAAAAAAATAATTTGGATTATAGTCACATAGAAGAACATTTTCAAATGTCTACATATATAATAATGAAATCACACATAAAGGACATGGGCACATGTCAAAGGCATACATACATAGAAGTGTCATAGATCCAAAGAATAATGGCATATTTAAATTCCCTCAAAATGGAAAAAGCATAAAAAACACAATCAAAATATAAAAGATAAAAATGAAAGTATATATAATCGTGTATCACAAATTTGTGGAAATTCTAGGATGTATATATATTAAGTTTAAACTAGTGATAGTTGACAAAAAATATTAGTATGAGTAGCAATGATCAATATCAAGATATATCATTGTGTAAACTAGAATATATAGAATATAAGGATATAACCTAGTAGTGTAAACTATGTATAATATTACCTTAAGTGGGTAGATGTAGAAAATGAATAAACTTAGATCGATGTATATGTCCCTAATGGGTAGATGATGGCAAGTCTAAATCTATGTAATGAATTGCAGTCCTATATGTAATATTTAAGCACTTGACAAGAATAAGTGAATCACATATGTATGATAAAATTGACTATACTAAGATATCTAGCATATGTAATATCTAGCAAGTAGTAGAAATGTAATGATATCAATACATACAATCTAGAAACTTTGTGTTTTTTGAGTAATATTTGAATGTTTTTGTCTTTTTACATGTCATATTATTTTTGTATTTTTTGTAAATATAAGATATGTATAAGTAAATGAAAATAAACTATGTATAAGGAGTAAGAGAGAAGGTAGTATGTACAAAAAAGTAATAACCATACTAACCAATGAGTCTCACAGGTGACCCATTATCACTATGACCTATGTCTAATAAGGGAACTGTGATAGTGTGTGGTGTGTGAAAAGACAATTGTGATCCCATAATATATTATGTGGTGTAATGTGTATTTGAATCTACCTATGTACTGATGTTATAAATCTATGGCATTGATTGTGATGACCAATGAAATATAAGGGTCTTAGGAACCCATCTGGTAGAAGAAGTTGTAGGTGACATAGGTGTCACATATTGAGAACCCCTAGAACACAAAAGTACTAATATAGACATAAACTGAGTAGAGCAAGGTCCTTTAGAATCTATGACATATCATTGATGTAGAGGTCTCTCTAATAATGTTCTCTATGGGAGAGTATGTTTACGTTTAGATACCATAGGAGTAGACTTTGCCTACACCAGTGGTTGTACTAAAATCTATGATGTATGTATAGTAGTTGTACTCTCTATTTTAATTTATAACCATGAAATATCTAGTAATGGTGCTAGAACTATAAATGGTGTTTATGCTAAAACTGTAACTATAAACTACATTCGAACTGCGTGTGGGATGGGTAAAGGATACTCATATAGGACACCCTTAACTTTAACCACTTGATTTATATATATGTAATTTAGGAATCAATGTAATTTAGATGGGATGGATTAGAGATTTTATAACCATGAACTACCCAATACTATATCAAATTCACCTGCATTAAGTACTACTAGGAACTGAGTGGATATGTGTGGTGGTCTAACCTATAATGGAATCACAATCTCCCTGATGGAATTTTGAACATGGATAATGAAACCACTAATTACTATATCCATGGGTAATATATCCCACTCTATGTAGCCCAAATGTTGTAAGAGTATCATAGTGGACATGTTAATGCTTGACCTATTATCAACCATAACACTCTACATATGATTATGATCTATGTATGTTTGTATAAAGAGCGCATGTAGATCTATGCTATCATCTACAATCTCTTGATCTGAGAATGTGATAATTGGTCTAGTTGGCACTATAGTATGGTACATTCTAATAATTTTATGTAATGGATGTGAATCCCTTGTAACTATGTGATATGAATATGGAGGTGGATGCACATGATATTTATAGTGAACACCTAATGTTCCCCCTACTTCATTCATTATGTTCTTTGGGAATGGATATAAAAATATCTTTAGTTCCTTTACCTCTATTTGTTGTGATTTTGGTTCCTTTATGGGTGTGCCCACATTAATAATATTAGTCTCAATGAGATCTTATCTCTTTTATTTTAATCTTATACAAATGTTTTTTGTGTGGCCTAGTGCCTTGCGATACTCACAAAATGCATTAGAATCATATTTATCTGGAATAGGTTGTGTCATATCAACCTATTTAATGGTAAGGAGAGATATGCATTGTATTCTAAGATTTTTTTAAAAACCCATGTTTGTGAATTTGGAAGGTTAGTGAAGACTATACACTAATGAGCAGATAAAACTAATCTAGAAGATGGCTTGGAAGTTATGTTGACTATGGATTTTTGATCATTTTTGTTCCCTATGGCCCTCACCTTAAATGGAGGCTTGTTTGAAATATTAATAGTTGATTTTGATCCATTTGTATACTTTCATTTTCCCATTGATAAGAGCTTAACCTCTATTTCCTTGACTATGTGGCACAAATTGGTAAATGTAAGAAAATTATTGAATAACATGGCTTCATGTAATGCTGGTAGGAGACTTTATTTAAATATGTATTGAAGCTCTCTATATGCCATGGGGATAGTCAATCTGGATAATATTATCTTGTATCATAAGACATAATCTGTGATAGGCTCATTAAATTTTTGATTTAAAACTATGCCACTTATTCATATGATATCTTATCACTAATGTTGATAGATAAATGTACTAGAAACATGTCAACTAGAAGATTGAATTCCATGATAGATTGATTTGGTAGATAATAAAACCATTTTAGGGTATAATCCTTTAGATTGTGTGTAAATAACTCTATAAAAAGCCAATCATTGGACACATAGTCCAAATATGATGTGTGAAAAGCTCTGAGATGATGTTATGAGTCCCTTTTGACATCATATAATCTAATCTTAGGTGCCATGAAACCAGAAGGCAAGGGAGTTGTCACTATGTGATGTGTCAAAGTTATATATAAGATAATGTTAGAATCTAAGGCATGTGAGGGCCTATTGGCTCCCTTCTCAAGTTATAACACCTTAGACTATAGAGTCTGAATCTTGTGCATAAGGGATTGTACATTTGGAGTGGAGGAAATCGAAACAATAGGTTTAGATATCATTGATGGTTGTTGAATTACATTTTTAGTTTATGCTAAATGAGTTGGTTGAGTTGGCCCCACTAGAGGTGAAATAACATTATTAAATGGGGGAGTTGAAGATTAATCATTGATTCATTTCTACTTTTGATTTCTAATATGGCTTGTAAGATTTATGCATGATCAAGGGGATCTTCCTAAATTCTATCTATGAAGATCTATAATAACTCATATTTGTTCATGATTATGTCATCATTGCTAATTGGAGAGAGAGAGTCCTGATTCTCAATGTGTATATCATCTTACTCTTGGTTGTATTATTCATCTTTGGATGCATTATCATTAAAATCAACATAATTAGGGTGTGAAGGATGCATAGCTAGAGTTATGATAGGTTCATTATCCATGTTATAGGCTTATATATAAATAATCTAAATATGATCTATAGGATTACCACCTAATCTAATCTGAATATGATCTATAGGATTACCACCTAGTCTAGCACTTCTTCTTAATGGAAAAGAGAGAGAGTTTTTATATGGCACATAGTAAACAAATTGGAATATAACTACTAAAATAGAATATATGAACTCTGAAAAATTGAAAGTAGCTAATGAAAGTAGAAAAAAATAGGATATAAATCCTAAGAGCATCTAGGGTTAGGGTTATTTGAATTTAAGGTTTCTTTAAAAAATTATATTTAAATAAATTAAAACCCTAATATGAAATTATTTTAATGAGTTAGGTTATACCAAAAAATCTAAAACATAGAAGTATGTAGCCCTAATTTATTGCATAAATTTTTTAAAAATGTAAACTAGGGTTTTGAGCAATATTTGAAGTAAGTCAGGTTCACCAAAAAAATTAACATTTTAGGGTTTTATTATGGAAATTCTAAGTTAGATTAAAGGGCTAAGTTGAATAAACTAGTGAAATAATATGCAATTTAATAACCACTAATTTTTTATAGATTTTTAATTATTTAGACTTTATAAAAATATAAATAAATATGTGTAAATAAATACTTATGTGGAAATGACTGTCGCATAAGATCTGAGTGCTAAAATTTGGGCTATAGACAGGTCTGAGTGTCATCATTAGGGTCCCTAGGTCAGCTTCTTCATTGGATAGTAGTGCCCCACCTAGACAATAGTGTCATAATCTCTAATGTCTTGTAAATAGTGATAGTGTCCTCTTTGTGCGATAGTTCCTATTTTTTGGTAGCACCTACACCTATTTTTTTAGGTTTTGTTCCCATGCACATAAAATATGGAACTATATAGTGTGCATGGATTATCTGATTTAGTATGCAAACCTTAATCCTCCTTACAAATATGGCATGAGTTGAAAATGTGTGTCCATTAATAGGATAGGTTGGACATCCTCAACACCCCACTGTGAAGAGAGTTTCCTACATACCAATACTCTAAAGAGGGATCAAGCTCAATGTAGTTCTCCCACCTAGTTCTTGGTACAAGTGAAAGTGAATGCTAGAATGATAGTGGTCTTGAATGCCTTGGGTGTGCTTGAGATTGAAAATATTTTAAATTTGGTCTTAGGGAAGCTATAGATAGTGGTATGCATAAATAGGGAAGAATAGGGATTAATAACATTGATTTTTATCAACTTATTTCTTATTTTAATAGGTTTTTTGAATCTATTTTCAATCTAGTGGATAGAGGTCTAACAATCTTGTATTTATATGGATCTGTAGCTTGTGTAGATAATAAAATATGCTTAGGTCAACATTAGAAAAGGTAAACATTTGAAAATATATCTATTCAAGAGAGTTGGGGCAAGGGAAATTAGTGCCAAGTTGGGGACACTATCACCATGCGACTTTATTTTCCTTAATATAATGTTAGTGTCTAGCTGACAAGTTGCTATGCATAATGGGTTGGGATATGAGAATGTAGTTTTGGGAGTGTGTTTGAGATAACTAGAGATGTTTGTGATTTGCACAATGGTTGGAAAAGTGTGATAAAGGATATAAGATAGGTCTAGGGCTAAGCTAGGAATAGGATGTCCCAAGAAACACTCTTAGAATCTAAATACCACTTTTATTTGATTACATAGTCAAATCAAATTATTTGATAAAGAAAAATATTTCATGATTTTTTCCTCGAATAAAGGTATTACCAATAATACATGGTTTCTCTTCTTTATTTGTCACATTGATATTGTTCATCCTTGTATGACAAATCATGTTAAACCACTTAGCCATTACTCTCGTAAGCTTGTAGTTATTAAAACTAGTATTTAATGCTTAAATAATGTACTTGTGGCTAAAATTTATGCACACTTAACCTATGCTCAATTCCATGGTTTCAAACTAATATTCCTCTACTTATTTGGATGACCCTCTATCTTAAGGCAGCCATGTTAACAAATGCTCTTATTTCTCATTCCAAGTAACCTAAACTCACCACTTGACTGATCCATACTTCTATTTTAGTTTTCTCTATTCCTCAGATGAAATTGCTCATTGTGGACAATCCCACATGTTAATCATGTTTGAATCTACCAATTTTGTCCTCTCACTAATTAATGACTCATTATTTTTATTGTTATGATTATTAAGGTTCTTTCTCCCACTGTTTAAATAAATATCTCTTATTTTTGAAGGTTCACTGTTTATTTTTTTTATTTTTTTCTTATTTGAATATATTAAAAATAAAAATCTCTCGCAAGTAGTCCACATAGTTAGCTTGTTATCTCATTTTGTCTTTACATACCCAATTTGCACAAAAGAGATATTATCCCTTCCCACTTTTTTTTCACTAGAATTATCCATCTCTAAAGAAGTGATTAAAAATAAATAAATAAAAATATCCAAAAAAAATATTTAATAGAGAGAACAAAATGTTTTTATAAAAACTGTGTATACTTACAAGTTTATTTCTCACATACTTAATGGACTATGAAAGCATTTTATGTTTAATATTTTAAAAATGCAATACAAAGTATGGACACAATTGACTCTTGAGAATTTATGTTCCCTATGAGATGGGTGTTTAAAGAGTTTGCATGATTTATTTTTCATCATAAGCTTGGGCATCAATTAACCATAAGAATAGTTGTAGGCATTAACTTTTTAACATGAGGCCTAGAAACGAGTTTTTAGGAGTTAGGTGCATTGCACAATTATTTATTTAATGAACTCACCTAGATTGAACCAATGAAATTCAAGTTTGAATTTCACATAGTCAAATATCTACACACAACACTATGGAAACATTTTAATTGAATAAAATGATTGTTACCTCATCTTCTTTATTTTTATTGGTAAGGAGTTTGTGTACTTAAATAGAGGTGCAACTCCAGGTGCACTCTAAGTAAGCTTTTTGTATCATGTAGGGATTAACATAGGATTCCACCTTATCTCATAGGATGACTCAATGCAGATGGCCTTCAAATATGTTTAATTATAAATAGGATGTTTAGTGCACATGTCAGTGAAAATATAGAGATCTATGTTTAGTGTTTTAGACTAATACATGTTTAGAATAATTTTTGATAGTTGTTTATCAATGAAAGATGCCTCTGTATAACCAAGGTTGAAGATCACATTTGGTGATTTATCATTATGATTAAAGAGAGTAAGTATGAAACCCTGATGAGGGATCACTCACTTGCTCACTTTCTTCATTCAAGACATTATAAAATGTTAAGACCTGATATATTTAAATAATAAAACACTTCATTTGAATCGTATGTTTCAAAAAAATTGAAAGTCATACTTCATTTTAATTGAATATTTAAAAATAAAAAGTTCATACTTCATTTTAATCTAATATTTTCAAAGATCAAAAGTTATTACCATATTTTATTTATTTAAGGGAATAATGAAGATCATCATGACAAAAACAATATATTAAAAAAGATTAAATTACTAATAAAAAACTTTCTCATTTGACATGGTTTCCTACATTTAGACACTAGGTTTGGATATTTCTTAGCTTTCAATTTCTGGCAAGAGATATTTTTAATATTTATCTATAGTGAAAATATTCAAGTAAGAGTGGACCAAAAACTTAGGTCATGTTTTAGTTGTAACTTTATGCACTAATGCTACCATAACTCTTGCAAATCCCACTCTACATGAAACCATTATAACAAAAAAAAGGGGGGGGTTGGGGGGGGAGTGGGTGGTTGTAGATTACATAAGCACCATAAAGGTCATAAAGGACATACACAATTCACTGATCTTTTGGATCATACTAGAACATATTCCATCTATAGACATTAATAATAGTATAAAGTTGAATCACTCTAGTCCTATTTAGAATTAAACAAGAGAGCCCACCAATTATAGGAATCAATACATATAGGTGAGTTATATATTAGAGATGGAATTTTCAACATTGAGGTTATAAAGGATTTTGTATGATTGTGACATTTATGGTATCTCACAAAATTCTTACTATCCCAAACTCTGCTTTCCAAATACTACATAAAATTGTTCTAGCGTAACATGAATTATTTGGCCCTTGACATATTCATCTATAATGAGAAAAGATAGGGAGCTGGGTCAAATGAATTCTTCCATCTAATTAACTTTTTATGTCCATGAAACTTCATCTCGACCAATATATCTAAAATATTTTCAAATATCTATCAAATAATGACAAAATAATTTTCATCACCTAAAAGTAAACAATTACCAAATTCCAATATCATATCTCTAGAGTTCTTCTTAATTGTAATTTATAGTTATTCCAAAGATGAAAATTACATCAAAAGAGACCTTTTTTTTGTAAAGTGTAGTTCTATAAAGTGAAAGAGTGTAAATTGGTATCCCTACCTCACTTAAAAATCCATGACCATTGACCTTGCCTCACTTTTTGTGCATAATTTGATATGCAACAATAATCTAATATTTATGGTGGAGGTAACATTTGAAAATGAGGTTATGTGTTCCTTCATATGATATCGCCTAATGAGTTATGTAGAGATAAGACATTTAATTTTATGATGACCTTGAGAAATGGAAAAGTGATGGGGAATGGAAAGGCCATATAGAACATGGAAGTAATGGAAGATTTTAGGGTGATTTAAGCAGTGATGGTGAGGGGCAATGACATAGTATTTAGGTGATGGACTCAAAGAACCTTGGGTAGATACACATTTAAATTTTAGTAATATATCACATTTGTCAATGCAATATGTAACATGGAGAAATGGAACCTACAAGATAGACTCCATGACCTTATTTTCTTATCCCCACATCAATGACATTGTATCAGATGTGGGGCCATACCATATTCAAATCAGCTTGCATGATGTCCTTATCCACCCTTAAAAACAAAAATTGTCAAATTAAAAAGTATCACCACCTTGCAAGCTAAAAATCCCAATACAATGGGTGTTGGTCATGTAAATCCAAAAAATGCCATAAATCTAGTTCTAGTGTATGATTCAAGCCCCTTAATGTATGATATCACATGAAATGGCTTGTCATTGACTGTTACCATCACCTCTCAACTCATCTTGAAAAGTTTCACTATTTGCCTACTTTGTATGGCCTTGCCCTTTATTCAAAGTGGTTGAGTATCGTGTTTTCATATATTCTTAAGCCTAAATATAATTACTGTAAGACTCAATATATTAGAATCATGGATGAATGAAAACTATAAGATAACTTTGTGACTTCAATGTCTTATCCCCACATCAACGACATTGTAGGATCGATTTGAGTGGCACATTGGGTGTGGAACCCTTCCATAATCAAATATGTTCTAATGTCATTCTTGTCCACCCTTGGCAATAGAAAATAATTAATCAAAGATGCTACCACCCTAAAATTTGTAGACCCCTTTGCTATGGGTGTAAGTGATGTAAATCCAAATATTTGTGTTAATTACAACTTTGGTTTACAATATGGGCCCTCTAGTGTATGATAATAAATATATATGTTACCCACTGTGGTAGAGTGAGTTGTGCAAAATTGGCAAAAAATTAATACCTGACCTCATGTTTGCCATTTGCTAACATTGTCTATCAGTGGCACACTCCAAATAAGTGAACCTAAAATGTTTTTTAATAACTTTTCAAGAAATATCTTATAATGACTTTGGAAGTGTTAAATCCCTCCATATGAAATTTTTTTAAGTTATGAAGCTTTAGATTTCAATTAATTTCAGTTTTCTAATGACTCAATAAGAATAAAATCATAAACAATGTACAATTCTTTGAAAAATAGATCTCTCAAAAAAATTAGGAATTTAATATTTATTTACAAATATTTAACACCAAACCACATAGTATGATTGCATAAATTGATACAAATAACTAGTTGTCACTTTCCCCATACATCTCTTTCTAGAAATAATTATGGACTATGGAAACCATAAATCTCAAGCTTTTAACTCTGTGAAACATTTAGAAAATTCAGCTAAAAGTCACATAAAATGAGTAATTAAGGTAATTTGTAGCATGAACAAACAAAAGCTACAAGATATATTTAGATACCTTAATGTCTTGTCCCCACATTAAATAGGGATTACATCATTGATTCAAGCCACACATCCAATGTGGAGTCATACTACAATCAAATCAACTTTCATGATGTCTTCATCCATCCTTGATAAAGTAAAATGATTAATCAAAGATGCCACCCCTTGAAAGTTGTGACCCCTTTGCAAGGGCACTAGTAATTTAAATCCAAAAATTTACCTAAATCTAGGTCTAGTGTATAAGATGGTCCCCCTAGTGTATGATATAATCTGAAATACCTTGTCATTTCCACCACCATCACCACTCAGCTCATCTTGAAATATTTCACTATTTACATGTTTTGTATGGCCTTGTCATTTCTTCCAAGGGTCTGAGTATTGTGTTTCCATATGTTCTTAAACCTAATGTAATTAATCTAGGTGTCAATATATTGGAAACATGGATTAATGAAAGCTAAAATATAGAATATGGGACCTCAATGTATTGTTTCCCCATCAATGGCATTGTAATACTGATTCAAGACACATATTGGATATGGAACCCTGTCATAATCAAATCAGCTCACATAATGTCCTCATCCACCCTTAATAAAAAATGACCAATCAAAGATTCCTCCACCCTACACATTGTAAACCCTTTTGCTATCCCTATAGACCCCTTTGTTGTGGGTGTAGGACATATATCCAAACAACTACACTAAATCTAACTTTAGTGTATGATATAGACCATATAGTGTATGATACTAAATATAATATAATATAAGGTACCCTCTATTATATAGTTATTAAATATTATAATTTAATATTATTAGATAAATATTATATATTTAATTTAATATTATATATAATATATAAATCCATAGCATATATATTTGGTTATTATTAGTAGTAGTAAGTATTAAAATTAGTGATAATATAAGATTAAAATCTTGAGATTTATGGCTTCCACAATTTACAATTATTATAGAAATAGAGGTCAAGAGAAAGTGACAAATATTTATTTGTATTTATTTTGAAGATCACACTCTGTGTTTTGGTTTTAAAGATATGTAAATAAATATTGATCAATATGTTCTCTAGAAATCTCTTTTTCAAATAATTGTATATTGTTAGTTTATTTGTGTTTGCGATTTTCTCCTGATTGAGACTTGAGCAAAATAGACTTAATGGAAATTGAAGCTTTTGAACATTGAATTTTAGCATTTAGAGGGATTTAAGGCTTCCATAATAATAATTAAGATATTTATGAAAAAGCTATGACAAATATTTTCTAGTTAACTTATTTAGAACATACAATTGATAGATAATGTTATCAAATGGAAAGCACGAGGTTGAGCATTTATTATCCACCATATTTTCATAGCTCACTCTACCATAATGGGTTGATCATTAATATATTTAGATATATAATATTTATAAAATATAGTATCACTAATAATATATTATATTATTATACTAAATACTAACAATATACATACATAAAAACACACACATATAAAAACTATATTAACTATATCATATAGTAAAATATTATGTTATATTAATAATTAATATATTAATTATGTTTAATAAAATACCATATTACTAATAATTATAAATATATTATATTAAATAATATATAAAATATTAACATATATAAAATATAACATTATCATAAATTATTATACAATATATCATTCTATTATAAATATAAATATATATCAAAATAATAATATACATGTTAATATTATTATAATAAAAAAACATAATATATATAATATATTAATATTACAATAACAATATTTATTTATTACATATTTGTTTACATGTGTTATTAACAATATATATGATTATATACTATATATAATAGTAATAGTAACTGATATGTTACATTAACATTTAATATATATGTATAATTATTAATATATAATATAATTATCTATATAATATGATATATATTATTATAACATATCATATTTAAAATTAGTATATATACATATAGATTTTAAAAACTCAATCTTTTGTCTCCATGCAATGGTATTATAGTGATGTTTCGATCAACACATCATATGTGAAGCCTAATGTAATTAAATCGTCACTCATGATGTCCTCATCTACCTTTGATAATAGAAAATGAAAAATTAATTATGCCAACACCTTATAAGTTATGGACCCATCTACAATGGGTGCATGTCATGTAAATTCACTAGCTATCTTGAATCTAGGTCTAGTGTATGATATGGGCCCTATAGTGTATGATATCAACTAAAATTCCCTATGATTGGCCCTCACCATCACCACAAAGTTCACCATAAAATATTTCACCACTTGCACACTATTAACATCTGGAGTAATTAAATCATGGATAACAACATACAAAAACACCAAATTTAGATCCTTGGAAGGAAAGGTAAGGTAATAAAGAACATGCAAGTGGTGAAAGATTTCAATGTGCACTAGATGGTGATGGTGAGTGGCAATAATATGGTATTTTAGGTGATAACATGTTTTAAGTGTTTCATATTATAAACCAAACCCAAATTCAAGGTAGTGGTTAGATTTTCATGCCCTGTATCACCCATTACAAAGGGGTTTGTAGCTTGCATCATGTAGTATCCCAAATCAGAATATTATACATTAATTTGGATTTCTTGGAATTGTTATTTAAAATTCAAAATAATAATATTCAATGAATATAGAATTATGTTCATATTAACAAGATAATAAATTTATATAACAAATAATGTTTTATAATGATCAAATGTGTAATTCAAAATTCTAGTTATAAATATTCAAATAGAGAACTCTATAAGGGTTTTATCCTTTAGGGGTTGATATCAAGGGGTTTCATCCTTGTATATAATAAATGAGGGGTTTCATCCTCAATTATAAAAGCAGAGGTTGTTTTCTAAATTTCATATAAGGGAATGAATGTCAAATGTGAATATATATCTTTTTCCTTCAATAAGTTCTTATAAATACCCTTCATAGTGTTACATCAAATGATGTGTCTCATTTCTAGTGTGATATGTCTTTTCATCAAATGGGATGACTTGAATTAATATAACTTATATTCCTTGTATTAAATGTGGTGTTCCATCCCATATGGATAATTTATTTAATTTAATTACTATTGTAGTTAATTTAATTATTTTTGGTTTAGACAATTCCATTGGTGATTTATTTACATTAAAGCAGTTCATGTTTATGGTCTCCTTTGTATTTAGGGATATTACAAACCTCCCTTCTTCAGATTGCTTGTCCTTAAGCAATTTGAAACCTAATAGTACACTCCACAATAAACTATAATCTGTTCCAAGCTTAGATGTTTCTTTCTCCATCCTTGTAGAACTGATTGTATTATTATTAGTTCTCTCTTGCAAGGGATTATTACAACTGTTCTTTCCCAGATCCCACAGTATTCTACCATTATAACCATTATTTTAATTATTAATGAGCTCTTGGCTAAGCATAAGGATCATGAGACCTTTATGTACTCCAAATTGATCATTTCTTGGGCTAATAATGCCCTATTCAAGCTCATTTTTTGCCAAATATACCCTTACAATCTTCGTTAATGACTAACCTCCACTATCCATTAAGATAAATATTTTCTTTGTGTTATTATGGAGACTAATCAATGGTTCATCTTTAATAAAATATTCATACATTTTTTCATTGTGATAATAGCATAAATTTATGGTTGTCATAAGATGATTCCAATGTTTGTTTGGTTGTTCAATTTCAAGAACCATCACCTCCAACTCGAGCTCAGAGAATTCTTTGAGTGATGTTGTTGTGATGTTTTTCAACACTGAATAGTTTACTTCCATCAGTTGCTCCTATAACTCAAGGTTGTTACTGTAGACACCGAAATTGTGTCTAACCCTTGGTCATCCTCCCTCTTGGTCCATTCCTAACCCATTCCTAAAACATGCACTTACTAATTTAAAAATAATAATTTATTATTAATATCCTCCCCTTTGACACATCACCTTTAACACCTCGCCTGACACCTCACCTTAGACTATTTCCCACCCTATGACTCATCCAAGACCTATTCTTACTTCTCTCTAACCACCTAACCAGCTCTCGTGCGTATTTAGCCCAGCCTTTGACAATTCTCCAATGGATCGTGCACTTGGCAGATGGAGAACGGGCTTGGTGGCTCTTTTACTCGTTCTCCACCCGCCGACGTCGGTCAAATGTCGATCGACGCCGACGGGATCACCGACGTCAGTTTTACTTAAACCAAAATTTCTAACCTTTGGAGGGATCTAATCACAAATCGTTAATCTCTGGAGCTAATCACGAATCTCAAAACCTCTTCCGACGAAACAAAGTTCTCGTGTTTTTGCTTTCTAGTGTTCTGGCTTCTTATTTTCTTACAGGGATCAGCATTCTTGACAGCATTTTCTAGGCACTAAGGTCTTACATCAAACATTCTGCACAGGGATTGCACGATATCTCCATCACCAGCAACAACGGAAACATAGCTTCTGCACCTTTGCCAACTAGTATCATAGCTAAGTATTTGTACTGTTTTCATTTCAGTGTCATTTCAAATATATTAGCATTCTGTCTACTGTGTATTCCAAGCATCCTTGACCCAACCTTCTCTGTTCTTCTCAGAGAGGCTGAAAAGTCTTCTCTCACCCCTTATTCCCTTTTCTTTGCCTCTGACACCCGTTTAGTCTTTCTTTAGACAAATACCCTCTGTTCAATCAACTCAACACAAGCTATCAGAGACCTACAGACCATCTTAAGACCAATCTAATCAACCTGACTAAATTGCTTTACAGAAAGGCTGAAAGGCCTTTTTCCTGCCCCTTACCCCTTTTCCTGACAACATACCCTCTACCTTAGTTCTTATTAAATATTCTATCTACTATTTTACCATCCCAAAAAAACTCCCTGACTCACAGACAAGACCACAGTCCATCTTGCAGACCAGAAACTAGACCTGTAACCCATCCCTGGCCATTACCCCGACTGACCTCGTCCATTTCTCCTACCAACATTGGCAGTCTAACTGACGTCGGTGACTTCCTGACTGATGTCGGCAATATCATCGACGTCGACGACTGTGCTAAGCAGATTGCAGCTTATCAGGTACACATTTGTTTTCAGTTCTTTCTTTTCAGTCTTTTATTATTTCTCTTTTCTATCTCTATCATATTCTATTTTAATAGTGGATTGTCATCCTTCAAGAAGCCTTAGCGCTTCTAGGACCAAGCTTTTGCTTGGTAATCCACCCTTTTATTAGCTAACATTTTTTGTGTTTTAGTGTCTGTCTCTTTTAGGTGTCATCCTCCACAACCAAAGAGGAGTTCTCACAACATCTAGATAACGGTGCACACGACTACATCCAGGTACATACAAGCCTTGACCATTTCCTTAAGTTTCTCATTTTCTCTCTTTGAATGTGAAAATGAATCTAGCGTAGAAACATTCTGGCACGCCCGGTGGGACCCTTAGGGCCTTCCTTGGGTTCTTCTTTCCTTCTTTTTTCATTTAGGTGCATTAGGTTTCTCCCTTTTCACCTCTTTCTTCTCTTCTAAACAACATCATAAGCAGGAATAAAAAGAACCTTTCTTTCTTTTCTTGCATTTCTAGACTAGTCAAAAATCATATCCTTCAACCCTTTCTCAACTTGTTTTCATCCGAACTTAACATTTCGACTTGGGGCTTAAAATACATTGCATTCCATTTCTGCTTGCTTGCATTTCTTAGTCCACACTTAGTAATTAATAACTGCATATTGAATTAATCGTAGATCACTTGATGTTACATAACCAAACCACGTGCACTAAATCAAACATCAAACTTACCTGAGATAAGGCCCGACTGGGATTTCATCCCCCAGCGGATACCTTACCCATCCCGGCAATCCTACTTGGATTTCATCACCAAGGGGAAAGCCCACTCTGTTCTCTGGCAGAGTCTAATCTCTAGAGAAAGTATATTTTGGCTAAGCGAGACCAGCTTACCACTGGGATCGTGAAGTGAGGGGAGCTTGCTCCTTAGCACCAGGCCATGTACGGAACCTAACCCAAACTTCTTGAGTGCCTAAACAAACCTAAAACCATCCATAGACTACCTCTTTTAGGACCCTTCTAATAGCCAACCTCCCCAAACATCACTTTAAGGCATAAGCCAACAGGATTCTAAAAAGTTGATTCTTAGGATTTAGCGCTTAGGACCTGCTTGTGTTCTCTATTTTTTCTGTTCCCATCTGCTTGTTTGAGCTAGTGAGGACATTTTTTTTCCTTTTTTCCAAGAAATCTTCAAGTTTTTTGAGTTTTTGGAAACCACAGTCACCAGCATCAGCTTTACCATCGACGTCGGCAACCTCCCTCCACCGGTATCGATTATCTGACCGACATTGGCCGTCTTTCTCACCGATGTCAGTTTTTAAACCGACGTCGATCACTTTCACAGTCCTTTTTTCTTAAAATAGCAGCGTAAAACCCGACCCTTTTCCTACCAAAAACCCCCATTTTGAGTTTTTAAAACTGAAAAAACACAATTTTTGGAACCTGACCCTTCTTGCCTTGAATGGTTTTGACATGCAGTCAAACCAAGGCCCTTCTTGACCACGCTAGCCATCAACCGCTTCCACCTTCCCCATCCATAATTAGTCCTATAATGGAGTTCCACTCAGAGACTGAAAGAACTCCTACTCGCCCAACCCTGCCTCAGACCCCCATCGTCCCTGAAGGGGACCAAGATTTCGAAAGATTCTTGGACCTCAATGTCACAGCCCTCCAAAACTATCTCGCAAGAAACCCAACGCGAGACCTCTCGGGTGAAGCGACGATGACACTAACACCACCTGCTACCCAGCCTTTTACCTCAACCGTTAACCCGACCATGGCCAATACGCAAAGTTTGGCCTCTCCATCTATTTTTAGACCAACCTCCATCGGGGTTTCATTACCCCCTCAACCACACGTAATTCAACCAAGTTCTACATCATACCAGAACTTGATTGTCTCAACCCTACACACTCTTGCACCCATAAATACAGGAGTGTCTACCTCCCCTTTTGCCAATGCCACCATGCAACCACTTTTAGTGGTATCCAGTCAACTTATACCTTCTACTTCCATGACTCAACCACCTTTGGCCTCCACTTCTATCCCTGCGACTAGTTACACATATGTTGCGCCCCTACAAGTGCAATCGACTACGTCATAAACCTCCTCTAACCTCTTTCAAGCACCCTACAACCTAAGAGGCACCCCATCCGCTAATCCGTTAGTAGATCTCATCAAAATGCTGATGGATAAAATGTCCAATCTCGAGACCTCTATTTCTGGTTCACGCAATGCTCTCTCGTATGAGCAAATTTGCAACGAGCCTATCCATCCTTCCGTCCCTATCTGACCATACCCCAACCATTAGGAGCTTCCTAAATTTACTCACTTCCAGAGTAAGGAAGACCCGCAACAACATCTACGGGCATTCAGACATGCCTGTTACCTCATTGCCCATGACGATGCATTACTTTTACGCACGTTTCCTATGTCCCTTTCTAGCTCCGCCCTTGACTGGTATAGCTCTCTTACCAGACACTCTATCTTTTCATTCATTCAACTTGCCCAATTATTTCTCGACCATTTTTCTATCAACATCACCAAACAAGTCTCAATCACAGACCTCTACTCCATCAGGCAATTTGATGACGAATCAATAGTCAATTTTGTTACCCATTGGAGGGGCTTGATTAACCAGCTCTCCTCCTTGCCTCAACCTGAGCTCATCGAGCTCTTTTCTCGAGCATGTGCTAGGCACATCTCTTCTACCTTGCGGATTCAAACATTCTGCACTTTCGATGAAGTTTTCACCATGGCCCGAAAGCTCAAACTCTGCACCATTGAAGAGGATAAGGTCAAATTGCGTAATACTAATGCAAGAACCAATGACATTTCTTCTTCCAGACCTTCTTCTTTTGCCAACTCCAAGTCCAAAGGGGTGGCCAACACTGTGGTCATTAAATCACCATCTTTGACAACAACTAATCACTCTCAACCTTTTACATCTTCAAGCATCACCAAATAATTTCAACAATGGTACATTCAGCGTTCATACACTCCGCTTGGAGAATCATACGCTTCCGTTTTGGAAAAACTTGTCAAATAGGGGGTCCTCAATATCCCTCTAATCCGACCACCTCAATTTGACCCTTCAAAATCCCTCCCTTCATGGTATAGGGAGGCTAACTTCTGTCACTTTCATCGCGTCCATGACCATGACATCGATAATTGCCGAACCTTCAAAAATATAGTCCAAGACATGATCGACAAGGGGGATCTTGTTTTGGATAACCCGAATGCCCCACCCAACCAACACATCGACATCTTCAAACAACCATTCCCAAACCATCCTCCTCCTCAAAACAACGTCTAGACCATGGCCGATAGCTCCCACGAGCATGACATACACACGGTCAACACGGTCTCGCCTCTTGTCCCCAACCAACCTCCTTCACAGGTGGAAGAGTCTTCTTCTCCTATTCATCCTTCACAGGTAGAAAAACCCTCTTCCCCTGTTAGTCCTCCATCGACCTCTCTTATACTGGAGGACACCTTGACCATACCAACACCTTTAACCCCACCTTCGTCTTTCCTCCTACCAATGGAGGACCCTACCTTGCCTACTCCTCAAACACAAACATAGGGAACAATCATCCATGCCCTCTGCCCTCCTGAGGAGTCACACTCTCCTATTTCTTCTCCACCAAGAGAAGACCCAGTCTCTCTGCGCATTTCGACCAAGGAAGACCCAGTTACGATTTCCTCTTGCCTTTTTCCTGAGATTGCTATATCTCACTCACCTCCATCCACATCTGAACCCAAACTGGCATCTAACCTCGCCTCACACAATGGTGGTCCTCAACCCAAACCCAAGAAGGCCACTAAACCACACCGGAGGACTCCTCCCCCACCTTCGTCATTACCTTCAATCTTGGGCCCACATCCGTCCACTTTAATAGGAGTACTTCCTACTCCCATACTTCACAAAGACAAGCCACCTCCATTACTCTCTCCACCCATCAGACATATATCTCCTCCAATCCCTCGACCAATGCCTCCTAAACCAAAGTCATCAACCCCCACTGCAACAAAACATCCAGACCCGTTAGCAGGTTCTTATGCCTTGCTGTTATGGCAATTGTTGTAGTCTTCTCGCATTAATCTCTCACCTCTTAAACTATATCAATCTCTCAGACCAAAACCACCTTGGTTTGACGACACTCAAATTTTTGCGTATCATCGCACACCTGCGCATGACACCGAGCATTGTTGTGCCCTCAAGGTTGCCATTCACCAATGTCTAGGGAATGACACTTTTTTTCTCGACCATGTTAGCAATAAATCTTCAACACCGCCCCACTCATCGACCCTCGGATCAAGACCATCTTGGTTCAACAACTCTAAATTTTGTCACTATCATCACACTCCAGGACATGACACTGAGCGTTGTTGCACTCTTAAAGCTGTCACTCATCAACATCAAAAAAAGGATACCTGTCTCATCAAGGATCCTCTTGACCACCCTTTCGACAAATCATCAACATCAACCCCTTCTTCTCAAACCTCATCACCTAAATCGGGATCTCCATGCCAGACTATGGTCCCTTTGCCGCCTTTGACCCCCTTATTCGACATCAACATAGTCAATCTGACCACCAAGCCTCAATCAACCTCGACCAATCTGTCAAACATTCTCCCTACCCGCTGGGGGAATTCAACTTTCATCTAAGCCTTGACCAACCTTTTCACCCAATCAATCAACCAAGCTTCAACCAGTCTCGACCAAATTCGACCAATCATCGACTTAATACCAATTTCAACCCAACCATCAACCAAATATCAACAAATATCAACCAGACATCGACCAATCATCAATCCAGACCTTAAACCAGACCTCAACCAAATCATCCATCCAAGACCTCAACCAAATCTTGACCAAGACATTGACCAGACCATCGACCAAACCATTGACCAGACACTAACCAATCATCAATCGTAACCTCAATCAATCTTCGACAAAACATTCAACCCAAACATTCAACCAATCTTTTTATCAAAACATTCAACCAGTCTCGACCAATCAGCGACCATATCAACTGGCTTCACATCCAACACCAACATGTGACCAATATGGAACAGAGTAAACGAGGCAAATTTGCTCCTAATTGGCTCGAACCTTATATCATCACGCACAAGTATGGATCAGGGACTTATCGTCTGTCTTCTCTTGAAGGCTGGTCAGAACCTGAGCCCCTTAATGCTTTGCATCTGTGACCATTCTACTGTTAGTCGAGTACTCATCCACTTGACATTTAACTTGAGCTCGTCCCTTGAGCAATCCCTGTCCTTTTGATCTTCAATCCTTTCCACCCTTTTTCCCTTAACAAATCCTCTATAACCCTTTTATAAAGTATGGATGCTTTGTCCTAATAAAAGGGAGTCCTTGACCTTCTATAGTCTTATCCATGACTCAACATTCTGTCAAAAATAAATCAAGATGTCAAAATATCCAAGGTCACAAAATCAAATCAAAAAGCAGACTGCTCCCTCGAAGGACAACTGTACTATCATTATTGTAGCTAATAGACTGCTCCCTCGAAGGACAACTATTTAAAAGCTCTTAAATTTATAAAGCAAAATTATAGACCATTCCCTCGAAGGATGGCCATGACTAAATCTTGCTACAAACAACACTTTCTTAGAAGCTTCCCGCATCGATCAGCTTCACAAATGACCACAAAACAAGATGACATCTCTATGTAGACTTCCCACATCGATCAGTCTGCACCAAAAAAAAAACTAGGTCATGGACTTGACTTGTAGTTGTCTCAGGGCCTCCTATAAAAAGGGGCAAAGTTATCCCTACTCTAAAAAAGATTACCCTCTCCTCCTATCACATCACCTACTCAAGGGACTTCGAGCTCACTTTAATGTCGAAGTGATTCGATTACCACTCTAACACAACTCATGGTCAACGACGCAACGCATGAATGGGGCTCTTGGTTCTAACAACCCCTATTTATGCTGTCATTTTGGTCCTTGTCAATAAAAGGGCACTTATGCCTTTTACTTTCTGCCTACACTTTGGTCACATTCAACTATATCATTTGTCCACACAATTCACCACTCACATAGCCTACTCATTCTGGTTTCCATAGACATCAATACACATGGAAACTATCAACCACACAATTTATGTCAAGCATAAACCATTACTTGTTGAAACATAAATCGACCTACAATTTATTTTTAGCATTCATCCATCACGAATATGGATAGTTGCTAGGGATGAAGAACCTCGACCAATGTTATAGAATACACCATTTGGAAAAGGCTGTAGCATCATTTTCTCCTCGTCATTTCAAGCATGTACCCTCAGACATATGGGAAGTGCTATATCATTATCATGACCAAAATCAACCACTTCAATTTTTTTCCTCCCTCTTGGGAGAACTACATTGGCCTGAGGCCCTAACAACAGGGGCTATGTAGGCAACACTGAGTTGACATGGGGTCTTTTGAGGTTAGCTCGGCCATTCCTTCATCACATTTCTTCCATCACATTCTTCCGTCCCCTGCCAATCACATCTCAAACAATCACATATTTTCATAATCATTAACATTAATCATATTCATCCATATTATTAATCATTAATCCTAATCATACATTCATCATCATATCAATACAACAATATTAGCATCATAGTCCTAAACATCATATCAAAACATCTATCAAATCAAAATAACATACAAACACATCCATAATATTTTTCATAACACATTAATGATCAAAATCACATCATATATATATATATATATATCAATCTTTTACAATGGCATAATTTGTGCCTCTGTCTCTCTCTCAAAAAAATCAAATACATCTCGCATCATCGACTCGCAGGCCGGTATATACATAATATAAAAATCTGCCCTCAAGGCTATGGCTGTGGTGGTCGTGGCAGTGGCCGGGAAGATGCTGTATCCTCTCTCCCCTCTGATCTACGTCGTCTGTGAGACCCAAAAGCTGTTGCTCGTGATATAGACCTCTGTCGACTCAGCTCTGCCCTCATCTCAGAGTATCACTGTATCTAAGGGAACCCCCTGATGGCCCTCTCGTAATAAGCGATCTCATCCAGTGCATCATTGTATCTAACTATAGATACAGTCTGCGGTGGACCCATCAGACCTACTGTCGTGCCCTGCACTAAACCTTGTGGCTGTGAAAACCCTGGCTGCACTGACGCTGACTGCGTAGGCTGCTGAACTGGCTACTGAGGTGGATGTTGCATCGGGCCCTATCCTCTCAAACCCTATCTTGCCAATGCCTGTGCCTGGGCTGCGGCCAACTGCCCCTGCAAAATGGTAACCTGTCCTCATGCTGCATCCCTCTCTTGGATGGTAGCATCTCTCTCCTATCGGGCCACATCTTGCTCTCTGATCACTGTCTGTAGATCTAGTTGTGGTCTTGCCTATATCCCTGTATACTGACCTGCCCACCATGTTGAGTAGGCCTCTGTACATCCTGGGTCTGCTATCTCGAGGCCTGCTGGTAACTCCTCAAAATTAGGGCCCTCTATCTCCTCTGGCAATGGGAGCGGCACCTCAATGTCATCCCATCTATACAATGGAAAGGTAGGCAGCACATCCTGAAGTAGCCCATACTAGCGCCGTACCCTCTCCACCGACACCCTCTCGAGCTCGCTAGCTCGTCTGCCCTTGACCCACCTAATGCTTTGCACTCCAACCAGCTACTCTATCTGATCTCTGAAAATTGGATACACCAGGTATGGTCTCCAGATAATGTCTGTCAGGATCAAGGCCTCCAACACCCCTCTGTAATGGTCAATATCTCTGACCACTCTGTCCACCCACGTCTGCGCCATCACCTCGCGCCATCGCCTAAATCCAACTCTGAAACTGGCTTGAATCGCCACTAGGAGGCTGAGAGGTCGTGTGACCATGATATGCTCATACGCCCAACAGTGTAACAGGTGGCCCACACACAAGCTATATCGCCACCGCTGGCTAATGCCCCATAGCTCTTTGTATACCTGGGCCAAAAAGACTGGTGCCTAGGCAAACACTGTCTGTCACTCAATCATGTCTATCAACACTCCGATCATGGCAACCAGAAACCTGCCTCCCTCTGCATCTGGTAGCGCGTAAACTATGATGCCTATCATCATCAGGACAGCTAGCCGATGTGCATCCTCATCCACCGCGTATAGAGGCTCATAGGTAAAATTGGCTGAGTGATAACTTGCCTCAGCTACATGCTCACCAAACAGCGTAATCATATGAATATCATGCACCTCTCTCGAGCATACATATAGGTCTGCTCCATGTATCGATAGCCACAAAATCTAGTATACATCCTCCACTGTGACCGTCATCTCTCTAGTGGGCAGGTGGAAAATGTTGGTGGAATGATCCCACTGCTCGATCAACACCACCATCAAGCTCACATCCCATGCCACTCTGTAATAGCGTCGTAGCCCACCTAGTCCCACTATGCTCATTTGCACCCACTCCTCTCCTATGATGTCTCGATGCATCCACATCAGCAATGTCGGCAGTCGATCCCATAGCATCAGTGTCTGCCTCGCCTGCATCCAAAATCAAACCCATGTCAATGTAACTCTCAATCCCCATAACTTTTCTTCGCAGCCTAACCATTTTCCCTTTTGTCTATCTACTTGACCATCTACCACACCGTCTATGGGTATCTTGACACTCGCAAAACCCTTGGCATAGCTCTGATCCCTTGACTTGGCAATTTTCTAACCATCCTTTTGACCAGGCAGCCACCGACATCGATTTTCATGCTGACGACGGCACTAATATAACTGACGTCAGTCACATAGTGATCGACGCCAACAAGAAAGTGACCAACATCGGTCTAAAGTCGGTCGACATCGGTGATCCCACTGATGTCGGTGACTGGTTCGGCCCTAGGGCTGAACGGGGCGAGCCCTAAAATTAGGGCTTCCCCATTGTGGCCTCCCCAACCCCCTAAAACCCTCCTAAATTACTCCTAACCTCTCCTAGACCTATTCCCCACCCTCCTAGCTACCCTCCCCCCTCAATTTTTGCTTAAAACAACTACAAATTCAAAAACTAAATCAAAGCAAAAACTCACCCAAATAGGGTTCAGGGTCCTCCTACCTCATCCTGGCATCACCAGCATGGTGGCACAATGGGTGCCGCTGGTGGTGGACCTCCCATGGGTCCTCTACTCCCCTCTGCCATGGCTTCTGCATCTTAATCTCTCCAAGCTTTTCCTGGCCCACAAATGCCTCTGCAGCATCCAATCACTCTCCAACTCGCTCCCTCTTTCCACCAATGCTTATCTTCCACCTCAGTGTGCTCACTTGGTCAACTTTGGGTCACTTTCACTCAATTAACCCTAGAGCTCTTTTTTCTCTCAGTCAACAAGTAGCAAATGACCTTTGGTGGGCTGCCAATTCGGTTTTGTCAGATTTGGCAGGCTGCCAATGTCAGCATATTCGTGCCCTGGTTTGTCGATGTCGACTGATTTATGCCGACGTCGGTCCTTTTAGTCTATCGACATCGGTTATGTCACCGATGATGGCATACTTCACACCTCTTCATTCCCTGGAATCATGCCCCCAATTAGTCATCTCTCTAGTACAAATCATCTTGGCCCCCTGGGGCACACTTGAGATCACTTTTGCCTTCGCTCGCATCGACCACCAGACCTTGGAGATCATGACCATCTCCTCTAACCACGACTACTTCCAAAGTGATTTTGCCTTGGTTGTTTTTGCATGTATGCTACCTCATGATTGGTTAGCAAAATTTTGCACATATTTTTGACCTTCACAAGTATAGGATCGCAAGCCGGTTGATCCCCACTACTTGTGACATTTTCGTGTTTTTGGGAGCACTTCCTGAGCCCAGGATACCTGAAACACGACGACCATTGGAGCTTCAACTTAGATTGAATAACCCAATCAGTAGATGACTAAATGTTGGGGCCCAGTTATTTCAATTTTGGCACTCCTCGACCCTTGACCTGTGACAATTTAACCTGACCATCCTCGTGAAGTGGTGTACGCACAATCATGACTTTTGCAGCGTTCTCACTCTATCTTCACCCTTTTCATCCACTCTCTGTCAAATTACCACCTGATTCTAGGTTCCCTTCTCTCGACTCCTACTTTGAGGGGGAATACCTCATCCATAATCGGGGCAACCAACCCTCCTATTTTTGTCTTGCAGTTCACTTGAACAACCAACAAGACAAAATCAACCTTATCCCATACCTAGGGCAACCAACTCCTATTTTTGTCTTGCAGTTTGTCTAGAGCAACCAACAAGACAAAAAGGGGCAAATGTAGACACCGAAATCGTGTCTAACCCTTGGTCATCCTCCCTCTTGGTCCATTCCTAACCCATTCCTAAAACATGCACTTACTAATTTAAAAATAATAATTTATTATTAATATCCTCTCCTTTGACACATCACCTTTAACACCTCGCCTGACACCTCGCCTTGGACTATTTCCCACCCTATGACTCACCCAAGACCTATTCTTACTTCTCTCTAACCGCCTAACCAACTCTCGTGCGTATTTAGCCCAACTTTTGACAATTCTCCAACGGATCGTGCACTTGGCAGATGGAGAACGGGCTTGGTGGCTCTTTTACTCGTTCTCCACCCGCCGACGTCGGTCAAATGTCGGTCGACGCTGGCGGGATCGCCGACGTCGATTTTACTTAAACCAAAATTTCTAACATTTGGAGGGATCTAATCACAAATCGTTAATCTCTGGAGCTAATCACGAATCTCAAAACCTCTTTCAGTGAAACAAAGTTCTTGTGTTTTTGCTTTCTAGTGTTCTGGCTTCTTGTTTTCTTGCAGGGATCAGCATTCTTGACAGCATTTTCTAGGCACTGAGGTCTTACATCAGACATTCTACACAAGGATTGCATGATATCTCCATCACTAGCGATAATAGAAACATAGCTTCTGCACCTTTGCCAACTCGCATCACAGCTAAGTATTTGTACTATTTTTATTTCAGTGTCATTTCAAATATATTAGCATTCTGTCTACTGTGTATTCCAAGCATCCTTGACCCAACCTTCTCTGTTCTTCTCGGAGAGGCTGAAAAGCCTTCTCTCACCCCTTATTCCCTTTTCTTTGCCTCTAACACCCGTTTAGTCTTTCTTTAGACAAATACCCTCTGTTCAATCAACTCAGCACAAGCTATCAGAGACCTACAGACCATCTTAAGACCAATCTAATCAACCTGACTAAATTGCTTTACGGAAAGGCTAAAAGGCCTTTTTCCTGCCCCTTACCCCTTTTCCTGACAACATACCCTCTGCCTTAGTTCTTATTAAAGATTCTATCTACTATTTTACCAACCCAAACAAACTCCCTGACTCACAGACAAGACCACAGTCCATCTTGCAGACCAGAAACTAGACCTGTAACCCATCCCTGGCCATTACCCCGACGGACCTCGTCCATTTCTCCTACCGATGTCGGCAGTCTAACCGACGTCGGTGACTTCCTGATCGACGCCGGCAATATCACCGACGTCGGCGACTTTGCTAAGCAGATTGCAGCTTATCAGGTATGCATTTGCTTTCAGTTCTTTCTTTTCAGTCTTTTATTATTTCTCTTTTCTGTCTCTGTCATATTTTGTTTTAACAGTGGATTGTCATCCTCTAAGAAGCCTTAGTGCTTCTAGGACCAAGCTTTTGCTTGACAATCCACCCTTTTATCAGCTAACGTTTTTCGTGTTTTAGTGTCTGTCTCTTTTAGGTGTCATCCTCCACAACCAAAGAGGAGTTCTCACAACGTCTGGATAACGGTGCGAACGACTACATCCAAGTACATACAAGCCTTGACCATTTCCTTAAGTTTCTCATTTTCTCTCTTTGAATGTGAAAGCGAATCTAGCGTAGAAACAGTTACTTAAATCATTGTCAACCATCTAAATTTTATGCTCCTTCAGTAGCTGCTTTGTTATGACTTGTTTAACTAAATTTGGATGCCATTCATCTTCCTCTAGTACACATTTCCCATATAAACAATAAAAATCTATCAATGTCAATTCATCCCTTATCATAGGATCAAGATTCAAATATTTATTGTAACATGCATTAATATCATTGAAAATCAACTCGACCTCATCTTCTTCATGTATTGGTTCCTATCATTGAAGGAATGTGGGCATGGTTGGGTGTACATAAGTCCTTGATGGGAGTCCTTCATGACTATTATTAAATGTATAACCTTGTGTTTGTGATGATCTTCCCTCACCATTATAATTTTGAGTTAGCAAGTTATTCAACTACTATATTTGTTGAACTAAAATTGATATCAATGTATATACTTGAATTTTCCCTTGGGCCCACTAGTCAAACTGTTCATCATTTATGTTGTTAATGTTAACCTTATGATTTGAATACATAATTCTTATTGAAACCCTTAGGTTGGCAGGATGAAAAGCTCTGATACCATTGTAACATCCCAAATCAAAATATTATATGTTAATTTGGAATTTTTGGAATTCCTTTTTAAAGTTTGAAATAATAATATTCAATGAATATAGAATTATGTTCTTATTAACAAGATAATAAATTTATATAACAAATAATGTTATTTAATGATCAAATGTGCAATGCAAAATTTTAGTTATAAATATTCTAATAGTGAGCTCTCAAAGGGTTTCATCTTTGAGGGGTTGATATCAAGGAGTTTCATCCTTGTATCTTATAAATGAGGGGTTTTGTCCTCAATTATAAAAGAAGAGGTTGCTACCTAAACTTTAGATAAAGGAATGAATGTCAAATCTGAATATATATCCTTTTCCTTCACCAAGTTCTTCTTATAAATACCCTTCATAGCTTTGCATCAAATGATGTGTCTCCTTTCCAAAGTGATGTGTTTTTTCATCAAATGAGATGACTTGCATTAATATAACTTTTATTATTTGTATTTAATGTGGCACTCCTTCATACCTTGGATACTTAAGGTATTTATAAGGTCGGTGTTTATCATAAGTATCATTAATGTGGGGACAAGACATTGAGGTCCCAAAGTCTATCTTGTTGCTTCTCTTCATTGATGTTTCCAATATATTGCCACTTGAAAACAAAAAATTACATGTCTTCTGACGTTTATGGCACCATTAAGGCAACTGCTAGTTTATAATTTTATAGTATATGAATCGTAAAAAAATGCTAATTTTATTTAATAAATATTGTGTTTATTTTTTATTTGATTGCTCTCTTGCCTTTTCCTATGAATTTATAATTTGATAAAAAAAATTGTCTTGGAACTTTTTAATCCTTAGCCAAAGAATTTAGTTAAACATTTACCCCAGTGCCTTTGAATTGCTCCACTATAATGTTTCTTTCTCTATCAATGCTGGGATTTTGAATTATTTTTTGGAACCATAGGAATCTCTTGAACAAAAAATCAATGTTTCATTGTTTGCACAATATCTCTAGTACGTCTGTTAAACAACATGTATTTCTGAATTTGATGAAATAGCTATAAAATCAAAAGTACATCACTGGTGAAATTGCTTAATTTAGTACATTGAAGTCAAATTTATGATCTGATAGCAATAAAGGAGAGAGGGTAATATCAATATACGTGTGGCTTCTTAGGTGTAAAAGCAATAAATGGATTGTGCCCAAAGAAGAATGAGAAATGAGGACATGTTTATTTTGTGACAAAAGAGTAGTGGAGACAAATAACACTTCCTTATGAAATGTGCAATGTATAATGACATCCATATCAAGTACAAAAATAGCTTGAGGGTTGACAACTTAACCAATTTGTTTGAAGAGGAACGGTTAAATAAAACAGTACAAAAGTTAACATCAAATTCAAGGATTACAAATTTTACACTGTTAATAAGACAATCCTTGTGTTAAAAGGTTGTGTTAACATAGAATAACTTTATTACATCTCTTAATTTTATAGACTATTTGGTCTCATGGACGTTATTAAAATCTTTCATTTTATTTCACTCACCAGATTTTTTACTTTTAATCAGTGGTCAATGTTAGACAAAATATATTGGCATAACATTAAATTTGAATGTGACATCATCCCATTTCACATCACTCGAACATGATGCCTAACCGAAAATCTAATATTTTAATTTGACGTATACATCACGATATACTTTATGATGAAAAGTGTACTCGTATTTATTTAATATTTGAACATTTATATAAACTAATGATATAATAAAAAATAGAAAGTGTACCCCATAAAATTAACTAAATTGTAAGAGTGCCCATTTAATGGTGAACACTCCATAATACTCTCTCTAGATGAAAAGTGTATTCAAATTTATCTACTACTTAGAAAAATTATATAGACTAACGATATAATAGAATCTGGGTAGTGCACCCCATGAAATTGACTAGACTGCAAGAGTGCCCGTTCAATGGTGGAGACTGCAGGGTCCACTCAAATTTGTCTGAAATTTGAGTGGACCTAGTAATTGACTACTCCGACTTTTAGTCAGTGGTTTGCATTGCACAGAATGTGTCGGCACCAACATGACACTAAATTTGAGGGTGCCATCACACCATATTACATCAGTCGACCGTGATTACCAATAATTCAGTGTGTTGATTTGACGGCGAGAGTGGAGAGTGTGTGCAAATTTGTCTGCTATCATTTTAAATATTGCTATCGTTTTCAAAGTGACACCGTATGATCGCATGATTTTAACGTGTAGTCGTTGTAAATTTGAGCGTGGCATCTCAGCATGTCACATCAGTCGACCGTGATGAGCTAAAAAATAATAATAATAACCAACAACAACAACAAAAAAACCACCACTTTCATAGTTTTATACTTTTATGGTTATCTAGTGCATTAAATGAAGGTTAATATTTAATAATTTTATTGTTATCAAAGCATAATGGTGCATTAAATAAATGTTTCATAACTCTGAATGTTTAAAAATATTCAAGTAATATTATAATTTATATGAAATTAATTCTAACTCTGACTTTCTACATTATGTATGTGAGCTCTTTATTTTAGCTTGGATAAGTAGAGATTGAAGGCACATGTGGTATAATATACCTTAACATTTATGTGTTATAACTATTGATGCCTATAGCATTTTATTATTTAGACACGTGCTTTTTTAATTTGTTTTGGCCTTAAACCTTTCCCAGATTTTGAAATGAGATATGTGTACACATACAATTCATAACACTATTGTGTTTAAATTGTAAATTTTACTCAAAATTCATGAAAACACACAATTTAGGTCAAAATCACTTAAACCATGCTATATGATTCGAGCTTGTCATTTATAAGTGTTGATTTAGGCTAATGTATCGATGAATGGGGCAATGCATTTTATGTGATTATTAGATTTTTTTTAAAATCACTTTGAGTCAAAATAATGAAAACACAATTTGACGCTTTCAATCACTAAATTATTTTAATTTATATGTACATGACATGTACATATGTTATTTTGCATCGACAATGTCCTAAATGTGATATTGGTCTGTACGCAACTGACACCTTCTTCTAATTATACTCCAGTCAAATTATGACCCAGTAAATTGATGTTTCAACTAGTTTGATTAAGTGTGCAACTAATTTCTAAACAATTACATAAAAATTAATTAACCTCACCTAAGCAAATTAAACTAAATTGAGAGCTTAAGTGAAAAAATCATGGAAGTTATTTTATATCTTTTATTTAGAGATTGATTTCTAATATCTGGATCATTAGGTGACATCATATATGGGGTGGCATCCATAAACCATAAATAGAGCAAATATCAAGTTTAAGGCCTCCCATACCTCTTTAATGTCCCTTTCTTCCAAATATTAATGAAGGTATTTATGATTTGAGCCTACAAAATTGAATGGATTCTTGGCCACACATCTTGATTTCAAGATGGATGGTCATGGTTGATTCTGATCATTTCCAAAAATCTATAAATAGTAGAGCCAATACCACCATATTAAGATCTTTTGGTTTGAACTTATTATGCAAAATTCTTCTCATAGGTCATTTTTGTGGAGTGTTATTATGCTTAATTTTCAGTAAGATAGCTTCACTATAGGTATACATTTGATCAAATATCATGATCATAAATTTTCAATGGTGCACTTGATATGATGGAGGAGCACGCCACTCATCATTGATAAAGACTTAAGCACCAAATCAAGGGGAAAATCATGTTTTGAGCTATATTTGGAAGTGAGAATCTCTTAGGAAGGTTTGATGTGTATGTTTTCTTTCAATAGCTCTCAATTTTATTTTTTAAAACCCTATTGAGGGAGTTGGCTTAGTTAGTTATGTTCTTTATGCATTTTTTGACTAATGTTTTGTTAGGTTGTGGAGCTAAAAGCTTCACCAGGATGCAAATGGAGGAGGTTGCTGAGTTGCAGGCAATTGACATCGGTCTGATCAACTGACGTCGGTCATCTTTAGTGTTCACAGTAATCAACGTCGGTTATGGGTCGCTCGACATCGATCAGATAGGCACCAACATCGGTAGCCTGTGTGTGCATGTGTTTGCATGCGTCTCCAAAACTGGTCTTATTTTAGACGGATAATTTGTTTACATGTAAAAGACTAATTTTAGTCTTGAGTCTGTGTTTCTAATTATTGTAATTAGAAGTATAATTATTGTTTGCATGGGATCTATATAATAGACTCATGGAGCTGTATTGTAATCAAGGACAAGGAAGAGATCCTTTCAATTGTAAGATCTAAGTTTGCAGGTTGTGCAAGACTAGGTTGATCTGCAGGTTGTTGCAAGATCAGGTAGAAGATCTACATGATAAGTAAGATCATTTGATTTGCATGTTGTTGCAAGTTCAAGGGAGATCTACTTGGAGTACTTTGAGTACTTGTTTGATTGGCAATATTGTTACTGACTAGTGGAGGTGAACAACAACTCTATGTTTGAGTTATTTGTTGTGACCGTAATTGAGAGAGAGAACTCTTGAGGAAATTATTATATGCCCTAGAGGTGTGGGAGCCCTAGAGGTGTGGGAAGAAGAGTGTGACTTCTTTATTGTATTTTCTTTTTGGATGAGTATTAATACAATATTGTATTGTCTCTCAAATTCTGTGTTGTTTCTGATTTCTAGTTACTTGTTACTTCTGGTTAAATTATGTGTTTAGTTGCTTATACAAGGTAATCAATTGTGCTCCTAATCCTGACAAAGTGGTATCAGAGCTAGGGTTGCAGGTTCACAGAGCCTGGTTTAGAGCAGGTTTGTTTTTTATTACTGGTCACTCTCAGGGGTTTCTAATTGAGTGGGAGTAAAGCAATGGCAAAAGAAAGTAAGCTAAGAATGGAGAAGTTTAACGGTAAGAATTATCAATTATAGAGGATGCAGATAGAAGATTATATGTATCAAAAAGATCTGTACTTACCGTTGGGTGGGGTTGCATGCAAGCCCATGGATATGAAAGATGAAGAATGGAAGGTTCTTGATCAGAAGGCTCTGGGATCTATCAGGTTGAGCCTGGCATCGTCTTTGATTTCCAACTTATCACAGGCTAAGACAATGGTAGAGTTAATGGAATCTTTGGCAAATTTATATGAAAAACCCTCAGCTTCGAATAAGGTATTTCTTATGAAGAAATTATTTAATTTGCAAATGTTGGAAGGTGGATTGGTACATAGTCATCTTAGTGATTTCCATGGATTAGTAAATCAGTTAGTTTCAGTCAATATTGTTTTTGATGATGAAATTAAGGCTCTCTTAATCTTATGCTCTTTACCTAAAAGTTGAGATAGTTTGGTAATGGTAGTTAGTAATACTGCGTCTACTTCAAAAATCTTAAAAGTTGATGATGTTGTTAGTGTAATCTTGAATGAAGAAATTTTTAGGAAAAGCACAGGGGAATCATTAGGGAATGATTTAAGTGTTGAAAGCAGGGGAAGGCAAAGAGAGAAGATCGAGCAAGGGAAATCAAGGTCAAAGATAGGTAGGAGATCCAAATCCAGGTATGGCAGAGTAATCTGCTGGAATTGTGGAAAGGCAGGGCACATAAAGAAAAATTGTAGGTTGGTTAAAGATCAACATGAAGGAAATAAAGAAACAGATGTTCAGATATTGTTGCATAGGATGCTCTTATATGTTCCTTAGATAAAGTGGAATCTTGGGTGTTAGATTCTGGGGCCTCTTTCCATGCAACCCCAAATAGAGAATTTTTCCATGAATATGTCCAAGGAGACTTTGGAGAGATTTATTTAGGGGATGGTAAGCCTTGTCAAATGGTTGGAAAAGGGGAAGTGCGGTTGAAATTGTAGACGAGCAACACATGGGTGTTGAAGGAGGTCATGCATGTCCCAGTCCTGAAGCGAAACTTAATTTCTATAGGAAAGTTGGGTGATGAAGGATGCACAGTAACTCTCACAGTGAAATCTTAAAAATTTTCTAAGGGTGTACTTGTTTTAGCGAGAGGTAAGAAAGTAGGTACTCTTTATCTATCTACTTATATTACTGATTCTCTTTCTGGTTTATCTACTTTAGATGTAGATGCAAAGATGTGGCTTCGTAGGCTTGGTCACATGAATAAGAAGGGGATGCATGTTCTTGAGTCAAAAGGTAAGAGTTCAGATCTGTAGAGCATAGATCGAGATTTTTGTAAGCAACAAAAGAAAGTGAGGTTTTTTGAAACACATGCTACAAGAAAGGATCGGGTTTATGGCATAAAGAAGAAATCTAATGTTTTTGACAAGAACAGGAAAGCCTTGGTTTTCAAAGAGAAGATGATGGACAGAGATCAGCTCAAGGGGCTGAATAATTTTGAGCAGGGAAGTTTGGACAAGGTTATGATCCAAAGTAAGCTCGTGGGTAAAAATTCATCACTCACAGGAAAACACAGTTACTAATGTCGGTCAGGTGGAATTGACGTCGAACAGATAGGTACCGATGTTAGTCATGTGCAGACCAGAGTCAGTGGTGTCGAGCAAGTTGGATACCGACGTCGATCAGGGAATCAACATTGGTGACCAGTGGACATCGATGTCAGTCAGGGAATCGGTGTCGGTGATCAAGTGGGATCGACATCGGTCGGGTGCAGACCAGGGTCGACTAGAAAATGGATTTTGGGCAGACAGCAAGTTGTCAAGGAGTCTCAAACGCCCATGTGGAGGACTGAAAGAGTAAGTAAGCCTCAAATTCATTATTCACCTTCTTTATACTACTTGTTGCTCACTGATGGTCAAGAACCAAGAAGTTTTAAAGAGGTAGAGCAGGTAGAATCTAAGAAATAGTGGGAGCATGGCATGAATGAGGAAATTGATTCCTTAGAAGAGAACCAAATGGAAGATTTGGTAGAGTTATCAGTTAGAAAGAAAGCACTGAAAGATGAATGGATTCTCAGGTTAAAGAAAGGAGAGAATGGACACATGAGACAGAAGGACAGGGTATATGGTCTTGAGCAGGCTGCAGGACAATGGAGGTTTGACAGGTGTATGACAAAGCATGGCTTTAGTCAATGTCAATGTAACCATTGTGTTTCCTTTACCAGGTTGGATAATATTAGCTACATTATCTTATTACTGTATGTAGTGTGTATGCTTGTTGCAGGGTCACACATGCAGGGAGTTACTAAGCTAAAGGTAAAGTTAGTTCAGAGGTGTGCCATGAAGAATTTGGGAGCAGCAAAATTCTTTGGCATGAGTATTCCTAGAGACAGGGAAGATCACAGGTTGATGTTGTCTCATGATGATTGTGTGAATAAGGTAGTGGCAAGGTTCAAGATGCAGGATGCAGAACCGGTTAGCACACCTATGGATGGACAGTTCACAGAATAGTGTCCCAATTCACATGATGAGGTTAAGTACATGTGTACTAGACCTGATGTGGCCCAAGTAGTGGGTGTTTTCAGTGAGTTTGGGGTCAATCTAGGAAAAAAACACTGGAAAGCAGTTCAGTGGATTCTCAGGTATCTAAGAGGGACTAGCAGTAGGTTAACATGCTATGCAGGGTCAAGCACTTCTCTACATGGGTATGTAGATTCGAATATGGCAGGTTACTTGGATGACAGGTGTAGCACCACAGGATGTGTGGTGGTTGGTTTTCAAGATTGAACTTGAAGAGGGATACAAGCTAGGAAACAAATTAGATGATGTACATGTACAGGTACAGGTGCAATTGTTTATCTCTAAGTGGGAAATTGTTAGGTTGTGGAGCTAAAAGCTTCACTAGGATGCAAATGGAGGAGGTTGCTGAGTTGTAAGCAACCGATGTTGGTCTAATTAACTGACATCAGTCATCTTCAGTGTTCACAGTAATTGACGTCAGTTATGGGTCGGCCGACATTGGTCAGACAGGCACTGACGTTGGTAGCCTGTGTGTGCATGCGTCTCCAAAATTGGTCTTATTTTAAATAGATAGTTTGTTTGCATGTAAAAGACTAATTTTAGTCTTGAGTCTGCATTTCTAATTATTGTAATTAGAAGTATAATTATTGTTTTCATGGGATCTATATAATAAACTCATGGGGCTATATTATAATCAAGGACAAGGAAGAGATCCTTCCAATTGTAAGATCTAGGTTTGCAGGTTGTGCAAGCCCAGGTTGATCTGCAGGTTGTTGCAAGATCAGGTAGAATATTTACATGGTAAGTAAGATCATTTGATTTTTAGGTTGTTGCAAGTTCAAGGGAGATCTACTTGGAGTACTTTGAGTACTTTTTTGACTGGCAATATTGTTACTGACTGGTGGAGGTGAACAACAACTCTGTGTTTGAATTGTTTGTTGTGACCGTAATTGAGAAAGAGAACTCTTTAGGGAATTATTGTACGCCCTAGAGGTGTGGGAGCCCTAAAAGTGTGGGAAGAAGAGTGTGACTTCTTTATTGTATTTTCTTTTTGGATGAGTATTAATACAAGATTGTATTGTCTCTCAAATTCTGTGTTGTTTCTAATTTCTAGTTACTTGTTACTTATGGTTAAATTCCGTGTTTAGTTGCTTATACAAGGTAATCAATTGTGCTCCTAATCCTGACATGTTTGATCTAACTCACTTTGGATTCCATCTCTACATTTGGGCATACCTGATGGGACTCGCACCACACGAAGTTGCTCTTAAGGCCTTTAAAACCATCCTACTAATGATTTTCATGAAAAAATTAAACTTGTTGACCAAAATAGGTGAAAATTAAAAATTAAGGGATGTTTTTCTATCAGTCACAAATATACCCTATACATTTGTGGTTTTGAATTTTAGAATCATGATATTATTGAAATATCATAAGTCACACAGTCATGATTTTGCCTCTATTTCAAATTTTTTGCATTGGGGGCACTCTTGGCCCAACATGATGAGCAGGGAAAGGTATATGTAATTTAGTATTTAATCCACACACTGGTGTCTTATGAGTATAACTATATTCCTATTGAGAGGGTGTGTTTAGATATGGTGCTTACTTCCCAAAATATGTGACACTACATGCTGAATAATAAAACCATTGTTATTTATAAAATGGACCCCCTAAATTTTTTATTACACAAAGCATCTCTCATAGGCCACATGGCCAAATGGGTCATGTTTTTAAGTGAATTTGATGTTGAATATCAAAATAAAAAATCTATCAATGGTAGGTTATTGTTGATCAACTTAGAGAGGCCCTTATTATAGACACTCAACCAATCAAATTAAATTTTCTAGATGTTCTATTATGATAATAGAATAAGTAATACATTAACTTGAGAAATGAAATCTATAATTTTTCGGCTCCTTCACATCTCATGGATCAAGAGCCAAAATTTTGTTGATTACACTAGAAGGGGATCAAATTCCCAAAGCATTTCATATCACTTTTCATTATACCAACAATATGGTTGAATATGAGGCATTTATTATAGGACTACATCTCATATTACATTGGGATATCTAACACTTAATGGTCTATGGGGATTCCTAATTTATTATCAATCAAACCACATATTAGTATCAAACTAGAGATGATAAGCTTGTACCGTAAAATAATATTGTGGATAATTTCAAGACCCATTTTAAATCCCTACAACTTGAACAATTACCAGATGCCAATAAAAAATCTACCAATGCAATGGAAATAATTAGGTCCATGATAATAATTGATAGTAGTGATAAAGAGTATCAATTCTTCATTGAAAACCTTTTATTGCCTTCTCATGTATTTCTAGATTTAGAGAGGGTATGCACCATTGTTGGTCCCAATACCCGACCTAAACTAATTATTTTCATGACCATGTTTTCCCCTTGACCATTCCAATAATCATCAAAAACTTTTCCTTCATCGCGTAACCCATTATACCCTCCTTGGAAACATGTTTTATCATTAAGTCTATGATGGAATGTTATTTCATTGTTTATCTTCAGGAAAATCTAGTTAACAATTAAGGAGGTTCATAAAGGAATGTGCAGTCTTAGCTAAAAATATCCTCATAATAGGTTACTATTAGCCAAAAATGGAGAAATATGCTTGTATTTATGTGAGGAAATGTGTTGCTTGTGAACATGGAAATTTGATACATGCACCTTCCTTACCACTATAGTCGATCACTACATCATGGCCATTTTATACATGGGGTTTTGATCTCATCAAGAAAATAAACCCCACATCTTCTAATGGCCATAAACATATTCTCACTACTACCAAGTATTTCACTAAGTGGATTTTGTCCATTCGTCTTACTTACATCACTAAAAGTAGATTACCAAGCTTATACATTACCATATCATCTATTGATATGGCATCCTAACATGAATTATATCTAATAATGGTGGATCATTTATAAATTAAGATGTTAAATATCTTTGTAAAAAATTTAAAATCAAGCACAAGAAATCCATACCATATAACCTATAAGGCAATGGACAAGACAAAGCATCAAATGAAACCATTGTAGCCATACTAAAGAAGATTATCAATGACACTAGTTGTAATTGGCACTTGTAAATTTTTCCTATCCTTTGGGATTATTTCACTAGTCATCAAAACCCCATAGGAGCCATTCTATGCTCCCTTGTTTATGACATAGAAGCTATTATCCTGATTCAAATTGATATGCCTTCATTACGAGTATCTTTGGAGAGTATTGAAGATGATGAAGATCATAAGGTCTCCAGGTTAAAATAATTATAATTCCTTGATGGAAAACATTTGGCTACCCTACATAAATTATAAACCTATTAGAATAGATTACGTAGAAGATAAAACAAGTGCATTCTCCCCTAGGAGTTTGAAATTAGTGATTTGGTCTTGAAAGAAAATCAAAAGAAAACAAATACTAAATGCAAGAAAAAGGGTAAGTTCCAGCCAAATTTGTTTGGACCCTATGTGATCACAACAAACTATGGATTAAAGTTATACTAGTTGGCTACTTCAGGTGGTGAAGAACTTCCAAAACCCATGAACATTGTGCATCTCAAGAGGTTATACTCTTGATAGATTTTTGAAACATTGTCTACAAGGCCCCTTACTTAGGGTAACTTGTGTTGAAGTCATTTTATCCCACTATTATATCACGGACCATCCTATTTTGGACCATATTAATTTTGATCTACCCTAGAATGTTCTCACAAGAACCACATTATCTTATGACTCTAGATAGTTGAAGGTTTGAATAATTGGCACACTAGATCATTTCTATTTCATCTTGACTCTCTTATCCCACCTTGGACTATCCTATTTTGGACCCTATTCATTTTTTTTATTCTAAACCATTTTCTTTAGAACCACATTATTTTATATCCTAGACCATTTTAACCTAGACAATTCTATCCCTTGACCAATTATGACCCTGATTATGACTCAAGCCTTCTAGACACATTCAATTGTAGTTCTAAAAAGTAGTTCTACCTAAACAATATTTTTTAGCTTCCTCTTATAGATAAGTGAACATGGATACAATAAAACATGATTTTTTTTATTGAATGACACTTCAAATTTATCTCACACTGCATATTACTCTACTATTATTTTTATGTTGTTTGGTAGGCATTGTTGCCTTGGTAGCTATTATTTGAACTCTTACATATGGGTGTGCATCTCCTCGACTAGGTAGTTCCTTGGACCTTTTGTTAATATTTTGTTTATGTTTCTTATAGAAAAAACACAAAAACATTAGAAAATGATCAACAAAATAAATAAAAACATTGTATTTCACCTTTGTTCATTCTATTATCCATGCTCTTTCCATTTTTCAAGTCATCATTTGAACGCTCTCACAATTTTGTGAGACCATTTTCTTCATTTCCTCTACAACATCAATCATGTTTTCTTGTCATCAATTTTTTTTATCTCATTTCTTACGAGAACTAAATTTGGCCTGAAGTTCATGTTGGATCTCATGTCTATGGAACTATGTAGGCAACATCCACTTTTCTCATACATATAGAGACAGCTTGGCCACCCCCTTCCTTTTCTTATTTTCCCCCCATTTTGTTGTGTTGTTGCCCTATCACTTCTAGGAAACTTTTCATCCTTTGTTCTTATTGCACTATTGTAGAAATTAATGCCTCTACTACATGTACATTAATAATTATTTTTTTCTTGCACTAACATTGTGACTAACTCTTGTTTGTGTGTGTTTATTTGCTTTTTATAATTATTTTGATTACTTCCTTATCTCTCCATTCATTTTGTTAAAGGTGTGTGTTCATTTTATTCCTTTGTTGTTTCTTCTTGGTATTTTATGTTACTATTTTGTTTTTTATTACTTTATTCTTTTGTGTTCAAATATAGTCTATAATCACTTTTAGTCTAGTTAAGCTTGATTTGCTTAGATTTGTATTTCACTTGTTCTTTTGTTTTATTTTCCACGTACATCTTGATAGTACCCATGGATCTTGATTATTGATATATTGATTTCATTTTGTTTATTAAGTTGTTCTTTCTTTGATTTTATACATTCTTGTTCCTACTTAAATCCTAATTATTCATATCTTGATTTTAAGTTAGGTTGCATTTATGTTTTATTTTTTATCTTTATTTTTATTTATTTTTTGTTTAAATGTAAATAGTTGTAACTCCGGTCTTGGTAGTTTCTATCATTATCCTTAGTTATAAATATTCACATTTAAAACCAGCTCATCACAATTGAAATACAATGTCATTATAGGTTACTCATACCTATGATGCATAATTTCATCTTTTGTTATATTAAACACCAAGTGTTTTGGGTCCCAATTCAAAAAGTCAATACAGATCTAAATCTCAACTCTTAATGCACCATTGAAATTAAACACCAATGTCTTAACACCAGACTCTATGTAAGACATGCATCTCTTGGCATGTACTATGAGTTTGATTAAATAGTGGTCCACTTTTCTTCTATTCCTAATTTTGCATTCCATTTTCTCCCACTTTTGGGAAAAAAACATTAGCTTGAGGTCCATCTAGACTATGTAGGTAGTGCTTGGATAGATGACATATCTCAAGTCAGCTCGGCCAACTTTATTCTTCCAATCATCTCTTTCATCGCTTTATGCATCCTCATGTACTAAGTTTTTGGTGGCTTCTTTAGTCATTAAACCATCACATCTACATTTGCATTCAATCATATTTAATCAATGTATTAGGTTATATCCTTGAGTAATGCTTGCCAATTTTCCCTATTGAGGCATAAGATTTTGATAATCATCAATAAAATCTACCCTACTAGGGTGTAATTAATTATCAGTTATCAAAATCAACCCTAATGGGGAAAAACTACTTTATCAGTTGATCATATCCACTGTACTGGGGCACATTATTATTTCCTTGATCTAGAGTAATGCTCTCCTTTCTCCTCTAATTCTAAACTCTGTAGATTTTGCCCTCATTTTGGTAGATTTTAAAGTGTGCAACTTGTCTCGGTATTGATCATTCCCTAAGTGTGTAACTTTCACCCTCTTTTGGGTTTGTTCAATGTGTGTTACTTATATTTTTGGATTGTATCATTCCCACTTCCACCCAACTTAAGGCCCTTTATATTCTATTATAATTTGATCATTGAGAATCAATGAGTGTAAACATTATCTCATATAGATATAATCTCATCCATGGGTTAATTTCACTCTTTCTCTCTTTTTGATAGTCCATCCTTCCTTTTCATCCTTGTATGTCCTCTCGAGGGGGCATCATGGGTCATTACCTTCCAACTTATTTGTGACAACTCTTTTTCTTAGAAAAGACAATGCTTCGACTAAATACCTCACCATGCCTTCTCAAATAAGGTAAAAATGTAGACATCCGATTCCTAACACCATTATGTTTAAATTGTCAATCTTACTCAAAATTTGTGAAAATACACAATTTGGGCCAAAATCACCTAAACTACGCTAAATGGTTTGAGCTTGTCATTTACAAGTGCTTATTTAGGCTAATGTATCCTTAAATGGGGGAATGAATTTTATGTGATTATTAGATTTTCTCAAATCACTTCGAGTCAAAATAATTAAAATATAATTTGATGCTCTAAACCACTGAATTCTTCTAATTTAGAAGCACATAACACGCGCATGTGTTATTTCACATTGACAATGTCCTAAATAGGGTATTGGTACATATGCAATTGACACCTTCTTCTAATTAGACTTCAGTCAAATTATGACCTAGTAAAGTGACGTTTCAACCAATTTCATTAAGTGTACAACCAATTTCCATAAAATTGCATAAAAATTAATTAACCTCACTTAAGCAAATTAAACCAATTTAAGAGCTTAAGTGGAAAATCTATGGAAGTTATTGAATATATTTTAATTGTAAATTAATTTTTAATATCTGCATCATCAAGTGATATCATTTATGGGTGGCATCAATAAGCCATAAATGGAACAAATATCAAGTTTAAGGCCTCCCAAGCCTCTTTAATTCCCCTTTCTTCCAAATATTAATGAGGGTATTTATGATTTGAGGCTCCAAAATTTTATAGAGTCCTGGCCACACATCTTGATCTCAAGATGGATGGTCATGGTTGATTCTGATCATTTCTAAAAATCTATAAATAGGAAGGCCAAAACCACCATTTTTAAGCTCTTTTGGTTTAAACTTATTATGCATAATTATCCTCATAAGTCATTTTTGGGTAGTTTTATTATGCTTAATTTTCAATATAATAGCTTCACTATAGGCATACATTTGATCAAATATCATGAGTCTAGTTTCATTGGTGCATTTGAGATGATGGAGGAGCAAGCTACTCATCATTAACAAAGACTTGAGCACCAAATCAAGGGGAAAATTATGTTTTGAGATGCATTTAGAAGTGGGAAGCTCTTGGGAAGGTTTTATGTCAATGATTTATTTAAATATCTCTTAATTTCCTTATTCAAAACTTTATTGAGGGAGTTATCTTAGTTAGTTATGTTCTTTATGTATTTTTTGAGTTTTCTTGGCTAACGCTTGATCTGACTCACTTTGGATTCCATCTCTACAACATGAATTTCAATTTATCTATTTAATAAATTTTATGTATTGTTTCAATAAAAAACATATTCTAGTCTCTTTTAAGTGACCACACCGTAAGCATAAGCAAAAGCACAAATAACCAAAATTGGGGAGCTAGAAACCAATGAAGCAAAAACATAGATAACTAAAATTGGGGAATTGGAAACTAATAAAGCAAAATCATAGATAATTACATGATTAGGTAGAGGTCCCTTGACCAACTACAAAGGATTTAATACTTGAATCTCCTCCTATAGTAAAAGAGCGAAACTGGGAGGAGTGATTGCCTTAAAGCAAAGGGGGAGAAACAAGAGCTTCCACCTGACAAGGTATTTTAGAAAGTTTGGAGGAGGGTTGATAGAGCAAGCCCCTTTTCAGAGCATTCACTTCAGATGAGGGCACAATATAATGCACATAAAAGTGGCTAGCATTGGATTATTTCTCCCAAAACACCTCAAAATCCTCCTCCTCAAAATGAAGGTCGAACCCATTCTTTCCATTGATTAAATACCGAGGTGTCAATTTATTGTAATCATTTCATATTAGTTGTATTCACTATTGATTTATATTATAATTATTATATTGATGGAAATAGAATATTTTAAGAGAACATATCAAGTAATATTTTTCAATTTTTAGGTGTTAAAATTTAAAATTATTTAAATGATATATATTTTTGAAATATTTCATTGGTAAAAATAAAAAGTATTATTTTCTAAGTGATTGATATAATACCTTACCTTAAAAATTATTAAAAATACATAATATTAGGAGATAAAAATTTAATTATAAATCATCGACTTTTTAAAAATGTTACTTAATGCTCAATATTCAAATTTTCTTATTCTTAGAATTATAAGAAAATTATGAGTTACAAATTAAATTATTTTGATTTTAATTATTAATAGTTTAAATTTTTATTTTAATTATTGAAATTTAAAAAAAATAAAAATAAGAGTCAAACAACACAAAAATAAGATAATTGAAGTAAAATTAAGACGTTTGCCCTTTAAACTTGTTGACAATCATCTTGACACATGACTAATCCATAAGCCCTCACCTCTATTTAGGTTATTGGGATTTTTACTAATCTCATTCTCCCTTAATTTTTTTTTTTAAAAAATGGTTTTAAATAGTTATAAATTGGGTGTCCTCAATGTGAATCGCATGCTTGGTTTCGCATGAGGTTTGGATAGGAATGAATTTGCCTTCCTTTCCAAATGAATATTTTATTCATGATCCTTAACTATAACCTAAATGGATCTACTCATTTATCTAATATAAGAGACCCTAAAAACACTATGTCCCCAAAGGTCCTTGACAAATCTTAAAAACATCTTAAATTTGTTAATGGGTAGGAAGGTAGTTTTGATGTTTTGGAACTATTTTTTTTTTTTAAATCCTATCTTTTATTTTATATTTTAATATATCCTTTTTCTCTTACAAATTTTTATTTAAAATGTACCTTTCTTCTAATTTTTTTAATCTATTATAGTTTATATGTATATATAACCTTTTATATTCAATCTCATTTAAGGTGAATGTATTGACTTTTCTTTGGGGTAGAAAACTACTAGGAGAAGAAGAACAATTATTATATAAGTTCTAATAGTTATGAGTCTTGTTATGAAGGTATTCCCTACTTATTATTAATTCATACTTATTTAATTATGAAAAAAATCTAGAGTATTATTAGTAAAAGTAATCGTTTATTTTATTATTTGTCTTATCATTTTTAGGATAAACAATACAAAAAATAAGACATATATTTAAAATATTATAGACTTATTGAAAATCAATGAACACCATAATTTTAAAAAATAATGTATATCATATTTTAAAAATTACACCATATTTAAATTTTAATATATTTTTCAAAATAGTGCATCCTTTTGTATTATTTTATGTGCAAATAATTTTAAAATAGGAAGTTCATGGATTATATGAGTCCCAAAAATTTATTATTTAAATAACTATTTAAAACTATTGTACATTTGATTGTAAGTTTTACAAAAAAATAATATCCAAATATCTTAAGTTATATAATACTATAACTAGTACATTTAAAATTGATTACATAATATGTTTTTCAAATTTCAAATATTTAGCTCCAACATTTGATTTCACAAACTAGAACATTAAAATCCAATCTCTTCTATTACAAGTGTATGCCTACAAAATAGATGTTTAATATAATTTTAAGACTCACCATTCCAGAAAAAATTATAATTTAAAATTCAACTTCAAAATTTGGTTGATGATATTCTATTTATCTTTACATACCCACAAGTAGTTGACGTAGTTAGCTTGTTATATCATTTTGTCTTTACATACCCAATGTGCACAAAAGAGATAATATCCCTTCCCACTTTTTTTTCACTAAACTTATCCATCTCTAAAGAAGTGATTAAAAATAAATAAAATGAAAGATCCAAACAAAAATATTTAATAAAAAGAACAAAATGTTTTTATAAAAATTGTGTATACTTACAAGTTTATTGCTCACATACTTAATAGACTATGAAAGCATTTTATGTTTAATATTTTTAAAATGCAATACAAAGCATGCACACAATTGACTCTTGAGAATTTATTTTCCCTATGAGATGGGTGTTTAAAGAGTTTGCATGATTTGTTTTTCATCATAAGCTTGGGCATTAATTAACCATAAGAATAGTTGTAGGCATTAACTTTTTAACATGAGGCCTAAAAATGAGTTTTTAAGAGTTAGGTGCATTTTACAATTATTTATTTAATGAACTCACCTAGATTGAACCAGTGAAATTAAAGTTTGAATTTCACATAGTCAAATATCTACACATAACACTATGGAAACATTTTAATTGAATAAAATGATTATTACCTCATCTTCTTTATTTTTATTGGTAAGGAGTTTGTGTACTTAAATAGAGGTACAACTCCATGTGCACTCTAAGTAAGATTTTTGTATCATGTAGGGATTAACATAGGATTCCACCTTATCTCATAGGATGACTCAATGCAGATGGCCTTCAAATATGTTTAATTATAAATAGGATGATTAGTGCACATGTCAGTGAAAATATGGAGATCTATATTTAGTGTTTTAGACTAATACATGTTTAGAATAATTTTTGATAGTTGTTTATCAATGAAAGATGCCTCTGTATAACTAAGGTTGAAGATCACAGTTGGTGATTTATCATTATGATTAAAGAGAGTGAGTATGAAACCTCGATGAGGGATCACTCGCTCACTTTCTTCATTAAAGACGTTATTAAATGTTAATACCTGATATATATTAAATAATAAAACACTGCGTTTGAATCATATGTTTCAAAAAAATTGAAAGTCATACTTCATTTTAATTGAATATTTTAAAATAAAAAAGTTCATACTTCATTTTAATCTAATATTTTAAAAGATCAAAAGTTATTACCATATTTTATTTATTTAAGGGAATAATGAAGATCATCATGACAAAAACAATATATTAAAAAATACTAAATTCCTAATAAAAAACTTGCTCATTTGACATGATTTCCTACATTTAGACACTGGGTCTGGATATTTCTTAGCTTACGTTGCTTTCAATTTCTGGCAAGAGATATTTTTAATATTTATCTATAGTGAAAATATTCAAGTAAGTGTGGATGAAAAAATTCGGTCATGTTTTAGTTGGAACTTTATGCACCAATGCTACCACAACTCTTTCAAATCCCACTCTACTTGAAACCATTATAACAAAAAAAAAATAGGGGGTTGTAGATTACATAAGCACCATAAAGGTCATGAAGGACATACACAATGCACTGATCTTTCGAATCATACTAGAACATGTTCTATCCATAGACATTAATAATAGTATAAAGTTGAATCACTCTAGTCCTATTTAGAATTAAACAAGAGAGCCCACCAATTGTAGGAATCTATACATATAGGTGAGATATATACTAGAGATGGAATTTTCAACATTGAGGTTATAGAGGATTTTTTATGATTGTGTCATTTATGGTATCTCAAAAAATTCTTACTATCCCAAACTCTACTTTCCAAATACTACATAAAATTGTTCTAGCGTAACATGAATTATTTGGCCCTTGACATATTCATCTAAAATGAGAAAAGATAGGGAGCTGGGTCCAATGAATTCTTTCATCTATTAACTTTTTATGTCCATTAAAATTCATCTCGACCAATATATCTAAAATATGTTCAAATATCTACCAAATAATCACAAAACTATTTTCATCACCTAAAAGTAAACAATTACCAGATTCCAATATCATAGCTCTAGAGTTCTTCTTAATTGTAATTTATAGTTATTCCAAAGATGAAAATTACATCAAAAGAGACATTTTATTTTGTAAAGTGTAGTTTTATAAATTGAAAGAGTGTAAAATGGTATCCCTACCTCACTTGAAAATCCATGACCATTGACCTTGCCTCACCTTTTTTGCATAATGTGATATGCAAAAATAATCTAATATTTATGGTGGAGGTAACATTTAAAAATGAGGTTATGTGTTCCTTCATATGATATCACCTAATGAGTTATGCAGAGATAAGACATTTCATTTTATGATGATCTTGAGAAATGGAAAAGTGATGGGTAAGGGAAAGGCCATATAGAACATGGAAGCAGTGGAAGATTTTAGGGTGATTTAGGCAGTGATGGTGAGGGGAAATGACATAGTACTTAGGTGATGGAATCAAAGAACCTTGGGTAGATACACATTTAAATTTTAGTAATATATAAATTTTTTTAATGCAATATGTAACATGGACAAATGAAACCTAAAAGATAGACTCCATGACCTTATTGTCTTATCCCCACATCAATGACATTGTATCAAATGTGGGGCCTTACCATAATCAAATCAGATTGCATGATGTCCTTGTCCAACCTTAAAAATAGAAAATGTCAAATTAAAAAGTATCACCACCTTGAAAGCTACAAATCCCAATACAATGGGTGTTGGTCATGTAAATCCAAAAAATGCCATAAATCTAGTTTTGGTGTATGATTCAAGCCCCTTAATGTATGATATCACATGAAATGGCTTGTCATTGACTGTTAGCATCACCTCTCAACTCATCTTGAAAATTTTCACTATTTTCCTACTTTGTATGGCCTTGCCCTTTCTTCAAAGTGGTTGAGTATCATGTTTTCATATATTCTTAAGCCTAAATATAATTACTCTAAGAGTCAATATATTAGAATCATGGATGAATGAAAACTATAACATAGACTTTGTGACCTCAATGTCTTATCCCCACATCAATGACATTGTAGGATCGATTCGAGTGGCACATTAGATGTGGGACCCTTCCATAATCAAATATGTTCTAATGACATTGTTGTCCACCCTTTACAATAGAAAATAACTAATCAAATATGCTACCACCCTACAAGTTTTAGACCCCTTTGCTATGGGTGTAAGTGATGTAAATCCAAATAGTTGTGCTAAATACAACTTTGGTTTACAATATGGACCCTCTAGTGTATGATAATAAATATGGCAACAAATTAATACTTGACCTCATGTTTTCCATTTTATAACATTGTCTATTAGTGGCACACTCTAAATAAGTGAACCTAAAATGTTTTTTAATAACTTTTCAAGAAATATCTTATAATTACTGTGGAAGTGTTAAATCCCTCCAAATGAAAAAATTTAAAGTTCTGAAGCTTTAGCTTTCAATTAATTTCAGTTTTCTAATGACTCAATAAGAATAAAATCATAAACAATGTACAATTCTTTGAAAAATAGATCTCTCAAAAAAATAAGGATTTTAATATTTATTTACAATATTTAACACCAAATCACATAGTATGATTGCATAAATTCATACAAATAACTAGTTGTCACTTTCCCCATACATCTCTTTCTAGAAATAATTATGGACTATGGAAACCATAAATCTCAAGCTTTTAATTCTATGAAACATTTAGCAAAATTCAGCTAAAGGTCACATAAAATGAATAATTAAGGTAATTTGTAGCATGAACAAACAAAAGCTACAAGATATATTCTGATACCTTAATGTCTTGTCCCCACATTAAATAGGGATTACATCATTGATTCGAGCCACACATCAAATGTGGAGCCATACTACAATCAAATCAAATTTCATGATGTCTTCATCCACCCTTGATAAAGTAAAATTATTAATCAAAGATGCCACCCCTTGCAAGTTGTGACCCCTTTACAAGGGCATTAGTAATTTAAATCCAAAAATTTCCCTGAATCTAGGTCTAGTGTATAAGATGCCCCCCCTAGTGTATGATATAATCTGAAATACCTTGTCATTTCCACCACCATCACCACTCATCTCATCTTGAAATCTTTCACTATTTACATGTTTTGTATGGCCTTGCCTTTTCTTCCAAGGCTCTGAGTATGGTGTTTCCATATGTTCTTAAACCTAATGTAATTACTCTAAGTGTCAATATATTGGCAACATGGATTAATAAAAGCTACAAGATAGAATATGGGACCTCAATGTATTGTTCCCACATCAATGGCATTGTAATATTAATTCAAGCCACATATTGGATATGGAACCCTGTCATAATCAAATCAGCTCTCATAATGTCCTCATCCACCCTTGATATTAGCAGATGACAAATCAAATATTCCTCCACCCTACACATTGTAAACCCTTTTGCTATCGCTATAGACCCCTTTGTTATGGGTGTAGGGCATTAATCCAAACAACTACACTAAATCTAACTTTAGTATATGATATAGACCATATAGTGTATGATACTAAATATAATATAATATAAGGTACCCTTTATTATATAGTTATTAAATATTATAATTTAATATTATTAGATAAATATTATATATTTAATTTAATATTATTTATAATATATAAATCCACAACATATATATTTGGTTATTATTAGTAGTAGTAAGTATTAAAATTAGTGATAATATAAGATTAAAATCTTGAGATTTATGGCTTCCACAATTTACAATTGTTATAGAAATAGAGGTCAAGAGAAAGTGACAAATAATTATTTGTATTTATTTTGAAGATCACACTCTGTTTTTTGGTTTTAAAGATATGTAAATAAATATTGATCAGTATGTTCTCTAGAAATTGTTAAGCACATAATATACTGAGAGGGGGGGTGAATCAGTATATATATCTTATAAAACTTTCCCTTAATCAAACATTCAAGATATGCAATAAAACTCAAATAATAAACATCACACAAGAAAGAGAGAGACAACAGATATAACGTGGAAACCCAATGTGGGAAAAACCATGGAGAACAATATCAAGTATATTTGTGAGAACATATTCATAGGAGCACCATACCCCTTTGCTGAGTACCAACCTCAGCTACAATTCATGAGCACCAACCCACAGGAGCTTCAAACCCCTTTGCCGAGCACCAACCTAGCTATCATTCGTGAGCACCAACCCACATGAGCATCAACCACTTTGTGTATACCACACACCTATCTCTCAATGTTGTTATATCAACAAATGATAGTTCAATACAACATCTCTTTCCTCTCTCTCACCTTTGCTCTTCTAAGCTAGATAATATAATATCAAATTAACCTCTCACACTCATATTACAAATGGCTTCTCAAGCCTTTATTTATAGCTTTCCAAATGACCTTTGGCCTTCCCCCTTTGTGACCCTTCAATCCTCATGGAAAATGGTGCCAATCTTGGATGACACTTCATATTCAAGCCTTTGAAAAGTCATGTGGTGACCCTTCATGACCAAAAACGTTCTTCCCACTTTTGTCCTTATCTTTGGTGACTTTTCATATTCCTTAAAGTGTCCCTTCATGACAAATTCGCCCTTACTCTTTTGTCTTCTCTTGGTGACTCTTGGTATTCCCCAAAATGACTCTTCATGGGAAAATGCATCCCATCCTTCTTTTGTCTTTACCTCATGGCTCTTCAACTTCTCCATGGGCCCTTATCTTGTCTCATATGCAACCAAAAATATATTCATTAATATTAAATAAATATTAGCTCATATTAGCCAAGATATATTTATTACAAAAAAAATTAAATGCAATGGGGCCTTTATCACTAATAATGTTAAACCTTTGACATCAATGACAATATTTCCAACAATCTCCCCCTTTGTCATTGATGGCAACCTCAATCCTGAAACTGCCACATCCTATCATCTGAGAACATACAGTAACTTCCCCTTACTGTAACAACCTATACCTATTCCATGTACCTATTTTTTGCACCTGTACCTGTACCTATTATTCTCCCCCTTTGACATCAATGGCAAAGGGCCTACCTAGAGCTAACACTTAGCTCCCCCTCAACTGATGCTAAACCCTAATGGCAGGAAGTAAGGGAAGTTACTCCCAACTTCTCTCGTAGATACTCAAATGTGTCTTTTGGTAGTGCCTTTGTGAAAATATCTGCAATCTGCTCTGTAGTACTAATATATTCCAACTTAACCTGTTGATATGCAACCTGCTCTCTCAAAAAGTGATATCTAATGGGAATATGTTTTTTTATTGAATGCATTACTGGATTTTTTGAAATATTTATACTACTTGTGTTATCACAAAAAATGGAAATAGGTTCATCATACTTTACCTTGATATCTTCCAAAGTTTGCTTCATCTAAAGCACTTGAGTACAACACAATACTGCTATCAAATATAAAAGACTACCAATCATAGATCTATACAAAGATTGATCTATAACAAGTGAATCTTCATCCTTGCTCACCTTATTTCCTGTACACATAGGTGTGCCAACTGGTACACAATTCTCAAAACCAAATTTCTTCAACATTTCCTTGGCATATTTACTTTGAGATATAAAAATTCCTTTATTTGATTGAAATATTTGTAATCCTAAGAAAAATGATAATTCTCCAAGCATAGACATCTCAAATTATTTTTGCATTCTATCAGAAAATTCTTTTGTCATCTTTTCAATATTTCCTCCAAAAATGATATCATCAACATAAACCACAATAATAAATTGATGCTCACCTTCTGTTTTGATGTAAAGATTACTATCTGCAAATCCTCTCTTGAATCCTTGATCTTGTAGGTACTTATCAAGTCTTGCATAGCAAGCTCTGGGAGCTTGTTTTAATCCATACAATGCTTTCTTCAATCTGCATACATGATTACTAATATTCGAGAGAATAAACCCCTCAGGCTACTCAATGTAGACCTCTTCTTCAAGATTCCCATTTAGGAAGGCAAATTTGACATCCATCTGAAATACTTTGAAATTTTTAAAAATTGCATATGCAAGAAACATTCTAATAGCCTCTAACCTTGCTACTAGTGCAAAAGTTTTTTCAAAATCTATTCCCTCAATTTGAGCATATCCTTTACATACTAATCTTGTTTTATTTCTAGTTACTTCTCCACTTTCATTCAACTTATTTCTATAAACCCATTTTGTTCCTATCACATTATGATCTTTTGGTCTAGGCACTAATCTTCAAATTAGTTTCATTCTCAACTAATGCAATGGGGCCTTTATCACCAATAATGTTAAACCTTTGACATCAATGACAATATTTCCAACAGAAATCTCTTTTTCAAAGAATTTTATATTGTTAGTTTATTTGTGTTTGCAATTTTCTCCCAATTGAGACTTGAGCAAATTAGACTTAATGGAAATTGAAGCTTTTGAACATTAAATTTTACCATTTAGAGGGATTTAAGGCTTCCATAATAATTATTAAGAGATATATGGAAAATCTATGACCAATATTTTCTAGTTAACTTATTTAGAATATGCAATTGATAGATACTGTTATCAAATGGAAAGCACGAGGCTGAGCATTTATTATCCACCATATTTTCCTAGCTCACTCTACCATAATGGGTTAATAATTAATATATTTAGATATATAATATTTATAAAATATAGTATTACTAATAATATATTATATTATTATACTAAATACTTACAATATACATACATAAAAACACACACATAAAAACTATATTAACTATATCATATAGTACAATATTATGTTATATTAATAATTAAAATATTAAATATGTTTAATAAAATACTATATTACTAATAATTATAAATATATTATATTATATAACATATAAAATATAACATTATCATAAATTATTATACAATATATCATTCTATTATAATTATAAATATATATCAAAATAATAATATACATGTTAATATTATTATAATAGAAAAACATAATATATATAATATATTAATATTACAATAACAATATTTATTTATTACATATTTGATTACATGTGTTATTAACAATATATATGATTATATACTATATATAATAGTAATAGTAATTTATATGTTACATTAACATTTAATATATATTTATAATTATTAATATATAATATAATTATCTATATAATATGATATATATTATTATAATATATTATATTTAAAATTAGTATATATACATATAGATTTCAGAAACTCAATCTTTTGTCCCCACGTCAATGGTATTATAGTGATGTTTCAATCAACACATCATATGTGAAGCCTACTGTAATTAAATCGGCACTCATAATGTCCTCATCTACCTTTGATAATAGAAAATGAAAAATTAATTATGCCAACAACTTATAAGTTATGGACCCATCTACAATGGGTGCATGTCATGTAAATCAACTAGCTATCTTGAATCTAGGTCTAGTGTATGATATGGGCCCTCTAGTGTATGATATCAACTAAAATTCCTTATGATTGGCCCTCACCATCACCACAAAGCTCACCTTAAAATATTTCACCACTTGCATATTATTAACATCTGGAGTAATTAAATCATGGATAACAACATACAAAAACACCAAACTTAGATCCTTGGAAGGAAAGGTAAGGTAATAAAGAACATGCAAGTGGTGAAAAATTTCAATGTGCACTAGATGGTGATGGTGAGTGGCAATAATATGGTATTTCAGGTGATAACATGTGCTAAGTGTTTCATATTATAAACCAAACCCAAATTCAAGGTAGTGGTTAGATTTTCATGCCCTGCATCACCCATTACAAAGGAGTTTGTAGCTTGCAGAGTGTAGTATCCCAAATCAGAATATTATACATTAATTTAGATTTATTGGAATTGTTATTTAAAATTCAAAATAATAATATTCAATGAATATAGACTTATGTTCATATTAACAAGATAATAACTTTATATAACAAATAATGTTTTATAATGATCAAATGTGCAATGCAAAATTCTAGTTATAAATATTCAAACAGAGAACTCTATAAGGGTTTTATCCTTTAGGGGTTGATATCAAGGGGTTTCATCCTTGTATATAATAAATGAGGTGTTTCATCCTCAATTATAAAAGAAGAGGTTATTTTCTAAACTTCATATAAGGGAATGAATGTCAAATGTGAACATATATCTTTTTCCTTCACCAAGTTCATCTTATAAATACCCTTCATAGCGTTACATCAAATGATGTGTCTCATTTATAGTGTGATATGTCTTTCCATCAAATGGGATGACTTGCATTAATATAAATTCTATTCCTTGTATTAAATGTGGTGTTCCTTCCCATATGGATAATTTATTTAATTTAATTATTATTGTAGTTAATTTATTTGTTTTTGGTTTAGACAATTCCATTGGTGATTTATTTACATTAATGCAGTTCATGTTTATGGTCTCCTTTGTATTTGGGAATATTACAAACCTCCCTTCTTCAGATTGCTTGTCCTCAAGCAATTTGAAACCTAATAGTACACTCCACAATTAACTATAATCTGCTCCAAGCTTAGATGTTTCTTTCTCCATCCTTGTAGAATTGGTTGTATTATTATTAGTTCTCTCTTGCAAGGGATTATTACAACTGTTCTTTCCCAGATCCCACAACCTTCTACCATTATAACCATTATTTTAATTATTAATGAGCTCTTGGCTAAGCATAAGGATCATGAGACCTTTATGTACTCCAAATTGATCATTTCTTGGGCTACTAATGCCCTGTTCAAGCTCATTTTTTTCCAAATCTACCCTTATAATCTTTGTTAATGACTAACGTCCACTGTCCATTAAGATAAATATTTTCTTTGTGTTATTATGGAGACCAATCAATGGTTCACCTTTAATAAAAGATTCATACATTTTTCATTGTGATAATAGCACAAATTTATGGTTGTCACAAGATGATTCCAATGTTTGTTTGGTTGTTCAATTTCAAGAACCATCACCTCTAACTCAATCTCAGAGAATTCATTAAGTGATGTTGTTGTGATGTTTTTCAACATGAAATAGTTTACTTCCATCAGTTGCTCCTATAACTCAAGGTTGTTGCTTAAATCATTGTCAACCATCTAAATTTTATGCACCTTCGGTAGCTACTCTATTATGACTTATTTAACTAAATTTGGATGCCATTCATCTTCCTCTAGTACAAATTTCCCATATAAACAATAAAAATCTATGAATGTCAATTCATCCCTTATCATAGGATCAAGATTCAAATATTTATTGTAACATGCATTAATATCATTGAAAATCAACTCGACCTCATCTTCATGTATTGGTTCCTATCATTGAAAGAATGTGGGCATGGTTGATTGTACATAAGTCCTTGATAGAGTCCTTCATGACTATTAATAAATGTATATCCTTGTGTTTGTGATGATCTTCCCTCACCATTAAAATTTTGAGTTAGCAAGTTATTCAACTACTATATTTGTTAAACTAATTATGATATCAACATATATACTTGAATTTTCCCTTGGGCCCACTAGTCAAACTGTTCATCATTTATGTTGTTTATGTTAACCTTATGATTTGAATACATAATTCTTATTGAAACCCTCAGGTTGGCAAGATGAAAAGCTCTGATACCATTGTAATATCCCAACTCAAAATATTATATGTTAATTTAGAATTTTTGGAATTTCTTTTTAAAGTCCGAAATAATAATATTCAATGAATATAGAATTATATTCTTATTAACAAGATAATAAATTTATATAACAAATAATGTTATTTAATGATCAAATGTGCAATGCAAAATTTTAGTTATAAATATTCTAATAGAGAGCTCTCAAAGGGTTTCATCTTTGAGGGGTTGATATCAAGGAGTTTCATCCTTGTATCTAATAAATGAGGGGTTTTGTCCTCAATTATAAAAGAAGAGGTTGCTACCTAAACTTTAGATAAAGGAATGAATGTCAAATCTAAATATATATCCTTTTCCTTCACCACGTTCTTCTTATAAATACCCTTCATAGCTTTGCATCAAATGATGTGTCTCCTTTCCAAAGTGATGTGTTTTTTCATCAAATGAGATGAATTGCATTAATATAACTTTTATTCTTTGTATTTAATATGGTGCTCCTTCCCATATGGATAATTTATTTAATTTAGTTTTTGTTTTAGTTAATTTAATTATTGGTTTAGGTGATCCCATTATTGATTTATTTATATTAATGCAGTTCATGTTTATGATCTCCTTTGTATTTGGGTATATTACACAGGGTGGTGACATTTTTGATTGTTCATTTTTTATTGTTAAGGATGGACAAAGATGTCATGAGAGTTGATTTGGTTGAAACATGACTCCACATTTGATGTGTGACTTGAATCAATGATACAATATCATCACTGTGGGGACAAGACATTGAGGTCCCAAAGTCTATCTTGTTGCTTCTCTTCATTGATGTTGCCAATATATTGCCACTTGAAAACAAAAAATTACATGTCTTCTGACGTTTCTGGCACCATCAAGGCAACTGCTAGTTTATAATTTTATAGTATATGAATCGTAAAAAAATGCTAATTTTATTTAATAAATATTGTGTTTATTTTTTATTTGAGTGCTCTCTTGCCTTCTCCTATGAATTTATAATTTGATTAAAAAATTTGTCTTGGAAATTTTTAATCCTTAGCCAAAGAATTTAGTTAAACATTTACCCCAGTGCCTTTGAATTGCTCCACTATAATGTTTCTTTCTTTGTCGATGCTGGGATTTTGAATTATTTTTTGGAACCATAGGAATCTCTTGAAGAAAAAATCGATGTTTCATTGTTTGCACAATATCTCTAGTACGTCTGTTAAACAACATGTATTTCTGAATTTGATGAAACAGTTATAAAATTAAAAGTACATCACTGGTGAAATTGCTTAATTTAGTACATTGAAGTCAAATTTATGATCTGATAGCAATAAAGGAGAGAGGGTAATATCAATATACATGTTGTTTCTTAGGTGTAAAAGCAATAAATGGATAGTGCCCAAAGAAGAATGAGAAATGAGGACATGTTTATTTTGTGACAAAAGAGTAGTGGAGACAAATAACACTTCCTTATGAAATGTGCAATGTATAATGACATTCATATCAAGTACAAAAATAGCTTGAGGGTTGACAACTTAACCAATTTGTTTGAAGAGGAAAGGTTAAATAAAACAGTACAAAAGTTAACATCGAATTCAAGGATTAAAAATTTTACACTATTAATAAGACAATCCTTGTGTTAAAAGGTTGTGTTAACATAGAATAACTTTATTACATCTCTTAATTTTATAGACTATTTGGTCTCATGGACGTTATTAAAATCTTTCATTTCATTTCACTCACCAGATTTTTTACTTTTAATCAATGGTCAATGTTGGACAAAATGGATTGGCATGACATTAAATTTGAATATGACATCATCCCATTTCACATCACTCGAACATGATGCCTAACCAAAAATCTAATATTCTAATTTGACGTATACATCACGACATACTCTATGATAAAAAGTGTACTCATATTTATTTAATATTTGAACATTTATATAAACTAACGATATAATAAAAAATAGAAAGTGTACCCCATAAAATTAACTAAATTGTAAGAGTGCCCATTTTATGGTGAACACTCCATAATACTCTTGTCTAGATGGAGAGTGTACTCAAATTTGTCTACTATTTGAAAAGTTATACAGACTAACGTTATAATAGAATCTGGAGAGTGCACCCCATGAAATTGACTAGACTGCAAGAGTGCCCGTTCAATGGTGGAGACTGCAGGGTCCACTCAAATTTGTCTGAAATTTGAGTGGCACCAGCATGACAATAAATTTGAGGGTGCCATCACACCATATTACATCAGTCGACCGTGATTGCCAATAATTCAGTGTCTTGATTTGACGGCGAGAGTGGAGAGCGTATGCAAATTTGCATGCTATCATCTTCAATATTGCTATCGTTTTCAAAGTAACACCGTATGATTGCATGATTTTTACGTGTGGTCGTTTGGAAATTTGAGCGTGGCATCGCAGCATATCACATCAGTCGACCGTGATGACCTGCCAATAAACTATTATACTTAAAGCTGTCTGCCATTTGAAAAATTGTACAGCTTAGTTATCATTTTTTAAAGTAACATTTTGTCGCGTTTCCACGTGATCCCCTGTCAAGAATCAAATGTGTTAATTTGAGGCCACGTTCAACGTTGGAGAGTGGATAGTGGAAAGTGTAGTTAAAGCTGTTTGTCATTTGAAAAATCGAACAATCTAATTATCATTTTCTATAAAGTTGCATCTTTGTAATTGATAGTTGTATGATTATTTTGGTCATAAAATACAATCAAATTTTTAGAAAAACAGTAAAAGTTAAAGTAGAAAGTAAATAATTATAATAAATATATAGTGTTTTTAATGTTTAGTTTATATTAACATTTAAAAAATCTATTATACTTAAAGTTGTCTGCCATTTGAAAAATTGTACAGCTTAGTTATCATTTTTTAAATTAACATTTTATTTTTGAATGTAAGCATCTCCACGTGATCCCCTGTCAAGAATCAAATGTGTTAATTTGAGGCCACGTTCAACGAATAGTGGAAAGTGTAGTTAAAGCTGTCTGCCATTTGAAAAATTGGACAATCTAACTATCATTTTCTATAAAGTTACATCTTTGTAATTGATAGTTGTGTGATTGTATGTATGATTATTTTGGTCATAAAATACAATCAAATTTTCAGAAAAACAGTGAAAGTTAAAGTAGAAAGTAAATAATTATAATAAATATATAGTGTCTTTAATGTTTAGTTTATATTAACATTTAAAAAATCTATTATACTTAAAGCTGTCTGCCATTTGAAAAATTGTACAGCTTAGTTATCATTTTTTAAATTAACATTTTATTTTTGAATGTAAGCATCTCCACGTGATCTCCTGTCAAGAATCAAATGTGTTAATTTGAGGCCACGTTCAATGGTAGAGAGTGGATAGTGGAAAGTGTAGTTAACGCTGTCTGCCATTTGAAAAATTGGACAATCTAACTATCATTTTCTATAAAGTTACATCTTTGTAATTGATAGTTGTATGATTGTATGTATGATTGTTTTGGTCATAAAATACAATCAAATTTTCAAAAAAAAAGTGAAAGTTAAAGTAGAAAGTAAATAATTATAATAAATATATAGCGTCTCTAATGTTTAGTTTATATTAACATTTAAAAATATGATGTTAAATAAATAATTGTCTATACATGATCATTTTCTTTGTAATCAAGAGAATATTTAAACTTTAAAGTGAAGTGTTTTCTTAAAAAATATATTATAAAAGATCAATTATACCTTAACTAATTTCTAAAGTTTCAAATTAATGATTTAATTTTTAAATTTTCATTTTGTTAACAAGTTGAATCAAAATTTATTAAAAATCACTCAATAATTAGTATCTTTGTTTATATTGAAATATATTTATAGATAAATTTATATGTAAATTTGTAATCTAAATTAAATGTAACAAATTGATATGAAAGAAACATGTAGTACAATATTATTATAAAAAAAGTTCTTTATTTTAAATATTTTGTATTGGATTGAAAGGAATTGATGTAATTAAATTTAGTTTGTAGACATGTACTTAACATGACACATGCCTCTTTTATGGTTTCATACTAATTGTCTTAGTTGGATCGTGTGATTAAATTTCCTAATGTTGATAATATTTATACGTAATATTTAATCAAAATTATTGTAAAACTTACCCCGAGTAAAAAGTTATATATTCTCATGGATATTTAATATAGTTTATTCTACATAAAATAAATGCTAAATTGAAGTATATATATTATCTTATAATTTTTAAAGGAATTTAAAAGTATATATAACCATTAATAGAGGGAATTAACATTAATGAAAAAGTTATTATAACTAATATAGTCTTAAAAAATATGCCTAAAAAGGTGATTAGGAAAATTAGGCATAGATTGTTGTTATGTATTTATCATGAAGGCAAAATTCTATGATTAGTTTGAAGAGGCTTTAATATTTCCTCAAATTTGTGCAAGTGAATTAAAGCTATTGAAACTATAAAGAGCATGGGAATTGTATCAATAAACATATACGACACAAAAATATATTTGATTAGTTACTAACAAAAATTTAATTATTATTAAACTAACATATTAAAAATATGCCTAAAAAGGTGATTAGGGAAATTGGGCATAGATTGTTGTTATGTATTTATCATGAAGGCAAAATTCTATGATTAGTTTGAAGAGGCTTTAATATTTCCTCGAATTTGTGCAAATGAATTAAAGCTATTGGAATTATGAAGAGCATGAGAATTGCATCAATAAACATATACGACACAAAAATATATTTGATTAGTTACTAACAAAAATTTAATTATTATTAAACTAACATATTAAAACTAAAAATATAATAATAATAATAATAATAATAATAATAAAGAAGAAGAAGACAACCACTTCCATAGTTCTATACTTTTATGGTTATCTAATGCCTTAAACGAAGGTTAATATTTAATAATTTTATTGTTATCAAAGCATAATGGTGCATGAAATGAATGCTTCATAACTCATATGCTTAAGAATATTCAAGTAATATTATAATTTATATGAAATTAATTCTAACCCTGACTTTCTACACTATGTATGTGAGCGCTTTATTTTAGCTTGGATAAGTAGAGATTGAAGGCACATGTGGTATAATATACCTTAACATTTATGTGTTATAACTATTAATGCCTATAGTATATTATTATTTAGACATGTGTTTTTTTTATTTGTTTTGGCTTTAAACCTTTCCCAGATTTTGAAATGGGATATGTGTAGACATACAATTCATAACACCATGGTGTTTAAATTGTCAATCTTACTCAAAATTTATGAAAACACACAATTTAGGTCAAAATCACTTAAACCATGTTATATGATTCGAGCTTGTCATTTATAAGTGTTGATTTAGGCTAATGTATTGATGAATGGGGCAATGCATTTTATGTGATTATTAGATTTTTTTTTAAATCACTTTGAGTCAAAATAATGAAAACACAATTTTACGCTTTCAATCACTAAATTATTTTAATTTATAAGTACATGAAATGTATATATGTTATTTTGCATCGACAATGTCCTAAATGTGATATTGGTCTGTATGCAACTGACACCTTCTTTTAATTATACTCCAGTCAAATTATGACCCAGTAAATTGATGTTTCAACTAGTTTGATTAAGTGTGCAACTAATTTATAAATAATTACATAAAAATTAATTAACCTCACCTAAGCAAATTAAACTAAATTAAGAGCTTAAGTGAAAAATCCATGGAAGTTATTTTATATCTTTTATTTAGAAATTGATTTCTAATATCTGGATCATTAGGTGACATCATATATGGGGTGGCATCCATAAGCCATAAATAGAACCAATATCAAGTTTAAGGCCTCCCATACCTCTTTAATGCCCCTTTCTTCCAAATATTAATGAGGGTATTTATGATTTGAGCCTCCAAAATTGAATGGATTCTTGGCCACACATCTTGATTTCAAGATGGATGGTCATGGTTGATTCTGATCATTTCCAAAAATCTATAAATAGGAGAGCCAATACCACCATTATTAAGATCTTTTGGTTTAAACTTATTATGCAAAATTCTTCTCATAGGTCATTTTCGTGGAGTGTTATTATGCTTAATTTTCAATAGGATAGCTTCACTATAGGTATACATTTGATCAAATATCATGATCCTAGTTTCAATGGTGCACTTGATATGATGGAGGAGCATGCCACTCATCATTGATAAAGACTTAAGCACCAAATCAAGGGAAAAATCATGTTGTGAGCTATATTTGGAAGTGAGAATCTCTTAGGAAGGTTTGATGTGTATGCTTTGATCTATATGTTTTCTTTCAATTGCTCTCGATTTTATTTTTTAAAACCCCATTGAGGGAGTTGGCTTAGTTAGTTATGTTCTTTATGCATTTTTTGACTAATGTTTGATCTAACTCACTTTGGATTCCATATCTACATTTGGGCATACCTATGGTACTTGCACCCCACAAAGTTGCTCTTAAGGCCTTTAAAACCATCCTACTAATGATTTTCATGAAAAAATTAAACTTGTTGGCCAAAATAGGTGAAAATTAAAAATTAAGGGATGTTTTTCTATCAATCACAAATTTACCCTATACATTTGTGGTTTTTCATTTTAGAATCATGATATTATTGAAATATCATAAGTCACACAGTCATGATTTTGCCTCTATTTCAATTTTTTTGCATATAATTATGGTTGTGTTACTAACTATTTTTCTTCTTGCATGAGTTATTTATGATATTGCAATATTGTAACTCAATAGTCATGATATCATAATACCATGATTTTGAGAGTTGTGATATCACTGAACCATCAATGATATTACCCTCTGATCTCTAGTAGTTAGGTTGATCATTTTAGGTTAAGTTGTAATATCATGACTCTTAGAGTAGAGATATTTCTCTATGGTTAGTGATTTTAAAATTAGAGTAGCGATTATACACTTTTTATTATATTTTCCCATAAGTTGCATTTTTTCACTTATAGTTGCAATTTTGTAGATCTGTGGTTTTGCTCTGTGTTCTGTGGTTTTGCATTGTGTAAAACCTAGAGCTAGTTTTTGATAAGTGTTTTGGTCATTCATAAAAGTGCTTCAAGGCAGACATAAACCCTCTAAAAATTGTAGGTCACATGCTAAAAAAAAGCACAAGTTTGAAATTATTTAAGTCTTAAACTTCTCATTTGGTGCTTAAAAGGAATATACAGGTTTTATACTTAATTGTTTTGTGAAAGATGTACAAGTTTTTAACTAAGGTCAAGGAGCCAAAAATTTCATAAACACTTCTATTTGGTGCATTAAAGTAAATAATTATGTGTTTTATGTTATATCTTTTATACATGTTTATTTTTTGCAAAATAAAGGATGCGTGTATGCTCTCCCCCCATCCCCTTGAGGGAACTCAAGTGACCAAAAGTGCTCCTTATTTGTAATTATGCCTTTCCAAGGCATGAAAAGGAATGTTATTGAGGATCTCCTCAAATTTTTATGGTTTGGGTCATATAAACACAACCTTTAAAGTATTTTCACATAGTCATTTTTTTCAACTTGGCTTGTGAGCAAGAGTTCATAGCCTCCTCGTGGGTTCTTTAGGGAAGCATTGACTTGGGAATTCATCTCTCAGGATTGTTTTAACTCCACTCCATGATGGGGTATACAAACTGAGGGTGACCCTCTGGGACATTTACTTGAGTGGTTAAGCAAACTCCATTAGTGGTACTCTAGCTTAGAATGTATGATTGATTCAGACATCACACTACACTGAGCAAGTGATGGATGTAGTGGTTTTGAAAAGGACAAGACCTTTTCAAAATAAATTGATTGACATGGATATAATTTACATGAGGCATATCTAGTGTTAACCACACTTGGGACCATCTAAATGTTTAAAATTTTAGTTTTAGAACAACCCCACTTATCATAGATATATTATTGATGTAAGTTGAGTATCTTGAAGTTTCATGTCATCGTACAATCTCTTAGGAGAAGGGGTGTTTAAAAACACTACTAATTCATGCTCTTTGATTTTTGGAATAACACTTAAAATCATCCCAAGAGTATGTATATAGATAGAATTCAATGATACAAAGCCACCTTGTTAGTTATAGGACTTTAGACATTATACTTAGTTGTATTTTGTCATTTTTTCTTTAATTACTTGGTCTTATTGAGTCTAAAAACATGTTTGAGAATAAAAACATGTCAACCAAACACATTTTTTATCCACCATTTTATTTGAACAAGGAGGCATTACGCTGACCAAATCAAAACCTCTTTTTGCCTTGTTCAAATCCTCATTTGAAACATTATATTTGTCTTTGTCTAAAAAATGTTGTTATGATGTCCATTTGAGTCTAAAATATTTTGCAAAAATATTTTTCTTTCATTTTTAATTCAAATTTAGAATCTCACCTTTCTAAGTTCTAGGTGAAGGTGTTAATCAGTTTTCCATTTGTACTTGGTTTGAGTTTACTTGGGTATGATTTCCCATTTGGGATAAAGGTCATTATATAGACTCATCATCCTTTTGATCATTTTTAACTTAGTTTATTTTGTGTATCACTCATGCTCTTAGTTCTAGAACAAATCTAATTCTTATTACCATGTGGTAACGTTGTGTTGTCCATTTGGTTTTAGTTTTATACTTAGGATTTCTTGTGTGTTTTCACATCTTGAGCTTCTTAGTTTGGATTGTTACCTTCCTCATCATAAATACCCTCTTCTAATTCTCTAGTCATAACTCATCGAAGTTTCACCTAGTTTTATGGTATTGACGTATCTTTAAACCTAAGTTTGTTATGCTTATTTCACTTTGGGTTTCAAAGTTATCATACCCTCATCTAATTTTATGATTTCAACCCACAAAATTTGAGTAATTTTGTGACCATTTATCCTAATTATGTGGTACTACATTACTTCTCTTTATTATAGTCTCTTGTTGCCTTGTCATTTATTTGAATAAATTAAAACACACCTTGCTAACATTTACAAAACATTTTCCAAATCTTAGAAAATTTAGATAACAACCTTTTAAACATGACACAAAGGTATACTTGTAATGGGGTATCTTAGAAACCTAGCTATGAGGAAGAGCACTTTTATGATGGAAAAGACAATCCCAAGGTATTTGAAGACATTCCCACAACTGTAGGATTGGAAGAAGACTACTTTGAACATCAACCCCTAAAGGAAAATGATGAATCACTCCTAAGATTGATTGAATAAAGTTTTAGATTTCCTTTAAATTCTCCTATGAAACAATTACATACCTTGGTTAGGGTATAAGAGAAATAACAAGAAAAATACCTCGTTCATATTATAAAATCAAACATATCTTCTTCTAGCAAAGGAAAGGAAGTTCTCATAGAGTCAACCCCTAATGATCAAGAGCTTGTCACTAAGATCACTAAGATGAGTCAATGATATGCAGACCAACTTATCATGGACTTAACTTACTCTTTAGCTTCCACTTCAATACATAATGATACTTCTAAGGAACAAGCAAATGTGGTAGAACCAATGCAACACACTTTAGTTGAGAACACACCTACGATGGATCATGACATCTCAAGTGAACAAACCAAGCCTCAAGATGTTTTATAACATGCTTTGCTAGACATAGATCATATCTTTATTAATCATCAAAAACCTCTTGTTCCTTCATAGAATCAGGGAACAAAACACTCTATACATATTGAGGAAATTCTTCAAAAAAATTTGGCAAGTTCTTCTCAACCAATGTGTACTTTGATGAATTGACCATGTATTCCCCAAAATCAACAAAACACTTATAATTCAATACAATTGACTTCAGAGAATGTTTATCAACCCAAGAATCAATGGCTTACTTACTCAACTCAAGGAGTGAATCAAAATAAAGTTATAGATCATAGAGTTTATATCCATAATAAATAAACACAATAAGGTCACATACCACGCCAATATAATTATATTCCACCTACCAATGCACTAAACATGTTAGAGTGGAATTCAATAAAATAAATTATGTCATGATTAGAGACAGGAAACTGAATCAAGAAGTAAAAGTTTGATGAGATTTTTCCATATCCATTCGATTTGAGTATTCTTGAAGTCCACTTTATACATCATTTTAAGGCACCCAAATTTGATAAATATAAAGGGAAGGGTGACCCTCATGCACACATTTAGGTATTTTTTGTATTATGCGAAGAGGTAGCTTACAATAGCATTTATTTGTTTCATTTGTTTCCATGAAGTTTAATGGGATAAGCTTTAGAATGGATCCTTAAGTTACCCAAGGGATCAGTGGTAGATTATAATGATATATCTAAGAACTTTCTCAACCATTTATCTCACAATATTGAACATGAGTTGACTATCATCAACTTGTGCAAGGATAAACAACAAGATGGAGAAAGATTCGAAGCATATCTACAATGATGGAGAGTATTAGTTGGACACTTTCAACATAATTTTCTAGATAAATAGTTAGCTAACATTTTTTCATATAACCTACACCCTGAAGTGGCATATAATCTAAGGCTTTATTGTACAAACACATCCAAATAAATTATAGATAGGGGTATGCAAATTTAGAAGGTACTTATCACTAAATGCCTTATCAAGATTTATTCACATGGTCAAACATCAAACCAAACGTAATTACTGATCCAAAATATTCTAACATATAAACCCAAGGGGTTAAACAAGAACAAGAACATGGTAGGGAATGGCGTAACTGAAACAAGACATGTATAAATGATTCAAGCTCTTCCAAATCTAAATGTGCGTTTATCTCCCCCTAATCCTCTAACCACTTTGAAAATATTCCTTACAAAAAGAGTATTCAATAACAAATATAGAGTCTTTATCAAACTAGGAGATCTTGTTGAGGTTGTGTTTCAAATTCTCATAGTAGCTAATTTGATTGTATGGCCTATACCAAGGCCATTTCTTGATGATCAACCTAAACCTAACTAGTATCAAGCAAACAAATTTTGCAACTTATATTAAGTTTTTATTCATGGTGATTATATATGTGTTCAATTGTGGCATCTCACTAAAGATTTGATTGAGAACGGTGAAGTCAAACTTACCTCACAAAACACTAATATGGACATGGGCATCTTCAAAGATCCATTTTTGTGACATAATCAAGAACCAATAAGAAATAATTAGAACCAAGGATAGAATTAGTGACAAAATTAGAATCAAGATAGAATCATAATCAACATGATCATAATCAGGATCATAATACCCATTTTAATAACTTGGGTTACAAAAATAGGCCTTACGACTACAATAACATTGTGGGGCATATGTTTACAAACCACATTACCACTGTCACTGTAAAAACCCATGAATTAACTTGTACTTATCAAAGTATTGGACCCATCATTATAGGGTCAACACCCTCTCCTTCAAGTAATGTAACTTTGAAAATAAGCAATTCAGTTGCACTTTGGTTTGTGTCAGTTACCATTTTTGGACACCTTTATTTTAATTATAATGGCTCCTCATCGACTCAAACTTGATCTAACATAACTAGATGCCCACAAGTCACCCCCAAGGATTTTTACCTTTGTATTATAATTATAATGTCTCCTTTCCATCTATAGATTAAAAAATCACAACTAAACACTCATGAGTTACCCTTTAGGGCCCTTTGCCCTCTTCTAACAATGAACCCAATTTGAACATTGTGCCAGCCAAGGATAAACAATCTTGTCCTAATATTGATATAACTTATAGTCTCTTAGACCAACTAAGGAAAAACCCTTCACAAAATCTTATTTTAGATCTTTTGCATACATTTGAAATCCATAGAACTATTTTGAATGACCTTCTTCAATAATCCACTATTCCCTAAGACATTAACCCTAGATAATTCAAAACACTTGTAGAGAATTTATATTCATTTCAACATGTTACTTTTGATCAAAAATAAATGTCCACTCTTGGTCCTAGCCACAACAACCCCTTGTCCATTTAAGCCATTAATAAAAACCTTAAATTCAAACAGGTTCTTATATACAATGGGTTAGGGGTAAGCATAGTGTCTCTCAAGCTCGTATAGCGATTGGGTTATACTATGAAGGTCATATAGCCAGAGATAATCACCATAAAGGCATACCACAATGCTAAAAGGGAGTCTTCTAGTACTATTTTTTTGCCAATCATTGTTGGGTTTGTGTCCCATCATACCTTATTACATATTGTGGACATTGAGTTGCCTTATAACATACTTATTGGTCATCATTGGATCCATGAAGTATAGGATATCCCATCCACCTTACATTAGTACCTCAAGTTTCCCCATGATGGGATTAAAGTCACCATTCCTGCTAATCTGCAGCCTTATCAATATTGCAAACACTTAGAGGCTGAATTTCATAATTATAACTATTATCCTAGTTCTAAATTAATTATGAATAATAATAAGGAAATAGTTTTGCAATCACCCAAATCCAATTATATCAAGCCTAATGACCTTATTTCCACTTTGGTTGATCTATTTCCCATAACCCTTACAAAACATGTTATTATAGAAGATGCAGGCATTTCCACATACCATCTTAAAGATGCCTTCCATATTACTAAGTTTCCCAAGTCTTCAAAATCATTTGGCAAACCCAAACCTTCCAAAATCCCTAATAGAACCAATATGGTTTGGTAAAAGAAGAAAGAAACATAAAAACCACCAATAGTATTTGTACCTACTACTTCACCAAATCAAGATCGAGAAGCTTTTAATGGAGACTGGTTATATTTTGACAACATTGTCAAATTTTTTCAAAATCCAAAATATCTTATCCCTAATTAGATTATGGATAATTTTTATTATACAGGAGAAGGCCTTGGCCCAGGAGAGCAAGGAATCTTGGAACATTTATCAGCTGGTAAACCTAATATGAATCAAGGTCTCAGATTTATACCACTTAGGGGTGATCTCATGACTTTTGATAGTGATTCTTCTAAATCAACTAGCGATGACACTTCTGGTAGTGATGCAACATCCTATTATAGTAATTACAATGACATTATTGACAAGGACTTATTTTATTCAAAATCCATTATGACTATAACACCCCATTATTCCCTTTTCCTTTACCATCCTAAACTCATTGATTGGGACCATCAAAATTTAGTCATATGCCTTGATGAATTATATAATGAAGAATCTACTGTAGATTACATGGGCCTCAAATATAGATTACTAATTGGTGATCACAAGAAAGGATTTGATTTTTATTTGGATCATTCTGACTATTTTGGAGAGTAGGCAAACTTTCTTGGTCATGAAAATGATAAAACATCAAGATCCTTAGGTGAAAACATCTTTGAGGTACTCATTGGTCAAGGAAATAGAAAATAAAAAGACAAGACCTTGAGTGAAATCCTATTTTAGGTGATTTTGGATAGGAAAGTTTTCTCATATCCAAAAGATGCACAAGGTTTGTCAAGTCTTAGCTCTATAGCTAGTACTAGTATCATGTCAGAATAACAACAAGTCTTTGAGCATCTTGCTCTTGACTTTAATAAGATATTTTTTAGCTAGCCATTACCTGAACTAGCAGATTTAGATTTGAAACATTATTTAGAGCTTTGGGAAGAACAACAAGAAACTGTAGAAGAACTAGAAGATCAAGATCAAACATTGCCTACTATTATAGAAGATGGTTTCATACTCCTTATATAAAACACTATTGAAGTGAACCTGGGAACATATGATGATCCCAAAATTATTTACCTTGGAGATTCCCTCACTAAAGAGGAGTGAGATCACATTATATCCATTTTGAAGGATTTTATTGATATGTTTTCATGGGCCTACTCTAACATGCCACGCTTAGACCCTGTCTTGGTTGTGCATCGACTAGTTGTTCATCCAAATGCCAAACCAATCTAACAAAAATTGATGAAGATGAATCCATGCACCATTATTTTGGTAAAAGTAGAGCTAGAGAAATTATTAGGATCAGGATTCATTAGACCACTAGACTTTTCTAAATGGATATAAAACATAGTTACAGTCAACAAAAAGCCATAGGGTATACATCTCTGTACTAATTTTAGATACATTAACAAAGCATGCCCCAAGGATGATTTTACTCCACCCAACATTGACATGATTATTGATTCTACTTCTAGGTATGGGATACTATCCCTCATGAACATATTTTATGGATACAATTAAATCAAGATAACTCAAGAAGGCCAACACAAAACTACGTTTACCACACTGTGGGGAACATTTTGTTATCAATTCATGCCATTTAGATTGAAGAATGTTAGAGCCACTTATCAATGTGTTATGACTATCATCTTTCATGACATGATGCAATATATTGTTGAAGAATATGTTGATGACATCCTAACTAAATCAAGAACATGTGTTAGACATCCTGACATTTTATGAAGTATCTTTGAAAGACTTCATGACTAAAAATTCCATCTGAATTTTAAGAAGTGTGTCTTTGGCATCACTTAGTGAAAATTTATAGGGTTTATTATATCACAAAGAGGGATCAAAGTCAACCCTGCTAAGGTCAAGGCCATTTTTGAAATTCCTCCACCCTCCAGTCTTAAATAGCTCCATAGCCTTTAGGGAAAGATCCAGTCTATTCATAGGTTCATTTTACAATTGGAAAATAAGTTCCACCTATTTACACATATTTTAAACAAAGGGGTCATGTTTCAATGTGATTATGACTGTCAATTATCATTTGTGAAGCTCATAACATATTTAGTCAATCCACTAGTTTTGAGATTGCCAACACCAGGACAGCCATTATTTCTTTACATTTCAGCAATTAAGCATGCATTGGGGGCACTCTTGGCCCAACATGATGAGCAGGGAAAGGAATATGTAATTTATTATTTAAACCACACGCTGGTGTATTATGAGCATAACTATATTCCTATTGAGAGGGTGTGTTTAGATATGGTGTTTACTTCCCAAAATATGTGACACTACATGCTGAATAATAAAACCATTGTTATTTATAAAATGGACCCCCTAAATTTTTTATTACCCAAAGCAACTCTCATAGGCCACATGGCCAAATGGTTCATGTTTTTAAGTGAATTTGATGTTGAATATCGAAATCAAAAATCTATCAATGGTAGGTTATTATTGATCAACTTGGAGAGGCCCCTATTATAGACACTCAACCAATCAAATTCAATTTTATAGATGATTCTATTATGGTAATAGAATAATTACTACATCAATCTGAGAAATGAAATCTATACTTTTTTGGCTCCTTCACATCTCATGGATCAAGAGCCAAAATTTTGTTGATTACACTAGAAGGGGATCTAATTCCCAAAGCATTTCATATCAATTTTCATTATACCAAAAATATGGTTGAATATGAGGCATTTATTATAGGACTACATCTCATATTACATTGGGATATCTAACACTTAATGGTCTGTGGGGATTCCTAATTTATTATCAATCAAACCACATATCAGTATCAAACTAGAGATGACAAGCTTGTACCCTACAAGAATATTGTGGATAATTTTAAGACCCATTTTAAATCCCTACAACTTGAAAAAGTACCAGAGGCCAATAACAAATATACCAATGCAATGCAAATAATTGGGTCCATGATAAAAAATGATAGTAGTGCTAAAGAGTATCAGTTTTTCATTGAAAACCTTTTATTGCCTTCTCATGTATTTTTAGATTTAGAGAGGGTATGTACCATTGTTATTCCCAATACCCCACCTGAACTAATTATTTTCATGACCATGTTTTCCCCTTGACCTTTTCAATAATCATAAAAAACTTTTCCTTCATTGCATAACCTGCTATACCCTCCTTGGAAACATGTTTTATCATTAAGTCTATGATGGAATGCTATTTCATTGTTTATCTTCAGGAAAATCTAGTTAACACTTAAGGAGGTTCATAAAGGAATGTGTAATCTTAGCTAAAAATATCCTCATAATAGGTTACTATTAGCCAAAAATGGAGACAGATGCTTGTATTTATGTGAGGAAATGTGTTACTTGTGAACATGGAAATTTGATACATGCACCTTCCTTACCACTATAGCTGATCACTACACCATGGCCATTTTATACATAGAGTCTTGATCTCATCAAGAAAATAAACCCCACATCTTCTAATGGCCATAAACATAATCTCACTGCTACCAAGTATTTTACTAAGTGGATTTTGTCCATTCCTCTTAAATCACTAAAAGTAGATTACCAAGCTTATACATTACCATAACATCTATTGATATGGCATCCTAACATGAATTATATCTAATAATGGTGGATCATTTATAAATAAAGATGTTAAATCTCTTTGTAAAAAATTTAAAATCAAGCACAAGAAATCCATACCATATAACCTATAAGGAAATAGACAAGATGAAGCATCAAATGAAACCATTGTAGCCATACTAAAGAAGATCATCAGTGACACTAGTTGTAATTGGCACTTGTAAATTTTTCCTATCCTTTGGGATTATTGAACTAGTCATCAAACCCCCATAGGAGCCATTATGTGCTCCCTTGTTTATGGCATAGAAGTTATTATCCCGATTCAAATCAATATGCCTTCATTACGAGTATCTTTGGAGAATATTGAAGATGATGAAGATCATAAGGTCTCCAGGTTAAAATAATTATAATTCCTTGATGGAAAACATTTGGCTACCCTACATAAATTGTAAACCTATTAGAATAGATTATGTAGAGGATAAAACAAGTGCATTCTCCCCTAGGAGTTTGACATTAGTGATTTGGTCTTGAAAGAGAATAAGAAGAAAACAAATACTGAATGCAAGAAAAAGGGTAAGTTCTAGCCAAACTGGCTTGGACACTATGTGATCACAACAAACTATGGATTAGGGTTATACTAGTTGGCTACTTCATGTGGTGAAGAACTTCCAAAGCCCATGAACATTGTGCATCTCAAGAGGTTCTACTCTTGATATATTTTTGAAACATTGTCTACAAGGCCCCTTACTTAGGGTAACTTGTGTTGAATTCATTTTATCCCACTATTATATCATGGACCATCCTATCTTAGACCATATTAATTTTGATCTACCCTAGAATGTTCTCACAAGAACCACATTATCTTATGACTCTAGATAGCTGAAGATTTGAATAATTGGCACACTAGATCATTTCTATTTCATCTTGACTCTCTTATCCCACCTTGGACTATCCTATTTTGGACCCTATTCATTTTTTTATTCTAAACCATTTTGTTTAGAACCACATTATTTTATATCCTAGACCATTTTAACCTAGACAATTCTATCCCTTGACCAATTATGACCCTGATTATGACTCAAGCCTTCTAGACACATTCAATTGTAGTTCTAAAAAGTAGTTCTACCTAAACAATATTTTTTAGCTTCCTCTTATAGATAAGTGAACATGGATACAATAGCACATGGTTTTTGCTTGTTGAATGGCACTTCAAATTTATCTCACACTGCATATTATTCTACTATTATTTTTATGTTTTTTGGTAGGCATTGTTGCCTTGGTAGCTATTATTTGAACTTTTACATATGGGTGTGCATCTCCTCGACTAGGTAGTTCCTTAGACCTTTTGTTAATATTTTGTTTATGTTTCTTATAGAAAAAACACAAAAACATTAGAAAATGATCAACAAAATAAATAAAAACATTGTATTTCACCTTTGTTCATTTTATTATCCATGCTCTTTCCATTTTTCAAGTCATCATTTGAACGCTTTCACCATTTTGTGAGACCATTTTCCTGATTTCCTCTACAAAATCAATCATGTTTTCTTGTCATTACTTTTTTTTATCTCATTTCTTAGGAGAACTAAATTTGGCTTGAAGTTCATGTTGGATCTCATGTCCATGGAACTATGTAGGCAACATCCACTTTTCTCATACATATAGAGTCAGCTCAACCACCCCCTTCTTTTTCTTATTTTTCCCCCATTTTGTTGTGTTGTTTCCCTGTCACTTCTAGGAAACTTTGCATCCTTTGTTCTTATTGCACTATTGTAGAAAGTAATGCCTCTACTACATGTACATGAATAATTATTTTTTTCTTTCACTAACATTGTGACTAACTCTTGTTTATGTGTGTTTATTTGCTTTTTATAATTATTTTGATTACTTAATTATCTCTCCATTCATTTTGTTAAAGGTGTGTGTTCATTTTATTCCTTTGTTTTTTCTTCTTGGTATTTTATGTTACTATTTTGTTTTGTATTGCTTTATTCTTTTGTGTTCAAATATAGTCTAGAATCACTTTTAGTCTAGTTAAGCTTGATTTGCTTAGATTTGTATTTCACTTGTTCTTTTGTTTTATTTTCCACATACATCTTGATAGTACACATGGATCTTTATTATTGATATATTGATTTCATTTTGTTTATTAAGTTGTTCTTTCTTTGATTTTATACATTCTTGTTCCTACTTAAATCCTAATTATTCATATCTTGATTTTAAGTTAGGTTGCATTTATGTTTTGTTTTTTATCTTTATTTTTATTTTTTTTTGTTTAAATGTAAATAGTTGTAACTCTAGTCTTGGTATTTTTTATCATTATCCTTAGTTATAAATATTCACATTTAAACCAGCTCATCACAATTGAAATACAATGTCATTATAGGTTACTCATACCTATGATGCATAATTTCATCTTTTGTTATAGTAAACACCAAGTGTTTTGGGTCCCAATTCAAAAAGTCAATACAGATCTAAATATCAAATCTTAATGCACCATTGAAATTAAACACCAATGGCTTAACACCAGACTCTATATAAGACATGCATCTCTTGGCATGTACTATGAGTTTGATTAAATAGTGGTCCACTTTTCTTCTATTCCTCATTTCATTTTCTCCCACTTTTGGGAAAAAAATATTAGCTTGAGGTCCATCTAGACTATGTAGGTAGTGCTTGGATACATGACATATCTCAAGTCAGCTCGGCCACCTTTATTCTTCCAATCATCTCTTTCATCACTTTATGCATCCTCATGTACTAGGTTTTTGGTGGCTTCTTTAGTCATTAAACCATCACATATACATTTGCATCTAATCATATTAATCAATGTATTAGGTTATATCCTTGAGTAATTCTTGCCAATTTTCCCTATTGGGGCATAAGATTTTGATAATCATTAATAAAATCTACCCTACTAGGGTGTAATTAATTATCAGTTATCAAAATCAACCCTAATGGGGAAAAACTAGTTTATCTATTGATCATATCCACTGTACTGGGGCACATTATTACTTCCTTGATCTAGAGTAATGCTCTCCTTTCTCCTCTAATTCTAAACTTTGTAGCTTTTACCCTCATTTTGGTAGATTTTAAAGTGTGCAACTTGTCTCGGTATTGATCATTCCCTAAGTGTGTAACTTTCACCCTCTTGTGGGTTTGTTCAAAGTGTGTTACTTATATTTTTGGATTGTATCATTCCCACTTCCCCCCACCTTAAGGCCCTTTATATTCTATTATAATTTGATCATTGAGAATCAATGTGTGCAAGCATTATCTCATATATATATAATCTCATCCATGGGTTAATTTCACTTTTTCTCTCTTTTTGGTTGTCCATCCTTCTATTTCATCCTTGTATGTCCTCTCGAGGGGGCATCATGGGTCATTACCTTCCAACTTATTTGTGACAACTCTTTTTCTTAGAAAATACATTGATTTGAATAAGTACCTCACCATGCCTTCTCAAATAAGGGAAAAATGTAGACATCCAATTCCTAACACCATTATGTTCAAATTGTCAATCTTACTCAAAATTTGTTAAAATACACAATTTGGGCCAAAATCACCTAAACTACGCTAAATGGTTTGAGCTTGTCATTTACAAGTGCTGATTTAGGCTAATATATCCCTAAATGGGGGAATGAATTTTATGTGATTATTATATTTTCTCATATCACTTTGAGTCAGAATAATGAAAATATAATTTGATGCTCTAAACCACTGAATTCTTCTAATTCAGAAGCACATGACATGTGCATGTGTTATTTCACATAAACAATGTCCTAAATAGGGTATTGGTACATATGCAATTGACACCTTCTTCTAATTATACTTTAGTCAAATTATGACCTAATAAAGTGACATTTTAACCTATTTGATTAAGTGTACAACCAATTTCCATAAAATTGCATAAAAATTAATTAACCTCACTTAAGCAAATTAAACCAATTTAAGAGCTTAAGTGGAAAATCCATGGAAGTTATTGAATATATTTTAATTGTAAATTAAATTTTAATATCTGCATCTTCAAGTGATATATTTATGGGTTGGCATCAATAAGCCATAAATGGAACAAATATCAAGTTTAAGGCCTCCCATGCCTCTTTAATTCCCCTTTCTTCCAAATATTAATGAGGGTATTTATGATTTTAGGCTCCAAAATTTAATAGAGTCTTGGCCACACATCTTGATCTCAAGATGGATGGTCATGGTTGATTCTGACCATTTCTAACAATCTATAAAATAGGAGGGCCGAAACCACCATTTTTAAGCTCTTTTGGTTTAAACTTATTATGCATAATTATCCTCATAAGTCATTTTTGGGTAGTTTTATTATGCTTAATTTTCAATATAATAGCTTCACTATAGGCATACATTTGATCAAATATCATGATTCTAGTTTCATTGGTGCATTTGAGATTATGGAGGAGCAAGCCACTCATCATTGACAAAGACTTTAGCACCAAATCAAGGGGAAAATCATGTTTTGAGTTGCATTTAAAAGTGGGAATCTCATGGGAAGGTTTTATGTCAATGATTTATTTCAATAGCTCTTAATTTCCTTATTCAAAACTTTATTGAGGGAGTTAGCTTAGTTAGTTATGTTCTTTATGAATTTTTTGAGTTTTCTTGACTAACGCTTCATCTGACTCACTTTAGATTCCATCTCTACTACATGAATTTCAATTTATCTATTTAATAAATTTTATGTATTGTTTCAAGAAAAAACATATTCTAGTCTCTTTTAAGTGACCACACCGTAAGCATAAGCAAAAGCACATATAACCAAAATTGGGGAGCTAGAAACCAATGAAGCAAAAACATAGATAACTAAAATTGGGGACTTGGAAACTAATAAACCAAAAGCATAGTTAATTACATGATTAGGTAGAGTTCCCTTGACCACAACTACAAAGTATTTAATACTTGAATCTCCTCCTATAGTAAAAGAGCGAAATTGGGAGGAGTGATTGCCTTAAAGCAAAGGGGGAGAAACAAGAGCTTCCACATGACAAGGTTTTTTAGAAGGTTTGGAGGAGGGTTGGTAGAGGAAACCCCTTTGCAGAGCATTCACTCCAGATGAGGGCACAATATAATGCACATAAAAGGGGCTAGAATTGGATTATTTCTCCCAAAACATCTCAAAATCCTCCTCCTCAAAAGGAAGGTCAAACCCATTCTTTCCATTTATTAAATACCGAGGCATCAATTTATTGTAATCATTTCATATTAGTTGTATCCACTATTGATTTATATTATAATTATTATATTGATGCAAATAGAATATTTTAGGAGAACATATCAAGTAATATTTTTCAATTTTTAGGTGTTAAAATTTAAAATTATTAAAATGATATATATTTTTGAAATATTTCATTGGTTAAAATAAAAAATATTATTTTCTAAGTGATTGATATAATACATTACCTTAAAAAGTACTAAAAATACATAATATTAGGAGATAAAAATTTAATTATAAATCATGGACTTTTTTAAAATGTTACTTAATGCTCAATATTCAAAATTTCTTATTCTTAGAATTATAAGAAAATTATGAGTTACAAATTAAATTATTTTGATTTTAATTATTAATAGTTTAAAGTTTTATTTTAATTATTGAAATTTAAAAAAATAAAAATAAGATTCAAACAACACAAAAATAAAATAATTGAAGTAAAATTAAGATGTTTTCCCTTTAAACTTGTTGACAATCATCTTGACACATGACTAATCCATAAGCCCTCACCTCTATTTAGGTTATTGGGATGTTTACTAATCTCATTCTCCCTTAATTTGTTTTTTTCCAAATGGTTTTAAATAGTTATAAATTGGGTGTCCTCAATGTGGATCGCATGCTTGGTTTTGCATGAGGTTTGGCTAGGAATGAATTTGCCTTCCTCTCCAAATGAATATTTTATTCATGATCCTTGACTATAATTTAGATGTACCTACTCATTTATCTGATATAAGGGACCATAAAAACACTATGTCCCCAAAGGTCCTTGGCAAATCTTAAAAACATCTTAAATTTGTTAATGGGTAGGAAGGTAGTCTTGATGTTTTGGCACTAAAAATATTTTTAAAATCCTATTTTTTATGTTAGATTTTAATATATCCTTTTTCTCTTACAAATTTTTATTTAAAATGTATTTTTATTATAATTTTTTTTATCTATTATAGTTTATATGTATATATAACCTTTTATATTCAATCCCATTTTAGGTGAATGTATTGACTTTTCTTTGGGGTAAAAAACTACTAAGAGAAGAAGAACAATTATTAAATAGGTTCTAATAGTTATGAGTCTTGTTATGAAGGTATTCCCTACTTATTATTAATTCATACTTATTTAATTATGCAAAAAATCTAGAGTATTATTGGTAAAAAGAATCTTTTATTTTATTATTTGTCTTATCATTTTTAGGATAAACAATAAAAAAAATAAGACATATATTTAAAATATTATATACTTATTGAAAATCAATTAACACCATAATTTTAAAAAAGAATGTTTATCATATTTAAAAAATTACACCATATTTAAATTATAATATACTTTTCAAAATAGTGCATCCTTTTGCAATATTTTATGTGCAAATAATTTTAAAATATGAAGTTCATGGATTATATGAGTCCCAAAAATTGATTATTTAAATAACTATTTACAACTATTATACATTTGATTGTAAGTTTTACAAAAAAATAATATCCAAATATCTTAGGTTATATAATACTATAACCAGTACATTTAAAATTGATTACATACTATGCTTTTCAAATTTCAAATATTTAGCTCCAACATTTGATTTCACAAACTCGAACATTAAAATCCATTCTCCTCTATTACAAGTGTGTGCCTACAAAATAGATGTTTAATATAATTTTAAGACTCACCATTCCAAAAAAATATATAATTTAAAATTCAAATTCAAAATTTGGTTGATGAGATTCTATTTGTCTCTATATGAAAAATCTAAATAAACTAATGTTTGAATTTCAAAGAGGATGCCAATTTGGAGTTGTCATAATTTTCAAGTGTTTTAATTATTTCCACACCTACAAACTTTGAAGGATTAAGTTTTGAGTAAGAAAACTAAAGATTTTGATTCAAATACTAGTAACTGTTATTTTTTTCTATTAAACCAAATCATTTTGTTAATTCATGTTGTTGTGTTATTGATATGTTGATATCAATTCATGTTATTGTCTTATTCATTTACATTTTCAACATTAAAAATATTTTTTCTAATAATTGTCATTGACATGTTTTATTCCATTCTATTATCAACTTATTTATTCATGTGTTATTGCTTTTGTTGACTTCTATCATTTTTTTTATTCAATGACCATGTTGGAAGATGATTATGTCATTAATATACAACGAAGCACCATGTTGGAAGATATATGTTCATTAATGTGAAATGAAGGGCCATGTTCAAATTTTCATGATTATATTTTTTCCCATTATTGTGGTGGGTTAATGCCTCCATGTGCACCATCTAAAACATTTTTAACATGTGTTGTTCAAGTCACTCTCCCATAAACATCATGGACCCCAAATTTCTCTTCTAAATAATGTAATGTTTCATAAAGATTATAGCACCAACATGTTAGAGGATTGAATCATTATGAGAAGTTAAACCCACAACGTCAGCATATTTGCAGTCACTTCTAACTCAACGTTTGATGGTATTTGGGTGGAAGCCCCAATGGTTTTCAATCACATACTAGTAGATGCTATTATTTTTAAATTAGTGATACATTTCTATTTCCCTACCTCTAACTTTCTATTGATTCTGTAAGCACTCACTAAATATTTTGACACATAAATTCTTGTTTGGATAGTAAGGGGTTAGAACTTGGGATGAAATACTAAACATTTAATGGTACATGAATGGAACTAAAGGTTTTCTTTTAAATAATAGTAAATGTTATTGTCTTTGTATCAAAATTAAGGTTTCCACTCACATAAAAATAAATTTTATTATTTTTGTATCAAACTAAATCATTTTTTGAATTATATTGTTGTGTTATTTATATCTAAGACACATTTCTATTTCCCTTCCTCTAATTATCATTGAAATTTTTGTAGTGAGGAACATTAATGTCTTATTAGGTGTCTTTAATAATCAATGAAGGGACATGTTTGAAGAATTATACTAATATTAAATTTCATTAAAATGTCATGTTAATCCCATTAAATGTGCCATGTTAAAATTCCACTCATAATAAATGTGAGATGAACAATAATGGAACCCAATGTGAATGCATTGTTTAATAGAGATTGTATCTTCAGCATGTTGGAGGGATTAAATGTTACTTGCCTTAAACACCCTATAAAAATTGCATGTGTTATTAGATGTTAATTGGTATGTGTATGGAGCCTGTGGAGGTTTTAATTCACACAACATTAAATGCCATTATTTATGTATAAATTAGATAATTTTGTGAATTCATGTTGCTTTGCTATTTATATCTACAATGCATTTCTATTTTCCTACATGAAAAATTTAAATGGTATAATGAATTCAAAATCAAGGCCAATATATGTTGCTCCCTCCTTCAGCCAATCTAGTGAGCTTACTTAAGAATGTAGAATTAAGCCACCCAGTAGGTAGTTCTACTATGTTTGTAGACATGTCACCATTTCTACATCAACATATCGTTTTAAATTAATTTTATAGGTATGACCAATCATTTAAATTGATATATCAAATTATTTTTTTTAAATTTACTACTAATAATATAAATGAGAACATTATTTTTTCATTGGTTTAAAAAATTATAAAGTGATGGCAATTTTTTAATTAATATGGGTCATTAATATGCAACAAAGGGTCATGTTATTTGAATGAACATTTATTGATATGTGGACTGAAGCCCTAAATGTTTTCATTCACATACTAGTAAATGTTATTTTGTTTGTATCAAATTTAATATTTTCATTCATATACTATGTAATGAGATAGATATATCAAACCAAATCCTCTTGTTCATTCATGTAGATGTGTTATTCATATGTTGTTGTGAATTCATATTATTTTGTTATTTATTCACATTTTTAACTTTAAAAACATTATTTTCCATAGTAGTTGTTTATATGTTTTCTATTATATTGTCAATTTCTTATAGATTTTTTTGATATGTAGTGCACCATGAAGAATGTCAAGAAGATGCTGTAGTTTATTAGACAACTATGTGTAATAATGAAGAATAGAGGAATGAAATTTACTAATGTTTTTATGAATAATTTAATGTAGTGCAACCCACTACCAACTAGCAAGAGAGGAAATTTATTGAAGATAAATCCACCTCTACTAAGTATCTAGAGAATGCATTTATTCAAGACCAACTCCATGCCAACCAGCTAGAGAAACAAGTGATTGGAAATTTTATTACCACTAAATATGTTTCCTTACATAAAGAGTGGACAATGGATGATATTAAAAGTGCAATGTGAGATGTGGATAATAATGGCTACTTAATAAACTATACAATAGGAAAGTGTGGTATGAAACCAAACACTTTGTCCAATTAGCTGAAAGGAATTAAAACACCTAACAAGAGGGGACCACCCACTATTTTATCAAATGTAGAATAATGTGATATCATGTAGTGGTGCAAGTACTTTTAATTGATATGGGCCATGGATTGGATATCTTTCATTTTAAGGCACATGTTCCCTAAATATGTGAAACTAGGCCCAAGCCTTTCAATAATGGGGTCCATGACAAGTCACAGTGGATAGGCTTCAAAAATAAACATCTTGATTGTTTATGAGAATAACAAAAGGATTGGATAGAAATAGGGATGTGATACTAAGGCTCTCCACAATGGCAATTTTTAATGAGAATTTGAGAATTTTGTATGAAAAAAACCATTATGGGCTTAAAATATATATGGAATTATGATGAGACATGAGTGTAAGATGGAAAGAATTATGGCATGTGAGTCATCAAAAAAAATTAGCAAGGAGAGTTCCATGGATAGTGTCTAAAAGTAGAGAGTGGATGTAGTTTTAGCATGTGTGAATGAAACTAGCCAAATTATCTTAGGGTTATACTTCTTCAAATAAAAAGGGAAGTTGCAAAATTTCATTTTAGGTTGTGAACCAGGGGCATGTATGGCTACCCAACCCATGCATGGATGACCAAATAAATATTTATGAACTTGATGCATTATTTCTATAGATCTATACTAGGAGGAGTTTCACATCCAAATAGAAATATTATCATATTTGATGGGCACAATAGCCATTTTTCACTATCAACAATTGAAGAAGCAAGATCTTTGGGGATTGACCTACTTACATTTCTTGCACACACTAGTCACAAATTTCAGCCATTGAATGTAAGTGTGTTTGGTCCATTTAAGTCCTAATTGAATACTAAGAAGACATCATGGATGAATAAGCATTATGGTCTAGAGATCAAGAGAAAATAATTGGCCACTTTAGGTATCATAACATTGAAGAGTGTACTAACTCTTGAGAATATAAAATATGGATTTAAAAATACATGTATATGGCCCCTAAACCCTGAGATAGTAGCCAATGACATGAATTCAAGTGAAGTTTTCCATGTTGAAGAGGATGATATTGGTGTTGGTAAAAATATCTTGAGTTTGGTAGGGATAAATGAGGAACAAATTCAAGCTACTAGGTAGAACATGGATTAGATGTAAGACACACATGTTATTAAAGGTGAATAGATAATAAATGTAGAAGATGTTTTCATCCAAAAAACAAATAGCATCCAAAAAACACATGAAACTTATGTTACTCAAACCTAAAAAGTATAGATAGTTGAAAATGCATTGAATATACCTTCTAATTAAAGGGATGCAACATTCACTTTCAACCAAGATGATTTAAGTCTTCCCACCCACATAAGTCAAAATTGTGAATTAATGGAAGTAGATGTGTCAATGTTTATTCTATCACAACTACCTTCTATTCCACTTGATATAAATCATTACAGTGCATTAAGTAGATAATGGAGGGTATAACATGCAATTGTAGCTTTAGGTGACAATGAGGACATAATAGAAAATATAATCCTAGATCTAGATTGTAGCCAACCAGAAATGAATTAAAAATTAAATTCAATATCATCAATTTTTAAATTTCCAATGAAAAAGGTTTTTAAGATATTAAAAAAAATTCACTCAAGCTGAGTAGACAATCTTAAATACTCACATAAGATGAATATAGACAAATTTTTATGGAATAGGAATCTTGCAAGAAGGAGATTGAGCAAATGAAAACAATTAAGAAAGAACATGTTGATGAGAAGAAATACCTTAGGCAAGGTAAGATGGGAAAAAGGGAACAACTAAAGATTAAAAATTAAATCAAAATGGAAAATAAGGAGAAGTAAAAAATATAGAAAAGGTAGGAAAATAAGAAAAAGAAATAGCATGATATAAGGGAGAGGGAATTTGACATGGTCAAAAAATAATTAGAGAGGCAAAGGAATTTAAGTGGCCAATTCAACATTCTACCTGAAAAACATACCATTTTGAAATAAATGATAGAAATTCTTACACAAATTAATTCATCTACTTGAAACTATCCATGGGAGATCCCTCCTCATAATTCTATAAACATGGTTGAAAATCCCACTAATGAGAAATCCCTTGAAAGACCAATTGTAATTTCATAATCTACAAATACATGTAATGAAGGGCATACCTCAATATCTATACCTTGGATAGTTTAATATGTGTTTGACCTTAAATGCATCATTTTTAAGATATGGTTCTAGTTTTAAATAAGAAATTAGGGTGTTTAAGACTAGTGTTTTTTTACATGGGATGATACAAGAGAAGTATATTATGTAATGATTATGTTTTAGCTATATAAATTAGTTACTTTTTTTCTACCATTCAACATGGAAATGGGTTATGATTTTAATGAAAGTTAAGTTATCTTCACCTGAAAGTGAGTTCCACATTATTCTTCTCTACTCTTTATACAAAATTTCTCATCATTACCCATGGGAAACAAACATCAATAACATAACTAATAAATACAAATAATACAAAGTTTAGCATCAAAAATCATCTATTAAACGTAAAAAAATAAATGTAAGAGGATTACAAACTTTGTAAACATAATTGTGTTAATAAACACAAAGTAAAAAATGTAAAAGTAGTACAATCTTCACAAACATAAACAATTTAAAGAAAAACAATGTTTGTAAAAATTTCATAGATGCTATAACTTTGAGTAGCCTATCAAATATTCACTCTTTACAATAAGTAGACTTCATTTTAAAAACATATACACATGATAAATAAATTGGCAGTATAATGGAAAACATATCAACAACTATGGGAGAAAATAGTTTTAATATTGAAAATGTGAATGAAAAACACAACATGAAATCATAACAACATGAAAAAACACAACAAAATGAATTTTAAAAAAAAAAATTGGATTGATACATATGACTCAAAATTTATTGGTATGTGAATGAAAAACTTAATTTTAATACAAAGCCAATAAAATTTATTGGTATGTGAATGAAAACTTTAATTTTGATACAAAGTCAATAACATTTACTGATATGTGAATGAAAACCTCCATGTATTCCATCTACTTCCCAATAAATGTTCAACCTTCCATCCTAATTTTAAATCATACCCTAAGGGGCATATTCTTGAGGCACTCTTGAATGTGTTCTAAAAACTCGAGCAGGCTATAGAACTGGTCCTCCAAATCTTGAAATGTGCTGGGAAGAATTAACCCCAAACACTCCATCTTAGAGAATAATAGAGGGTGTGGATATTCTATCAAAACTCCTCCACATGATTTCCAAACCCACACTATTTAGGCTAGGATGCACCAACCTATTCATAATACAAAATGTAAGGTCCTTATCTTTCAACACTAGTAATAAATTACCAACAAACATTGAGGTAATCAATGAATCAACCTTGATGTTAAAGGAAATCTCTAGGAATAAAAATCCCATAATTTCCTTGATAGCCTACATAACCTACCCATTTAATGACAAATACATTATTTAACCTTCCCTCTGACACACTCTCCTTGAAGGCCATTTCATGTTTATTAGTAGTGACTCATAGTAATAGTTCGCTTAGGGTAATTTGAAACATTTGGTCCATAAATTTCTAGAAACCACCTATAACACAAGTGTTGAGACACACCTTATAACAAAACTAAATGGAAACGCTATTGAGGAACCAATAAATAAATTAAATCCCTATGTGCCATGAGGCAAAGCTAGCGAGGTGTGAGATTTAACCATATGCTTATACTTACCAACTCATCTAATAAGAGCCTTAGAAGACACGATTGACCAATTAATGGGGGATATATATATATATATATATATATATATATATATGTATGTATGTATGTATGTATGTATGTATATGTATAACCTACATACATACATAGCCTAAGCTCAAATTTCACTATATATCAGGCAAACTTCAAAGGAAAACATGAAGAGTCAATAGCTTGGTTTTCTCCCCTTGGGATGGAGATGATGCCAAAGGTATCAAGGATTCAATCATATCCCAAACCCTAAACTTATACCTTTTCAGGTATGAGAGCTTAAATTGGTATTTACTTCTAACTTAGTTAACCACTAGATCTAAATCCGCATAAACTAGCAATTTTTTGACCTTGTTTTAATGGCAAATTGTAAGCCTAGGACAAGGGTTTCATACTAAACAAGGTTGTTAATACAAGGGAATTGGATCTTGTAATAAGCATGGTAATTTTTATTAGTTGGGTCAGTTAAAACAATACCAACACCTGATCCAACATTACACCTAGCTCCATCAAAATGTAATTTCCATAATTCAGGAACAACATGAGTACTCTTGAGATCACATACCTTATCAGTTTCTAGGGTAAAAACCCCAAAGTTTGAGTCTATTATGTTGACCCTCTCATTCACAACATTGTACTTAGTTATCATATGCTTCATTCTTGGCTCTCTTTTAACCATAATTTGGTTAGGAACTCCTTTCCAAGGTAGCCACAAATGTGAACAATCTATGGACATGTAACCATTCAAAGCCTTGGTCCATTCCCTACTTAATAAGATTCCATAAAAATTAGGTATATCAACAAATTGAATATCAATGAATTACTGCACCCTAGGCTCAGAAGCTAGTTGCATGTGAATATTTAAAAGTTCCCTAATTACTCTAACTCTATATTTGTCCAACTAAATTTCCACTCTATCAAACTTAATAGGGGTTAGGCCTAATTATTTGCATATACCTATAGGAATGATATTAGTAGATGCTCTTGAATCTAATAAGCAATTATGAAAGTTCTTAACAAACATCCTGATAGTGAGTAAGAAAGGAGGAGACTCAGTTTTTGATTTATGCATAGTCACGTTGGAAGGATCAACCTTGGGTGGATTATTGTGTTACTTTGATGAGGATTCCAACAATAGGTCCCCTCTATTCTATAATCTACGTGAGTTCATGCAATGTGATATTATACTTTATCTTCTTTGTGTCCTCAACTATGTTATACCTAGTTTTACTAGAAGAACTAGGGATTTCAACATTGGTTTTAGAAGTACTCCCTTTTGGTGGCTCTAAATTGTTGCTTCAAGAGGTGTGATGAGGAGTTCCATAATTATTTGGAGGCATTGAGATAGTCAAAATCTGCCTCTACTCTTGATTACTCAAGGGGTAAGTCTTCTTCAAGAACTACTAAAAGGCTTGGGTCTCTTCAAGGATCTCATTAGGTTCATTTTCCTCTTGAAAGGGGAAAACAAAGGTGTCCACCATGAAGTCCTGCTCAGATGGCTTACATCTAGAGGAACCCGCACCACTTTATTTTTTAGGAACCACTTCAAATGTATCCAACTCCTCTTGGAAATCCTCAAAGGCTTTGTAAGATTCTATATAATCAATTTCCCCATGGTTGGCTATGCAATGTAATTCTATATCAATAAGATTAATGTCCATATTCTTGTTACTAGAATATGGTTCATTAGCCTTGTTATTATGAAAACTATCATTGTGAAATATGTTATTTGGCCTATTAAACCATTGAAATGAGAAATTCTTACCAGAGTGTTCTCCACTATTGCCTACTTATTTATGAAACTGAAGGAAATTAGTGATTAATTTTTGAACCATTTTTAAGATAGACTCATTCTCATTTTTAGAAGTTTCAAAATTATGCACCTGGTTGTTGTTAGCACCTATATTTGGTACTAAATCTTTTTTATCACTTTCATTAAATCCATTAGTAGGGTGAGTCACAAATACTAGATTTTGATTAGGGGAAGCATGCCTTAAGGGCAATTGATTTAAGTTTGGAATTTGGTTTAAGGTTAGGAGATTTTGGTTATTATTGGGGAACATGTTCATCATAGGCATATGTGGGTTCATATTTGGGACTGAGTAAGCCATTTGACCTTGGTGATGCATTTGATCATTAATGGTTACTGATTCAGAGTAGGCATGGGTGAATGAAGCTATAGATGGGATGGATCTCTTTAAGAATATAGAGGTCATAAGATCCATTGCATCTTTGTAGATCTCCAAAGATAGAACATCATCAAGCTTATAAGGCTCTATGGTTATGATATACACATTTTGAAATATAGCATTAAATAACTTGATAGGCTCACTGGTATCCCTTCTAATAGTGGTGAATTGATGGTAAATAACATAAGGACTAACAATCTTACCAAATTGATCAATAAACACATTATTGAAATCATTCCAACTTATGATGTAATTATTAGGCAAGTTTAAAAACCACTCATAAGCTACATCATTAAAAGTGAAAGGAAATAGCCTACATGATACATCCTCATGTAAAACATTAAGTAACCTTAAGATAGATTTAAAAGACTTTATGTGTTCTTTAGCAGTTATTATTTTGGTTAGACTAAATGTAGGTAGATATTTTTTAGGGTTTATTGAGAGATCATGAACTACCCATAGAGCATTAATTGAAGAATCCCCTAGCCATTCCATACCTGGATGAAGATCGAAGGCACATGTACCTTGAATAGGTGAATTTGGAAGAGACTTGAATTTCCTACATCTACTTTTATCATGTCTAGCTCTTTTGTCTACCTTGAGCTCAAGTAAAATATCTCTGGTTAATAAGTGTGATCTATTTCTAATCTTGGGCAATTCCATTTTGAAAATAAAATATCCTACCTGAAATATGATGTGTCAAGTTAAATTTAATAAATAATAAGAGTTAGACATGCACATTGAGATTATTTTACAAAGGTGGTATGAAAAACTACAAAGGGCACTAATCTTTAATTGAATTATCTCAAATATGCATTCAACTATGTAAATATGGTCTTTATTTGCAAGTCTAATCCTAAAGAAACTCATATATATGAAAGATATGCCCACCTTTGATCAAAATGAGTTGTCCTAACCTCAATTACTATGAATTTTTAAATTTGAAAGTAAATTTACTAGAAACAAACATAAAATCTCAAAGAAATTCAAAGGAATCACAAAGGTGCATTGAAAACATAAAGATACACTGATCTTTTAGACAAAATAGATGAAGACCCTCAAATATTCAAAAAAATTGACCCTCCTAGTGCCAGTGGGAGCTATCTTGTTGATGCTTATAAATGTACCACATGTGTTCTTAGTGTTTAAAGAACACTTCTCATTTTAAAATTTAGAGAATTCAAAGCATGAGTTATAGGTTTTGGAAATTTGGTTGCTTGTGGTGAAATAGCAGTAGAGTAAGATAGTTGTTCCATAATATTTATATAACTTGGTGGTTGGGAGCCACCTTGGTCCGTTCTTCATGAATCATTGTTAATGCTTACTGAGCTATGCCCCTATTTTAAGATATAGACTAATATAAGTGTATATTTATAATCTAGTTAAAACTAAAGTGATCTTGATGTAAAAAAAAAGTAAAGTGAAGAGTAGATCAAAAAAGAAATAAGTGATTGCCAATTTTAGTCCCAAACATTATGACAAACTATCAATTGCAATTGAATATGCATTTAACCAATATATAATGCAACATATCCTAAGCTCAGATCTCACTATATATCAGTCAAACTTCAAAGGAAAACATAAAGAGTCACAAGTAAGAACCAAGTCTACTTTAAGGATTTGCCACTATAATCAAATAGCAATTGCACATCTAAATATAGAGCAAAATGAAATGAAGCAGAACCTAAGATCTTTCAACTAATCTAGCATAAGCATAAATTAGAAACCCTATGATTAGAGAATGTTATTCATAATTCAAATACACTATTTAAATTGAAGATATCTACTAGAAATTAAGACGAAAATATATATTAGCAATTAACACATCAAAATGGATAATCCTTATAGAATTCCTTGATTTTGTTAATTGCTTCAAGTGTACAAAGTTGCTCCAAAAATATATCTCTTTTACAAATGGAAATACATGCCTTTATATGAACATTTGGTATTATACCAATTGAATACAAAATATAGGTGTAAAAATATAAGGAAAATTGTCCATACAAGCTCTAAAATACATGTGTTTTTCCCAATCATATTGACCTAGAGGAAAATATGCTAACAAACTAGCATATGCCTTTACAATGGAATATTCTCCTTAAAAATGTTACAAAACTTTACAAAATAGAATATTGCTTAATTTTATGGTGGGGTGTCTAGCTGTCATTGCTAGAGGATGCTCATTGCGCTCTCATGCTGCTCATCAACTAGTTCCAGATCCACAACAGGCTTCATGATCTGCTCTTCTTCATGATCTGCTCTTCCTCTTGATCTGTCATGTCATCAAATTCTTTGTCATTCCTATCCATGCCCTCCTTGATGCTCCTGGAATCATTTATTCTTTCCCCTGCATTGAGTATCATGTCTAATATTTTGTTGTTGTCATCCCAATATTTTCCTTGGCCTTTTCCTTTAATTTCTTGGGTTACTAAAGTAGCCTTATGTTTGAATTCCTCATCAATTATAATTCCAAGGGAAGTGGGTTGTGTAGGGTATATAAGCATGGTCCCTAGGAGTTGTTTGATTCTTGTAATGAGTTCCTTATCTTCCTTTAGGACCCTTTCCACACCATTATACCATGCACTTAAACTTTGAACCTTTTCAATCATAATTCCTAGAATTGTGCTCAAATGTCCCAAATTTATGGATTTGGGATATTTTATCCTTTGAGGCCTACTAATGGGTGACTAAGCTCTTGGCTAATATACATTGACCTTTCGATGCACTTTGCCTTAGCTTCATTGACTTAAGTGCCTTAAACATGTCATAAAATGACTTGTCAAGTAGCTTGACCATTGCATCTGACATTGATAGAATTTTCTATTTTTGCAAGTTTTCCTTTTCTCTTTCCAAATTCTAGATCCTTTGGTTTGTACCTTGGAATTCAACTTTAGCATATGTTGAGTGTACCTCAATCAAACTTTCCAAATCTTCTTCATGAATGGTAGCCTCACCCAATTGATATCCACCCATAAGGGTTAGTTATACAAATGGTTCCACCTTTTGAAAGGTGAATTCTTTTATCCTAACCATAGCTATCCTAGTTTTTATTGACTCCAACCTAGTTTCTTCAGGGTTGAAATGGATATTAGCAATTGGATCCTTAAATTTGGGAGGTTTTGGGACCTCCACACCTAAGTTAGTATATGTTTTTAGAGAATCTATCTTCTTGCCTTATGGGCCTTCAATAGCCACAATTATCCTTTCTTCCTACTCTTTCACCATAGCCCTTATCTATGGCTTCATATCATATTGTATTTCAACATTAATAACCCTCATCGTGGCCTAACAATGAGAAAGAGAGGCTATCTTTTGCAAATTTCCATTAAATGAACTAGTTAGGGATGACTAGTCCATCAATTGGGAACTCATCACTGAATAAATTAACTTCACTAGTGGGATGAGTGAAGGTGAATCTTGGTCTCTTCTTTGGTCCCATAGGAACTAGTGATAGTTCTACCTTTCTTTTCTCATGGTAGGCTTTTAGGACAAGCTCTTTTCTTGTTTCTCTTTTGGGCTCCTCTTCCTTATCAAAGTCATAGGCCTCTACAATTTCCTTGAGGTCACCCTCAAGTGTCTCTTCTGGCTCCAAGTCTATCATGCTTATATACTAAATTGGGTAAGGTGGCCTTTGGGGTAGTGTTAAAAGTAGGGACCCTTCCCCAAGTCTCTCTTCTAGTTTTACTTCTCCAACTTTCTCCATCCCTTTGCCTTGTTCACCTTGAACATGCTCAACTTATTTTTGGGGATATGGTAGTGGTTTCTCTATCCAAGGTTTTTCATGGGATGTTCTAAATGGCCCAGGTAGTAAGTGATATTGTAAATGATGCATTTTCCATGTTTTTCTAGATGGCTTGTTATCCCTAACCAACCTATGTTCAAGCTCAATGTTGTGGCCTTAGATCCTAGCTAATACCTCTTCATAGTTTTTATCCTAAATATATATGGTGTCATGGACACTGAGTTGATGTACATACTCTAGCTTTGGGAGCTTCTTGTCCCTTAAATGGTTTCATAGTATGTTCTTTGGATCCCATATCTAGAGTTCATAAAATTAGAAGCCAAATGAATCCCTGTGTGTGGACATAACTTCTACCTATTTCCAATATTTTATTATGGTTTTCCCAATATTCAAGGGGAAATTTTGGAGTAGATCCTTTATTTTCTATTTTTAAGTCCTATCAATACCATGGATGAGCTAGGATGCAATCTCCTACTCTACAAGCTTGTTTGATACATATACTAGCAACTTGTAAGGTTGGGTCATGATTCCTTCTATCCTAATGACTATACAATCAAGATAATACCATACATCCCCAATCATTTCAACATACCTCTTGATGAGGGGGTAAATCCTAGGCATGGAAATACCTATGATGGCCACCACTATAGATGGATAAATAGAGTCACAAATAAACTTCATGTGATTCCTATACTTGAAGATGTGCAACTTGGAATAGTAGTGTGAAATGGTTGTCTTGCCCTCTATAGACCAATTCCTAATCCCTTAGAATGTGGTTGAGGCTAAAAGGGAATAAATTAGGTATGACATCATAAATAATTGATTTGAGGTCTTTATTTAGATGGCATTGATTTGTCTAGCTAGAAAAACATTGATTAAGTCTCCAATTGGAGGGGCAAATTTTTCCTCCACCATGAAGTGCAAATATGGGACCTAGATATTATTCACATAAGTAGTTAAAGGAGAACCAAAGGCTTAGTTCAATAGGGTCATTATTACTCTAATGACCTCTCTAAATTAGATGATATGGATTTTTCCATCAAGGTTTCTAAAGATATGATGCCCTCGATGGAGCCAGGGTCTGAGGATAGAGTCCAAGTCATGGTTACTTGTCCACTCTTTGATTTTGGAAAGGTCCACATGGGGGAGAGGGAGCTTTTAGTACTTCTCAAAAGTGATAGGGGAAATGTAGGATACCCCTTTTTATTTCCCTTCCCTAATGATCCAATCATTAGCTATTATACAATCAAAAAATAAGAGGGTAAGGACATCAATACAATGTAATACCTCTGATTTTTCCATCGCATGATAAAGGCCTACCTTTTGGAGGACAACTAGGTCATAGTGTCACCTACTTGTGGTGACATTCCTTGATTACTCTTATAAAATGGGTGGTAATTCTTCTATCATGAAGAAGAGATTAAACCAATTATTAATACCCTAGATGTTCAATGCTATAAGATCCAATTCAGTATCCTTGAAGATCTAACCCTCATTGTCTATTGCCAAATAGAGCTCAGTATCTTCTTTCAATTACTGCCTGTTGGCTATCATGGTCTCTTTATTTGCTAATATTTCACACCAAATTATAGGTGGTCTTTATGAAATCTCTCTTTCACCTAAAAAACACAATTAAGTTATCCTCTAATTGAATTGTAACAAATTGATTCAGTTTGGGTCACTTTTATGCAGGGTTTAGGGTTTTAGAGCTTTAATGGTAGAATATATCTAGGCTTTAGATTATACATGTCCTGTATTTCATTTGGACATTTGCTTTTATACATTTGTGTTTTTGAGCCCTCAAGATCTCAAATTTTGTCCTTTTCTACTTGCATGGTACTTATATGGCACTAGTCTAGGCATTTCATGGCATTTTTCATAAATTTCATTTGAACATTGGCTATTGGTATTTAAAAATACCTTATTAATTTTTCACCATAGGATCAAAATCATGAATTAGCATGAGTCATTGATTATAATCTGGGCACTTGGATGTGATTGGGTCTTTTTATTGCAAACCCCTTGGGTGTGACACTTAGCATGTTCACGTACGTTCTCCATGTTCTAAATATTTTGGTTAGTCACTCATCAAATGCATATTATCCATGTGGTGAGCTCACGAGCCTTTGAAAATTAATTGGCACCTTCACACTATTGGATCAAATCTAGTGATGGGGTGCAAATCGTTGATCTGAAAAAAAATGTGTAGATGTTAAGTCAATTCATTATTAAAGTCATGATTTAGGCTTAAGTTCCTAATTTTTAACAAAGGGGAAAGGATCTAAATAATCTAGGCCACCACATATGAAAACCTTTAGTTAGCTTATCCTCTATGTGACAAGGGCTTCCCCTTTTAAAATAAGACTTAGCATAAGCTCATATTTTAAGGTTCATGAATATTTTAAACAAAATTCCATGAGGACCCTTTCATATAAATTTATACTAAACATTTAGATTATAAGACCATTTCCATATTTTGTAGGTTGAAGGCTCCCATGTTGAGCATCTTTTAAGCATTTCCATTAGATTGCGGAGCCATTTCCAAGTTAAAATAGGATTTTGGAATGCTATTTGAGAAATGAGTAAGATATTTCACCAGATTAAAATTGACAATCTCACAAATGTCAAATACACTATTGTGGGCATCAATTGATGGTTGCATGGATGTTAATTTTAATCCAATGAAGCTTTCATTTCAATGGGCTTAAAGTTGATGATAATACGGGCGTCAAGTTCATCTTTTTAGATGTTTGAATGATGATCATATAAATGTCAATGTTAAGTTCATTAAAATATTAAGGATGCCACTTGGAACTTTCACAGGGCTTCCTATGGTTTCAGTGTTAATTCACTCTATTGGATCAATTCTATGATAAAACGATAGCTATAGGATCTTGATCTGGGGACTAGATTTTTTTTGGTTGTCATGTTAGGTGGGCCCCTTTTTATTTTTAATCCTCAAATGCAATGGCATTTCAAGTCTATCTTTTGGGCCTCTTACATCCCTTTAACCTTTGAATTATGCTTCACTCTATCTAATCAAGTCCTGGTGAGTAAGTGTAAACCATCAAATCACCAAACATGTATGTTATTTAAGTCGAATTTTGGGTTATCCTTGCTTTTTTAGATCAAATAGCATAATAAAGAGATAGTCATAGGATCCTACAAGATGCATGGAAGTTAAGTTAGGACTGTGGAGACATAAAAGACTTAGGCTTAAGGAATTAAGACTAAAGTTATGATTGTATTAATGAATATGTCAGGGATTTAGTATTAAAACCTTAGGCTAAGTTAGGAAATATAAAAAATGACCCTGTAATATGACATTAATTACGCCATAAGGAATTTTAGAAAAAGGGGAAATCAAAGGGGATTAAGTTTCCTAGTTAAGTTGTGTTAAAAACATAACTAAGCCTAGAATATGCATTTTATACTCAAGTCCATAAATGAATTTTAAAATGGTTCCTTCCAATTTTGTCCTTGCCTTTATTCAAATTTGAATTAAGGGTTTGCTATGGTTTTGGAATATAGAATTCTTGGGAACACAAGCCATGGAACCTACAACTAAAATCTAAATGAATCTCATTAGCACTATTAGTCTAGATCAAAGCAAATCAAAACCACATAAGCATGCCTTTTAAAAAAGTGGATGACCTTCAAATTCTATAAAAGACCTTAACATGTTAAAATTTACATGTTTTAATCTAAGGGTTTCTCAAGGGTCCCAATTCAAAAAAAGGGGAATGTTGATCCCAATAAATGGTGAGTTATGAAGGAAACATAGCAATATGTTAGAACTTAGGGACTCTGATCAGACAAATAATTATGTCCTCCACTTCATTTGATCAATATCATCATCTGAACTAGGTCATAGTTGAAACAAACTTGCACTTGTCAAATACCAAGACATATCTAGATTGTGCATGTGTTTTGATTCCACTTACTATTTGCCATGGGGTTCAAGAAATAATTTATAGGTTTCATGTCCTCAATCACTTATATTGACCTATAGTATGTTAAGATGTTCATTAGGAACCATGTTTTTGACTTAGGTAAGGATTGGGTATTGCTCTGCTACTAGCTAGGTGTCCATAGCCCTGACAGAGATGCCTTTGGATCTACTCATGGCCTTGCTCCACTACTAGCTAGGCATCCATAGCCTAGATGGAGATTACCAAAAACACCTATACATAAAATATTTTGATTTTTCAGTGTATCCTTATTTTTTTATATCTTTATGCTTTCAACTAGGTTGGGAACTAGGATAGCTAGGTTATAAGATTTGGTCAAGTATTTGATTCTTGGGAAAATCACTTATGGTTGTAAATTTTATCCCAAGCAAGGATGTTGATTAATTCATAGTTTGGGGTATATCCTAATAATTTGAATTTTCACCCCACCCTATAAGTTCAAGTTTTATTAAAATTAGTTTGAGGTCAAGGTAATGGTTAGGGTCTCATGAAATGATTGGCCTTTTCATTGGTCTTTACCAATTTCTCTATGATATACATTATTATTTATGTTTTAGAACCATGGTCATCCTATACATGGGGTCCATACCTACATTTATGAATTAGAGGGCATGTTTTCAAGTAAACTTCATAACTTTTGGTCTCAAGATTGTCCTTAAGGACTTATTGGAATCAAGGAACAAAGCAACAGGAAAGAAACACACAACAAAAAGTAGGAAAGAAAGATAGCTAAGGAAAATAAATAAATATGTGCATGCCTATGCACAAACAAGGGACAAGAAGGAAAGAAAATGGAAATAAACTATCATACCTACACTAATCTAATCATCTTATAGTTTACTCCATGAAGACCCTAGGAGGAGTAGCAGAGAAGTAGTGTTTGAGGTATTTCCCATTGGTGGGCAATGTAAACTCTACCCCTTATAAGTCTTTGAGCTTGAAGGTGTTGTTCCACAAACTTAATAAAATTTAGTATGGGCCAATCCATAAGGTTGTGAATTTACCATGTTTTCCCTTAGGCTCAGATGCTTTGTCCCAAAGAAGAATGAGGTCTCATTATCTAAACACTTTGATTTTGGACCATTTATCAAACCATCTCTTGACTATGGTTTGATGCCTTCTGAAATTGAAAAAGTATTTCTCTCTTGTATCTTCCATCTGAATGATTTTCAATAGTCTAAAGTTGGAAAGCTCTTAGCTTTCTTCCATATATTCCTGCATAAATTTGTATGTAGGCAATTTGAGAGTGATAGGAAAAATAGGTTTTTTCCCATACACCAATACAAATGGTGAAGCTATTAAGGCTTGTTTGATTCTTATTTTATTAACCCAAAGTGCAAATTTAAAGAGCTTATGCTAGGTTCTGGGCCTATCTTCAGCAAATTTCTTGATTTCCTTTATTAGGTTTTTATTTGTTGACTCAGAACTCCATTCCCTAAGGGATAATGGTTGGATGCAAACTTGAGAGTGATGCCATTATCATAATCCCATTTGATCATCTCTATAGATATGAATGCAGACCCATTATCACATACTATAGATACTAGAGTTCTAAAATTGGTACATATGTTTTCTTCCAAGAAGTTGATCACTTCTTCCATCCTACATTATTTAGTGGCTATAGATTCAGTCCACCTTGTACAATAGTCTATGGTAGTAAGAACATACTTGTGACCTTTAGATGAGTTGGGGTTGATTACACCAACAAAGTCTAACACCCATTGAGCAAAGGGTTTATAATCATGATTGGTTGCAGAGGCATTTCTACCTTTGGCTCCTTGGTGCTAAATATCTAACATGAGTGACATTCCCTCACATGTTTATGGGCATCTCTAAAAATATTTGGTTAATAATAGTCAACTCTAATAATTTTATGGGCTATGGTCTTCCCAGATGGATGTCCACTGCCCAAATCATCATGAAAGGTACTCATGATTTGGGTGTCTTCAACTTGTGAGACACATCTTAAGTAAACCCTTAAAAATTTATTCTATACAAGATCTCATTCTTGATCCAATAATAGGTTGCCTTTGATCTTAGGGCCCTCTTTTACTCCTTGAATAATCATGTATGACAAGTACCATTAATTAGCAAGTGTATTATTGAATCATACCACTCACTAGCTTGAAAGTTTTATTAATCTACTTGCATAATACTTAGCCTAGGGTTAGTATTCACAATCATCTAGATCAAACCTTGGCATCTTGCCAATTTTGTTGTTTTCATCTCCAATTCATATTCCTACAAAACTAACATCTACTTACCTCTTCATTCTCCAAGCTCATTTTGACTTAACATAATTTTGGTTATAGGGTCAGGTAAGATAACATGTACCTTAATTTTAAGGATGTAATGAATAAATTTATTAATTGACTTAACTAATTCATATGCCTATTTATCAATCAATAAATAATTTAAATTAGCATTCTTGAAATTAGTGCTCATAAAAGCAATTGGGTGATCACATAGTTCAATTTTTTGAGTTAACACTATAGCCATAGTGTGGTCAGATGCAAAGGAATAGAGGTAGAAGTCCCTTGAGAAACCAAACTTATAAGGACTAGATATTGATTGATGGCCTTCTTAATATCATTGAATGCCTTTCTAGAATATTCATTCCATGTGACTCTGGCATCCTTCTTTAGCATGTCATTTAGTGGTCTGATAATTTCTACAAAACTAGAAATAAACTTTCTTACAAAATTTATTTTACCAAAGAATGACTTTAGCTCTTTTTAACTATTTGGAGGTCCTATTATAGATATGGCCTCCACTCTTTCAGGATCTATAGAGATCCCATATTTGGCTATAACATGAGCCAATAATTTTCCTTCAGTCACACAAAAGATACTCTTCTTAAGGTTCAAGTAAATACCATACCTTTTGTATCTTTCAAAAACTTACTGTAAATGCATGAAGTGATCTTCCCTATTTTTAGAAAAAATGTTAGATCATTCATTTAAATAATGATCAATTTACCTATCAAACCTTGGAAGGCATGGTCCATAGTTATTTGGAATTTGGATCCTATATTGATTAGTCTAAAGGGCATTCCCTTGTAAGAAAAGGTTCCCCACTTTGTGGTGAAAGTTGTCTTCATCCTATCCTCTTTATCAACCAACACTTGGTTGTAACCTAAAAATCCATCAAGAAAAGACATCATAACTGAACCTAAAACAACTTGAATCACTTGATCTAGAGAAGGAAGGGAATAATTGTCCTTTTTTATGCTTTTTTCAAGTTCTTGAAGTCAATACAAAGTTTAATATAACCATTCTTCTTCCTAACTAGCACCAAATTTTCCACCCAAGTGGAATGCTTGATGGGGAAGACTATCCTAGCATCTAATAATATTTTGACCTCCTTAAATATCATGGGTTCTAAGATAGGGTTTACAGGCCTTTGTTTCTTCCTAAATGGCTTGTAGCTTTATGTAAGAGGTATAGTATGTGTGATGACCCTTGGATCAAATATTTTTAAGTCATCATAGGACCACACTATGGCATCCCTATATTGGGCAAGGAACTCTTTATCTTTATTATTTTCAATATTTGTGTAGGCCTTTCCAACATTTACCAGTCGAGGTTGATCATGGAGGCTAAGATATATAACATTATAGTCTTTCCCATTTGCCTTGGGAACCTTGGAAACATGAGCTAGTTTGTCTTGATCAAATAGTCTCTCTAATGTAATCATCCCCTTGGGGATCTTGTTTTCATTCAACTAAGTGACTCTACCATTAAATGTGTCCCCCTTAAATGTAATTTTATCTATCTCATCAATGATATGAGAATTAAATGCCATAGAATTGGTCATGAAATCCAATATCTATTGATCATCATTGAAGACTATAAATGGTTAACATTGTTAGGTGCTAAAGAACAAGGGATCAATTCAATGCTAAATTAGGGGAATCTTGGTTGGGCATGAGCTTGGCTATAGCAAATGCCAATTCATCAATAACCTAATTTTCTCCCCTTAACGATGGAGATGATGCCAAAGACATCAAATGATTCAATCAAATCCAAAACCTTGAACTCATACCTTTTTAGGTATGGGAGATTAAATTGGCATTTGCTTCTAACTTGGCTAACCACTAGTTTTGAATCCCCATAAATTAGTAGTTTTTGGTCTTATTTTTTATGTCAAACTATAGGTTCAGGACAAGGGATTCATACTCAACAAGATTATTAGTACAAGGGAATTAGATCCTATAAGAATCATGGTACTTTGTATTAATGGGTTCATTTAAAACAATACTAACACTTGATCCAGCATTACACTTAGTTCCATCAAAATGTAATTTCCATAGTTCAGGAACAACATGAGTACTCTTGAGATCACATACCTTATCAGTCTCTAGGTTGAAAACCCCTAAGTCTAAGTCTATTATGTTGACCCTCTCATTCATATCATTGTACTTAGTTATCATATTCTTCATTCTTTGTTCTCTTTTAACCCTTATTTAGTTAGGAACTCCTTTCCAAGGTAGCCACAAATGTGAACAATTTGTGAACATGTAACCATTCAAAGCCTTTGTCCATTCCTTTCTCAATAAGATTCCATAAACATCAGGTATATCAATAACTTGAATATCAATGAATTATTTCACCCTAGGCTCAAAATCTAGTTGCATGTGAACATTTAAAATTTCCCTAATTACCCTAACTCTAGACTTGTCCAATTAAGTTACCACTCTATCCAACTTAATAGGGGTTATGCCTAGTTATTTTCATATACTTGTAGGTATAATATTAGTAGATGCTCCTAAATCTAATAATAAATTATGCAAGTTCTTACCAAACATCCTTATAGTGAGTAAGCAAGGAGGAGACTCTATTTTGGCTTTATGCACAATCACATTACCATGATCAGCCTTGGGTGGATTGTTGTGCTACTTTGAAAAAGATTAAAATAAGAGGTCCTTCTATTCTATAATCTATGTGAGTTCAGGTAATCTGATATTAGCCTTTATCTTCTTTATGTCCTCAACTATGTTATACCCAATTTTACTAGAAGAACTAGGGATTTCAACATTGGTTTTAGAAGTACTCCCTTTTGGTTGCTATGGATTGTTGCTTGAAGAGGTTTCAAGAGGAGTTCCAAAATTATTTAGAGGTGTTGAGGTAGTCAAAGGCTACCTACACTCTCTATTCCTCAAGGGGTAGATCTTCTTCAAGAATTGATGAAAAGCTTAGATCTCTTCAAGGATCTCACCAAGTTCATTTTCCTCCTGAAAGGGGAAATCAAAGTTATCCACCATGAAGGCCTACTCAGATGGATTAGATCCAGAGGAACCTACACCACATTATTTGTTAGGTACCACTTCAAATGTATCCAAATCCTCTTGGAAAGTCTCAAAGGCTTTGAAAAATTCTATACAATAAATTTCCCCATGTTTGGATATGTAATGTACCCTATAATACTCAAGCAATGCAATATCAGTGAGATCAATGTTCATATTCTTGTTACTAGAAGATGGTTTATTAGCCTTATTATTGTGAAAACTATCATTCTAAAATATGTTTTTTGGTCTATTAAACCTTTGAAATGAGAAAATCCTACCAGAGTGTTCTCTAATATTACCTACTTGTTTCTACAACTAAAGGAAATAAATATTTAATTTTTGAACCATTTTTAAAATAGACTCATTCTAATTTTTAGGAGTTTTAGAATTATGCACCTGGTTGTTGTTAGCAACTACAATTGGTAATAAAGTTCATTGATCGCTTGCATTAAATCCATTAGTAGGATGATTCAAGAATCCTAGATTCTGATTAGGGGTTGCATGACTTAAGGGTAGTTGATTTAATTTTGGAAGTGGGTTTAAGGCTAGGAGATTTTGGTTATTATTGGGGAACAAGTTTATCATAGGTATATGCAGGTTCACATTTGGGACTGCGTAAGCTATTTTCCCTTGGGGTTATATTTGATCATTAATGTTTACTGATTCAAAGTAGGCTTGGGCTAATGAAGCTATAGTTGGGATGGATCTCTTCAAGAATACAAAGGTCATAGGATCCACTACATCTTTGTAGATCTCCAAAGCTAGAACATCATTAGGCTTATAAGCCTCTATGATTCTACTATACATCTTTTGAAATTTATCATTAAATGACTTGATAAGCTCACTAGTATCCATTATAATAGTGGTGAATTGATGGTAAATAAAATAGGGATTGACAATATTACCTAATTGATCAATAAACACATTATTTAAATCATTCCAACTTCTAGTGTAATTATCAGGCAAGTTTAAAAACCACTCATAAGTTGCATCTTTAAAAGTGAAATGAAATAGCCTACATGCTACATCCTCATATACAACATTAATTAATCCTAAGTTAGATTTAAAATACCTTATATGTTATTCAACAATTATTATTTTGGTTGGACTATATGTAGGTAGATATTTCTTAGGGTTTCTTGGGAGATCATGAACTATTCCTAGCACATTAATTGAAGAATCCCCAACCGTGCCATATCTAGATGAAGGTCAAAGGCATAGGTACCTTAAAGAGGTGAATTTGGAAGAGACTTAGATCTCTAGAATCTACCTTTATCATGGTTGTCTCTTCTATGTGCCTTGAGCTCAAGTAAAGGCTCTCTAGTTAATGAGTGTGATCTAGTTCTGATCTTAGGTAATTCCATCTTGAAATTTAAAGATCTTACTTGAAATACGATGTGTTAAGTTAAATTTTATAAAGAATAAGAGTTAGACCTACACATTGAGCTTATTTTGAAAAGGTGGTATAAAAAACTACAAAGGATGTTGAGCTTTGATTGAATTAGCTCAAAGATGCATTCAACTATGTAAATATGGTCTATCTTTGAAAGTCTAAGCTTAAAGGAACTTAGATCTATGAAAGATATGCCCACCTTTGATCAAAATGAGCCATCCTAACCTTAGATACTATGAATTTTCAAATTTGAAACTAAATTTGCTGAAAACAAACACTGGTTCTCAAAAAACTTCAAAGGAAGCACAAAGGTGCATTGAAAACATAAAGATATATTGATCTTTTAGAAAAAATATACCAAGATCCTCAAAGATTCTAATAATTCAACATCACTTCTAGAAATAGTAGGAGCTATCTTTTCGATGCTTCTAAATGTACCATAGGTGCTCTTAGTGTTTAAAGAATACTTCTCATTTTAGAAAAGAGATAATTCAGAGCTTGAATTGTAGGTTTTGTCAATTTGGTTGCCTATGGTGAAATAGCAGTAGAGTAGGATAACTATTCCAAAATATTTATATAACTTGGTGTTTTGGATCCACCTTGGTCCATTCTTCATTAATCTTTGTTAATGATTAGTGAGTTATGCCCTTGTTTTAAGCTATAGACTAATCTAAGTGGATATTTATAATGTAGCTAAAACTAAAGTGATCTTCATGTTAAAAAAAGTAAAGGTAAGGGTGGAGTAGAAAAGAAATGAGTGATTACCAATTTAGTCTCAAACATTATGAAAAAGTATCAATTACAACTGAATATGCATGTAACCAATATATAATGCAACATATCCTAAGCTCAGATCTCACTACATATCAAGCAAACTTCAAAGTAAAACTTAAAGAGTCACAAGTAAGAACCAAGTTTACCTTAAGGATTTGCCACTATAATCAAATAAAAATTACACATCTGAATATAAATCAAAATGAAATGAAGTACAACCTAAGATCTTTCAACTAATCTAGCATAAGCACAAATTAGAAACCCTATGATTAGATAATGTTATTCAAAATTCAAAGACACTATTCAAATTCAAGATATCTAATGGTAATTGATGTTGAGTTGTGGAGCTAAAAGCTTCACTAATGAGCTATCATAGTAACCATCAATGGTCAGAGCCAATCGACACTGATTAGGGGTCAATTGGCATTGGTTAGGGGTTGACTGACATCAGTCAGGGGTCGGCTAGCATCGGTCATCTGTAGACAGACACCGACTTCTGTGCGTTTGCATGCATTTCCAGAATTATATTTTTTCTAATTTTAGGAGAAAATTTGGTTTGCATGTAAAGAATAATTTTAGTCTTGAGTCTATGTTTCTAATTATTGTTTGCTTTGGATCCTATTTAAGAAACCCATGGGGTAGTATTGTAATCAGGATTAGATCCTCAAATTGAAGGCAAGAACAACAACAATTGAGTTGGTTATCTCAAGAGAAGGCAAGAACAACAACAATTGAGTTGGTTGTCTCAAGGGTGCAAGATCTGGAAGATCTACAGAGATCAAGATCTAGAAGATCTGCAAGGAGTGTAAGATCAGGAAGATCTACAAAGAGCAAGATCAAGAAGATTTGCATGAGGGATTACAACTCAGTAATTGAGTTGGTTGTAATTGATTGAGAGAGAGAGAGAACTCTTGAGGGATAATTATTGTACATCTGAGAGGTGTGAGGAGAAAGATATTTCTTCATTGTATTTCCTTTTGGAAGAGTTTAATACTGACTGTATTGTTTCTCATATCTCCTATTTTTTGTTGTTTCTGATTTCTAGTTACTTATTAATTTTGGTTTAATTTTGTGTTTAGTTGCTTATACAAAAGTAATCAATTATACTCTAAGATCCTGACAAGTGGTATCAGAGCTTTGTGTATACATTGACAAGTGGTATCTAAGCTCTAGATCCTAACAACTGGTATCATAGCTAGGTTATCAGAGCAGGTTAGTGTTTGTTGATTACAGGGTTCACTCACAGGGGTTTCTGATTGAGTGGGATTAAATCAATGGCAAAAAAAATTAAACTAAGAATGGATAAATTCAATGGCAAGAATTATCAATTATGGAGGATGTAGATTGTAGATTATCTGTATCAAAAAGATTTGTACTTATTGTTGGGTGGGGTTTCAAGCAAGCCCACAGATATGAAAGATGAAGAATGGAATGTTCTTGATCGAAAGACTCTTGGATCTATATGGTTGAGCCTGACATCTTCTGTGATTTCCAACTTATCACAGGAAAAGACAATGGTAGAATTAATGGATACTTTGGAAAATTTATATGAAAAACCCTCAACTTCAAATAAGGTATATCTTATGAAGCAATTATTTAATTTGCAAATGCAAGAAGGTGGATCGGTATCTAGTCATCTTAATGATTTCCATGGATTAGTAAATCAGTTAATTTCAATCAAAATAGTTTTTGATGATGAAATTAAGGCTCTCTTAATCTTATGCTCTTTACCTGAAAGCTGGGATAGTTTGGTAATGGCAGTTAGTAATACTGCATCTGCTTCAAATATCTTGAAAGTTGATGATGTTTTTAGTGTAATCTTGAATCAAGAAATTCATAGGAAAAGCATAAGGGAAACATCAGGTAATGCTTTAAGTGTTGAAAGTAGGGGAAAGCAAAGAGAGAAGGGCAAGCAAGGGAAATCAAGGTCAAAGATGGGAAGTAGATCCAACTCCAGAAATGGAAGAATAACCTGTTAGAATTGTGGAAAGAAAGGGCATGCAAAGAAAGATTGTTGGTTGAAAGAAAATCAGCATGAAGGTAATAAAGAAGCAAATGATGTAGGTATTGTTACACAGGATGCTCTTATATTTTCCTTGGATAAAGTAGAATCATGGGTTTTAGGTTCTGGTGCTTCTTTCCATGTAACCCCAAATAGAGAATTTTTTAATGATTATGTCCACGGAGACTTTGGAAAAGTTTATTTAGGGGATGATGAGCCTTGTCAAATTGTTGGCAAAGGAAAAGTGCAGCTGAAATTGTAGAATGGAAACACATGGGTGTTGAAGGATGTCATGCATGTACCCATCTTGAAGCAGGATTTGATTTCTATAGGAAAGTTGGGTGATGAGGGTTGCACAGTAACTCTCACAGCTGAATCTTGGAAAGTTTTCAAGCGTGCACTTGTATTAGCTAGAGGTAAGAAAGTAGGTACACTTTATCTATCTACTTGTATTACTAATTATTCTCCTTCTATTTTATCTACCTCAAATGTAGATGCACGGTTGTGGCATTGTAGGCTTGGTCACATGAGTGAGAAGGGAATGAATGTTCTTAAGTCAAAAGGTAAGCTTTCAGATTTGAAAAGCATAGATCTAGATTTCTGTGAGCATTGTATTTTTGGGAAATAAAAGAAAGTGAGGTTTCTCAAAAATGGGTCAACAAAGAAGAAGCACAAGTTGGAGCTTGTTCACACATATGTGTGGGGACTAGCTCAGGTAGCTTCTATTGGAGGATCCCAGTATTATGTTTCTTTCATTGATGATGCTACAAGAAAGGTATGGGTTTATTGCATAAAGAGGAAATTTGATGTTTTTGACACATTTAAAAATTGGAAAGCCTTGGTTTTTAATGAGAAGGTGATGTACAGTGATCAACTCAAGAGGCTAAATAATTCTGAGCAGGGCAATCTTGATTTGGAAGAGGTTATGTTCCAAAACGAGCTCGCAGGTAAAAATCATCACTCACAAGAAAACATAGAGACTGATGTCAGTCGGGTGGAATCAACATCAGTCAGGTGCAGACTGACGTCGATCAAAGATGACTGGGATCGGTCAATGTCAAAAAGAAATTTGGGAAGACAGCAAGCTGTCAATGAGTCTCAAACACCCATAAGGAGGTCTGAAAGGGTAAGTAAACCTTTAATTCATTATTTCCCTTCTTTATACTACTTGTTGCTCATTGATGGTGGAGAACCAAAAAGTTTTGATGAGGCAATGCAAGTCGAATCCAGGAAACAGTGGGAGCATGGCATGAATGAGAAAATTAATTCCTTGAAAGAGAACCATATGTGGGATTTGGTTGAGTTGCCAGCCAGAAAGAAAGCACTGAAAAACAAATAGATATATATGTTAAAGGAAGGAGAGAATGGACAAATGAGACATAAGGCCAGGTTGGTGTTGGAGAGGTTCAATATGCAGGATACAAAATTGGTAAGCACACCTAGGGCCGAACACTTCAAGTTGAGAAAACAACAGTGTCCTAAATCACATGATGAGGTTGAGTACATGGTATGTACTAGACCAGATATTGCCCAAGTAGTGGGAGTTATCAGCAAGTTTATGGCCAATCCAAGAAAGGAACACTGGAAAGTAGTTCAGTGGATTCTCAGATATCTAAGAGGGACCACTAGTAGGCATTTATGCTATGGAGGGTTAAACACTTCTCTACATGGGTATGTAGATTCAGATATGGCAGGTGACTTGGATGGCAGGAGAAGCACCATAGGATATGTGTTCACTATTGGTAGAATGACGGTTAGCTGGATTTCAAAGTTGTAGAAGGTTGTTGCCTTGACTACTACAGAGGTAGAATACATTGCAGTCACAGAGGCTAGCAAGGAAATGATTTGGATGAATCAGTTAATGGAAGAGTTGGAAAAGGAGCAAGATAGTTGCAAATTGTACAATGATAGTCAAAGTACAATTCATTTGGCAAAGAATTCAGCCTTTCATTCAAGAACCAAACATATACAGCTTAAGTACCATTTCATTAGACAGGTATTGGAGGATGGACAATTGAAGCTGGAAAAGATCCATATAGATTCAAACTCTGATGATATGTTAACAAAGTTGGTAACAAAGGAGAAGTTGAATCTTCATTCAAATTTTTTTGGTCTTCAATATTGAACTTGAAGAGGGAGAAACAAGCCAGAGAAACAAGACAGGGATGTTGCTGTACAGGTAGAGGTGCAGCTATTTATCTCCAAGTGGGAGATTGTTGAGTTGTGGAGCTAAAAGCTTCACTAATGAGCTACCATAGTAACCATCAATGGTCAGATCCAACCAACATTAGTTAGGGGTTGACTGGAATCGATTAAAATCAGTTAGGGGTTGACTGACATCGGTCAGGGGTCGGTCGACATCACTCATCTGTAGACCGACACCGACTTCTATGTGTTTGCATGCATTTCCAAAATTAGATTTGTTCTAATTTTAGGAGAATAGTTGGTTTGCATGTAAATACTAATTTTAGTCTTGAGTCTATGTTTCTAATTATTGTTTGCTTTGGATCCTATTTAAGAGACCCATGGGGCAGTATTGTAATCAGGATTAGATCCTCAAATTGAAGGCAAGAACAACAACAATTGAGTTTGTTGTCTCAAGAGAAGGAAAGAACAAAAAAAATTGAGTTGGTTGTCTCAAGGGTGCAAGATCTGGAAGATCTGTAGAGAGCAAGATCTAGAAGATTTGCATGGAGTGTAAGATCAAGAAGATCTGTAAAGAGCAAGATCAAGAAGATCTGCATGAGGGATTACAACTCAGTAATTGAGTTGGTTTTAATTGATTGAGAGAGAGAGAGAACTCTTGAGGGAGAATTATTGTACATCTGAGAGGTGCGAGGAGAAAGAGATTTCTTCATTGTATTTCCTTTTGGAAGAGTTTAATACTGACTGTATTGTTTCTCATATCTCCTATTTTTTGTTGTTTCTGATTTCTAGTTACTTATTAATTCTGGTTTAATTTCGTGTTTAGTTGCTTATACAAAAGTAATCAATTATACTCTAAGATCCTGACAAGTGGTATCAGAGCTTTGTGTATACATTGACAAGTGGTATCTGAGCTCTAGATCTTGACAATTGAGAGAAAAAACTATATTAATAATTAACACATCGAATGGAAAATCCTTACAAAATTCCTTTATTTTATTAATTACTTTAAGTGTATAAAGTTGTTCCAAAAATCTCTCTTTTATAAATGGTAACACATGCTTTTATAGGAAAATTAGGTGGTATACCAGTTGGCTTCAAAATAAAAGTGTACAAAGATAAGGATAGTTATCCTTACAAGCTCTAAAATACATGTAATTTTCCAAATCATATTGACCTAGAGGCAAATATGCTAACAAACTAGCATATGCCTTTACAATAGAATATTATACTTCAAAATATTACAAAACTTTACAAAATAGAATATTACTTAATTTGATGGTGGGGACTCTAGTTGTCACTACTAGAGGATTCTCTTTTATCTCTCATGTTTCTCATCAAATAGTTTCAGATCCATAATAGGCTTCATGATCTAATTTTCTTCTTGATCCACCAGGTCATCAAATTCTTTGTCATTCCTATCCATGGGCTGCTTGATGCTCCTAGTTTCATTTATTCTTTCCCTTACATTGAGTATCATATCCAATATTTTGATGTTGTCATCCCCAAATTTGCCTTGGCCTTTTCCTTTGATTTATTGGGTTACAAAAGTATCCCTATGCTTGAATTCCTCATCACTTATAATTCCAAGGGCAGTGGGTTGTACAGGGTCTATAAGCATGGTCTCAAGGATTTGTTTAATTCTTAAAATCAGATACTTATCTTATTTTAGGATCCTTTCCACACCATTATGCCATGCACTTAAACTTTAAACATTTTAAATCAAAATTCCTAGAATTGAGCTCAAATATCCCAAACTGATGATCTTAAAACCTAGGATTTGCTTCTTTGCTTGAATGTTGAGGATTTGGGCTATTTTATCCTCTGAGGCCTGCCACTATGTGACTAAAATCTTGGATAGTAAACATTTCCCTTACAATGCACTTTTCCTTAGCTTCATTAAACTAAGTGCCTCAAACATGTTATAAAATGACTTGTTAAGTAGCTTGATCATTGAATCTGGCACTGATAGAATTGCCTATTTTTGTAAGTTTTCCTTTTCTCTTTCTAAGTTCTAGATCCTTTGTTTCATACCTTAGACTCAAGATATAGCTTGTGATGAGTGGGCTTCAATCAAACTTTCCACATCTTCCTCATGAATGGTAGCCTCACCTAGTTATTGTCCACCCATAGGGGTTAGTCCTAAAAATGGTTCCAACTTCTGAAAGGTGAATTCTTCTATCCTAACTAGATTTGTCTTAGTTTTTATTCTCTCAAACCTAGTTGTTCTAGGGTTAAAATGGATAGTATTAATTGGCTCCTTGAAATTGGGAGGTTCTAGGACCTCCACACTTGAGTTGCTAGATGTTCCTAGAGCATATATATTCTTGCCTTCTAGGTATTCAATGGACATAATTGTCCTTTATTCCTAATCCTTCACCATAACCCTTATCTAAGGCTTCATATCATCTTGTAGTTCCAACATCAATAACCCTCATCATGGCCCAATAATGAGAAAGAGAGGGGATCTTTTGTAACTTTCCATAGATGAACCAGTCAGGAATGACTGGTCCATGAATTGGGAACTCATCACTGAATAGATTATATTTTCTAGTAGGATGTGTGAAGGTGAATCTTGGTCTCTTCTTTAGTCCCATAAGGACCAGTGTTAGTTCTACCTTCCTTTTTTCATGGGAGGATATTGAGACAACCTCTTTTCTTGTGTCTCCTTTGGGTTCTTCTTCCTTATCAAAGTCATAGGCCTCTATAATTTCCTTAAGGGTACCCTCAAGTGTCTCTTATGGTTATAGGGTTATCATGCCTATGTACTAAATTAGGGAAGGTGGCCTTTGGGGTAGTGTTGAAGGTAGGGGCCTTCCCCAGGTCTCTCTTCTAGTTTTACTTCTTCAAATATCTCCTTCCCTTTGCCTTATTCACCTTGAACTTGCTCAACTTATTGTTGGGTTTGTGGTAGTGGTTTCTCTATTTGAGGCTACTCATGTGTTGTTCTAGATGGCCAAGGTAGTAAGTTATATTGTAAAGGATGCATTTGGCATGTTTCCCCAAATGGCTTGTTATCCTTGACTAACCTATGTTCAAGTTTAATGTTGTGGCCTTGGATCCTAGAAAATACCTCTTCATATTTATTAGCCTTAATATATATGGTGTCATGGACACCAGGTTGATGTACATATTCTAGATTTGGGATCTTCTTGTCCCTTAGATGGTTACCTACTACATTTTTTAGATACCACATATAGAGTTCATCTACTTGGAAGCCAAATAAATCCCTATGTGTGGACATAACTTCTACCTATTTGTAATCTTTTATTATGGTTTTCCCAATATTGAAGGGGAAGGGGTGGAGTAGACCCTTTATTTTCTCTTTGAAAGTCTTATCAATACCATAGATGAGCTAGGAGGCAATATCTATCTCTTCAAGCTTGTTTTGAACAAATACTAGTAACTTGTAAGGTTGGGTCATGATTCCATCTATCCTAATAACTATAAAATTAGGATAATACCATACATCCTTAATCATTTAAACATACATCTTAATAAGGGGGTGGATCGTAGGCATGGGAACACCTATGATGTCTTCCACTATAATAAGATAAACATAGTCACAAATAAACTACACATGATTCCTATAACTTGGAATAGTAGTGTGAAATGGTTGTCTTGCCCTCTATGGACCAATTGCTAATCCCTTGAAAGGTGGTTGAGCCTAGAATGGCATAAATTATGTATGACATCATAAATAATTGATTTGAGGTATTTATTTTGATGGCATTGAATTATTTGGCTATGAAAACACTGATTAAGTGTCTAATTGGAGGGGTAAGTTTTTCCTCCACCATGAAGTGCATATATGGGACCCAGATCTTATTCACATAAGTAGTTAAAGGGGAACCAAAGGCTAAATTCAATAGGGTCATTATTACCCTAATTCCCTATTTGAATTAGATGATAGGGATTTTACCGTCAACTCTTTTAAAGATATGATGTCCTTGGTGGAGCCAGGGTCTGAGGAAAGAGTCTAGGTCATGGCTATTAGTCCACTCTTTTATTTTGGAAAGGTCTACATGGGGGAGAGGGAACTTGTAGTACTTCTCAAAAATGACAAAGGAAATGTAGGACACCCCTTTTTATTTTCCTTAATTATCTAATCATTATCTATTCTATAATAAACAAATATGGGGACAAGGACATCAATACAATGTAATACATCTTGTTTTGCCATGGCATGATGAAGGCCTATAATTTGGATAGCAACTAGGTCATAGTATTTCCTGATCATGGTGATGGTCCTTTATTCCTCTTGTGAAATGGATGGCAATTATTCTATTATGAAGAAGAGCTCAAACCAATTCCTGATGCCCTGGATGTTCAATACTGTGAGGTCCAATTTGATATCCTTGAAGATCTGGCCCTCATTGTCTATTGTCAAATAGAGCTTGATATCTTATTTCAATTTTTTCTTGAAGCTACCATGGTCTCTATATTTTCTAATCATTCACAATAGATTATAGATTATCTTTATAAAAGCTCTTTTGCACCTAAAAAACATAATTAAGTTCTCCTTTGATTGAATTATAATAAATTGAGTCCATTTGGGTCACTTTTATGTAGGGCTTAGGGTTTTAGAGATTTAATGGTAAAAGATATCCAAGCTTTAGCTTATACATGTCATAGATTTGATTTGTACCCTTGCCTTTATACCTTTGTGTTTTCAAACTCACAAGATCTTGATTTTATCCTTTTCTACTTGTGTGGTGCTTATGTGGGACTGGTCTGGACCTTTCATGGCATTTTTCATAAATGCCATTTGAACACTAGTTGTTGGTATTTAAAAATACCTTCTTCATTTCACAGCATAGGATCAAAATCCTAGAGTAGTGTGAGCCATTAATTATAATTTGGGCCTTAGATGTGATTGGGTATTTCTATTACAAACCCCATGGGCATGGCACTTGGAATGTTCATGTACCTTCTCCATGTACCAAATCTTTTGGTTAGTTGTTCTTCAAATGTGTATCGACTCTGTGGTGAGCTCACGGGCCTTTGAAAATTCATTGGCACCTTCATGTCATTGGATCAAATCTAGTGACAAGGTGTAGACCACTGATTTGTAAAAAAAATGCCTAGATGTTAAGTTATTTCATTGTTAAAGTCATGATTAGGCTTAAGTTCCTAATCTATAAAAAAGGTGAAAGTTTATAAATAATCTAGGCCACCACATATGAAAACCTTTGATTATCTTATACTCTGTGTGACAAAGGCTTCCCTTTTTAAAATAAGACTTAGTATAAGATCATCATTTAAGGTTCATGATTAATTTAAACAAAATGCCATCAAAACCCTTCTGTATGAATTTAGACTAAGAATTTAGATTATAAGACCATTTCCATATTTTGTAGGTTGAAGGTTCCCATTTTCATCATCTTTTGAGCACTTCCTTTAGATTGTGGAGCCATTTCTAAGTTAAAATAGGATTTTGGCATGTCATTTGAACACTGAGTAAGATATTTCACTAGATTAAAATTTATGGTCTTGTAGATGTCAAATACACCCTCGTGGGCATCAATTGATGATTGCATGGACGTCAAGTTTAAGCTAGTGAAGCTTTCATTTCAATGGGCTTAAAGTTGATAGTCATATGGGTGTCAAGTTCATATTTTTAGATGTTTGAATGATGGTCATATGAATGTAAATTTTAAGTTCATTAATATATTTAGGGCTGAATAAGAGGATTCCACTTGGCATTTTCATGGGGCTTCCCAGGGTCTTGGTGTTAATTCACTCTATTGGATCAAATGTTTTTATAAAGCGATAGTCATAGGATCTTGATCTAGGGACTAGATTTTGATTAGATTTCATGTCAAGTGGGCCCATTTTTATTTTAATTCCTCAAATGAAATGGTGTTGTGTGTCCATATTTTGTCCTCTTGCATCCCTTTGACCTTTAAATTATGTTCCACTCCATCTGATTGGGTCCTAGCGAGTAAGTGTGGATCATCAGATCACCAAAGATGTATGTTATTTAAGTCAAAGTTTAGGTTATCCTCATTCTATTGGATTAAATTATATGATAAATCAATAGCCTTAGGATCTTAAAAGATGCAAAAAAGTTAAGCTTGGACCGTAGAGACATAAAAGACTTAAGCTTAAGGTGTTAATACTAAGGTCATGATTATATCAATGAATACGTTGGGGCCTTAGTATTAAAACCTTAGGCTAAGTTGGGAAATATAAAAAAGGGCCCTAGAAGATGAAATTAGTTAGGCCATAAGGAATTTTACAAAAAGGGGAAATCAAAGGGGATTAATTTTCCTAGTTAAGTTGTGTTAAATACATGACTAAGATTAGAATATGTGTTTTATACTCAAGTCCATAAATGAATTTTAAAATGGTTCCTACCTTTATTAAAATTTGAATTGAGAGTTTTTTAGGGTTTTAGAATACAAAATTCTTAGGAACACACACTGTAGAACCTATAACTAAAATCCAAATGAATCTCATTAGCATTGTTAGTCCAAATCAAAGAAAATCAAAACCACATAAGCCCGCCCTTTAACAAAGTGGATGACCTTCAAATTCTATAAAAGACATTGACATGTTGAAATTTCCATGTTTTATTTTGAGGGTTTCTCAAGGGTCCCAATTCAAAAAAAATGGGGTATGTTGGTTCCAACAATATCAAGACCACACTTGTTTTATGGTGTGCATTTACCTTTAACTACTATGAAATAATGAAGGGTGGTTACTATGTATAGTCTAAAAAATAAGAGGAAGAAAGAATAATTGCAAAACCTCTTCTTCTATATTTAAAATAAATGTAATTTGCATCCATAATTTTATATGATAATCCAATGCATTTTATTTCATTCATTTCTATTAGTACATTGATTTACACGCATTTGCATTAAAAAACATCACTTTATTAAAATACAAAGTCACATCCCTCATAATGAATTCACACACAACTTACATAAAAAGGATTTTTAAAGTAATTTATTAAAAAAATTCACCAAAAAAAACACTCTCAAACATCTACTAGCCATGAAAATATGTGTTTAACAAAATACCTCAAAGACACATATGTTTTCATTGAGATGACTCTTTTTTCAATCACATGCATTGGATAACTAAAATAGTTTTGTGAAATATATGCATTACATTGGAATATGTGACATACCATTGAAATTTTCATGTGTATCTGGGCATGGTTATTTAAGTCCATCACTTGATATACCCTATAATTTCCCCTCTCCATCACTTCTCGATTGCTCAAGCTCAATGTTAAACATAATGTCTGTTCTCAACACAATGCATTACCAATCTAGATGAAAAAAAACACCATCTCATTTTTCACTATCATATCCACCATAAGTATCAAATAATTCTAGCTTAATGTTTCATGCATAAAAGGTGATATGAGGTCAACAATCATGAATTTCAAGTGAATTACATCTATCAATTTACACCTTTTTACTTTATAAAACCCAACTTTACCAAAACATAAAATCACACACCTCCTAATGTAACTTACACCTTTATGGTAACTACAAGTATATGAATAAATGTATATCATTCTAATGTAATTTAACCTAAATCCATTTATTTAAAAAATTTGATTGACACAATATTCCCCTCGTCAGCAACCCATATGTCCCATCGAGATGTCAAATACTTATATGAGTGTGATGGGTCGGCCATATGTCTACAAGTAGTTTTGAAAATAAATTATTTTCTAGACTTGATAAGAATCTAAAGTTTTAATTTTCTGTATACTTCATGGGATGTTCAGTGGTGGAGATTGCAGTCAAATTTGTGTGACATTTGAAAAGTTGTAGTCTATACAATTAGCATCTATCCTAAGGAAGGAAGTTACACAGAGAGGTTTTTAATTATTATTATTTATGTAAAGGAGAGTGGAGTATAATTTGAAAGAGTTAGGATGGTTTCATGAATATTTTTAACATGTGTAATATTATTATTAGGTATGCCCATTAACAAGTTTGACATGGGGATCTTGTATTGTATATAGTCAATTGTTTTATTTGGTAGTAGATTTATAAGTAGAATATGATATTCTATATTAATGAACATAAATATGATGACACAATGATAGGACCTTATATAAACTTATGAAACATTTATTTTACAACAAAAGGTTCACAAGTGCTTTCACACTAAGAAAACTAAGCCTAAGGATTTTAGAAGGGTTATAGAGACTACAAGATTCTAAAGGATTATTTGTAAAGAATGGACCTTATATCTATAATCTCATGATATGGATTGAAATGGAATATGGGTCCCCTCATTCTAAGATACTTTTTCATGAAACTCTCTCTCCTCTATGAACCATTCATCACAAATTCACCTTTCTACCTTTGCAAATAACCCAAAGGAGAAGTTGACTTGAGTTTTGTCTTGTTTGGAGTTGTAAGCCACTTATTGGCATGGTTTAGGACCTAATTTTACTATAATATGTTGTGATAGGACTCTATAATCTTGAACCATGCTTCACCTGATTTTTACATGCTCTTATTCACCATATAAGACTTGCATACTCTTCAAAACATGCCTCTCTTAGTTTGAAACTTATCCATTTGGAATAATACCCTGTTGTAGTCAAATAAAATAATTCCAATGAATTATTCTTGACCTATATGATGGGATTATAATGTCAAATAATATTTCATAACTACAATTTATCTTCATTATATGTTATGTTATAATTCAGAGCTAAAATAATGCATAAATAAGCTTTGAATGAGAAAGTATGTTAAAAAAGGAGGATAAGAATCTTATTGGTTAAGTGTATAGTAGAATGAAGTGGAAGGTTATATACATTATATAGTGATTAAAGATAAGGAGAGATGAGGATGAAATGAGTAGTAATGATGAGGGATGGTGAGGGTCAATGAGGGAGTGATTAGGGAGGATGAGGGATTTATTATGGATGATGAGTGATGGTGAGGGTTAATGAGAGAGTGATTAGGGGTTATGAGGATGAGGAAGGAGTGATTATAGATGATGAGGGATGATGAATAAGTGATTAGGGATGATGAGTAATGGTAAGGGTCAATGAGGGAATGATTAGGGATGATAAGGGTATAATTATAAATGATAAGGAATGGTGAGGGTCAATAAGGGAGTGATTATGGGTGATGAGGGATGAGAAGGAAGTGATTAGGAATGATTAAGAGGTGATTAGGGATGATGGAGTGATTAGGGAAGATAATGGATGGTGATATCCATTGAGTAGTGATTAGGGATGATGGGGGAGTGATTAAAGATGATAAGGGATGGTGAGGCTTAATGAGGGAGTGATTAGGGATAATGAGGTATGAGGACTGAGTGATTAAGGATGATGAGGAATAGTGAGGGTCAATAAGGAGTAATTATGGATGACAAGGGAGTGATAATAGATGATGAGGCATGGTGAGGGTCAATTAAGGAGTCATTATGGATAGTGAGGAAGGAGGAAAGAGTAATTATGGGTGATGTAGGATGAGTAGGAATTGATCAGGGATGAGGGAGGGACAATGAATAAGTGAAATTAACATAAAGTGGTTGTTTGATGTGTGTAGGTCATAAATTTGACATAGAATACCCCAATCACACCACTTTGGATATAGTTAAAAGTGAGTGGCTTTCAAACTTAAAATTTGACAAACTTTGGACTCCTAAAAATTCTAGGAATCAATCTAGAAGGCACAAAAACCTAAAAATGATTATATGTTTACAAAAAATGGACATAAATTGAAAATATTATGTCCTAAAATCCATAGGTTCAATACTCAAACCCTAAAAATGCCTAAGTACTAACCAAATTGGATTTTGAAAAACTATTATCCATATTGTAAGGCATGAAACTATGAGATCAACTCTATCAGATGCAAAGTGATCTTAATTTATTAAAATAAATTTAATGTGTGTAATGAAATAAGTGTAAAAGTATAAATGTAAACTTATAATTATATTAAATATAATATTTGGATCAAGATATTCTTCATGTGCATGTTCACATGCTTTTATGTGTAAAATAATAAGAATGTGATCCCGTTGTCTATTAATGTGGTTGCGTTGTCTATTAATGTGATGATGTTATATATCAATAATTATTGAGCCATAATTTGAATAAGATGAAAATTTTATGTCAATAATGTGATCATATTATTAAATAACACAATTGCATTATTTAGTAACATGATTGTGTTATTTAGTACCATGATCACATTATTTAATAACATGATCATGTTATGGGAAATATCCATTAAATATGCCCCAAATACATGAAAATACTCATGGATTTTCCATACTAAAGTGGAGGATCCATTAAAATCCATTTGAGGCTAATTTTATAAAATAATGGAGAGAGAGAGAGAGAGAGATAGAGATAGATAGATAGAGAGAGAGAGAGAGAGAGAGAGAGAGAGAGAGAGAGAGAGAGAGAGAGAGAGAGAGAGAGAGAGAGAGAGAGAGAGAGAGAGAGAGAGAGAATGTGGATGTAGGAAGAGTTCATGACAAATGTCATCCATCATTAAATCAGTTACAAGTGCACAAAGAAGGTGGAAAAATAGTCATATAATTTATATTTAACATGTGTTTCTTTGTGTTATTATTTCTTCATAAAGGTGGAATATAAATGAATCTTTCACTCCTATGACTCATCCTTATTCACTTTAAAATGTTCTTTCTTGGCTTAGGATGAGTTACAAGTTGTTGGCTTGACTCATATCACACTTGGCTTATTAGGAATCTTGGCACACCATTTTTGGCTCTTCCATGACTTTCCCATAAATGTTAGAGTGGGACTTATAATTTATGCATATTATCATACTGATCTCTAAAATTAGAACTTACAATTTCATCTTACTTGTTTGACACAAAGAATGCAATGAAGACAAATCTATCACTCATGCAATGTCTAACTCCTTTCTTTCAAACTACTATGTCAAATTGTAAACTCCATAAATTTATTGTATAATACCATTCCATATATATCCAACCTACATATCACCTACATTTTATCCTACATAGCTTTCTTGGTAAGAAGTTTGAAGATGATTGTAAGCAATTATACAATAGAGTCTCCATATAGCCTTAAGAGCTAAATAGGGACATTTTTCATGTTTTATGAATTTAATAGTGATTTTTTAGGTGTATTAATATTAATTATTAACCTTAGATAGTTTTTTCAACATGAATCCAACTTGACAATTTGATAAATACATGTATGGTTCCTTGAATGTTCTCAACATTAAGAAGCTAGCGGACTACCTATGAAAACATCTTTCAATTCTACTTAAAACCATTGAAAAATAACTATGTATTAAATTTAGAGTATTAAATTAATATAACAAAGTGTATTCATGAGTAATTTGAGGATTCTATGCCCTTTATGACTTCAGTCAAATTTACAGCCTTGCCTTTTCTATGCAACCAAGAAGGTAGTCTTTACATGGCCTGGTTTGGTGACTTGAATCTTGTTATTGGTAACTTAAATTTTTATATTATAATTTCTAAATATTTATCAGTATGTTTCCTATCTTTTGAGACCTCTATGATAGATCAAAAATCTTACACACATCCAAAACTATGAAATTAGGCCTAAAAAGGCATTTTTAAACCATCTCCTTATACTTCTCCTCCACATGTGCCAAATAATAGCTCAAATAGATTATAATGAGAACAATAAATTTATTTATGATGAATTAATTAATATATAGTTATTATAATCACTTAAAATATAATTTACACTCATCGAGCTCCTTAAAGGGTTGATTGGCAGTTTTGAGGTTCAAACTTCTTAGTGATTGTTCATAAAGTATATGGGATTTATTGGTAAAAAAATTAAAATAATTTGGATTGAATATAAATTATAATAATTCCATAATTTAAATATACCCCATGCATCTTCTCCTTCGCTTCTCATGTGATAAACTTGACCTTCGTAACTGTGTAGGTTTATGTGTGAAGGATGAGTTGACTATTTTGATCACAAAAGACTACAAATGCTTATTTTTGAGTTGGATATGATTTAAATAATATTATAACATCTCATATTATTTTCCATAACACTTATCTAAGCTATTTATCCTGTCATTAGTCCTAAAACTCGCTCTGACCTATACTAAGGATTTGTAGATAGTTAGACTATCTTAACCTTAATAGACATGTTTTGATGTTTCCTTCTCTTTAAAATGATTAAAATAATTATATAAACCTTATTAAAAATCCATATGAACTATATAAAACCCTCAAATATCAATGTCAAATCAAAATTACATGTTCTTTTCATACCCATGTGTGCAAGCCTGTAACATTGGTCTTGACTTGAACATGATTTGCTTACAATATATCTAAATAAGATTAATGTAGGGTCTATAAAATTTTAAAATTCATTTATGAAGAATTTTATATCATATAAAACAAATAATAAATTTATTTATTGGTTTCTTCAATAAAAAACTTCAATATCAATGTTGACCTCTTAGGTTTCTAACAGGCTTGTAGGTGCACAACCCATTACTAAAACCAATTATAAACTATATTGGAGGTTTTTATGCCTTTGATGATCTAAATTATCTTTAAATATAATTTAATATTATCTTACATTCTTGAGGACTTTTTCAATTTAGTAACCTATAAATTTTTTCAAGAATCTATTCTATTCTACCAATAGACTTGACAATCCACTACCACATGCATACGTTAGCTATCTTCTTTCCCTTTTGACCATGAATACTCTTGAAAAAGTTTGAGATGTATGATTAAGGTCTATGTCATCAATAATAAACTATAAAATTTCATTATAGATCTACTATTCATTCACGGGTCTGTTAATTTATTTTCTACAGTTGAAGACCCTATTCTAAGCCTATTAGGCCAATGACCATAAGACTGCCAATTGTAAATTCCTTTAAGAGTGATCATGGAGTGAGGTTATTAGTCTTGATATATGTTTACTTGATATTATTATAACATTTATAACAATGATAAACCAATTTCATTATTGGTTTCTCAAAAAATTAGACCTCAAATGCAATATTGCCTTCTTAGGTCTTCTATAGGCCTAAATATGCTCTCTCTAATAGACCTTGTGTTGGGCCCCATTTTGTACCAACTATGTGGACCATGATAACTATACCTATCTTGGCACAAGGAAATTTTATGTAATGATTACTCCCTTTTGTACTTTTGGCACTAGTTGGAGGAATCCCCAAGGATCCCATGCCAACTAGTAGGCAGTTGCGTGGCACTTACCTTCAAAGGATATACATATAATAACTTGTACATGGAAACTTGATAATCATGGGTTTTAGAGTAGTGGATCAGGTGGGATAGTGACACCCCATTGATATCTCATCATACAACTTGGGTAGAGTAATGGAGCTGACGGACTAGAAAACCTCACTAATAGCTCATCACTTGGCACATGCCTATTTGACCTGGTAAGGAGATGCCCAATTGCCTATAAAATGAGGTTTTAATTTGAAGAAAAGAGGATGTGACTAAGGTATTTAATCTATGGCAAAATAGAGAGCCATTAATATAAATTTATAATCTACATAAGATAGGTTAAGCATTTTGAATATATTACCCAAGCTCGCTTGTGAGCTACTGGGTGTGAGTAGTGTTAAGGAAGAACATATGCTTTATTTCTCTTCCCTAAAATTTATATGTTAAACTATAAAACAATGAGAATGTTTTTTAAGAAATGAAGTGTTGATTCTTGGATTATATTTTACATAGTGTTATTTTTTTGACTTAGTTTTATATATTCAATGTTATAGTCTTAATTTGAATGTATTATTGTGTAAAGGTTTATCCCTAGTCACTAATGGCACTCTTATACCATATATAACCTTTAGCCTACATAAAATATACTAATTATATGAACCTTAATATGCTAAAGCTTTAAGCCATGTGCCTTGATTGCTACCCTAGATAACGAGCACTTAAACCCCAATCATTCCCATAGATTGTGTTATTAAGAGCTTTGTCAAGATAAATATGAACTTGTTGTTTCGATTGATTTCGCTTTCACATTCAAAAGAGAGAATCAGAAACTAAGAAAGATGGTCTAAGGCTTGTATGTACCTGGATGTAGTCGTGTGCACCAAAATCAGACGATAGCAAGAACTCCTCTTTGGTTGTGGAGGATGCCACCTGAAAGAAAAAGAGACTAAAACACGAAAAACGTTAGATGAGGAGATGGTGGGCTGCCAAGCAAAAGCTTGATCCCAAAAGTACGAAGACTTCCTTGAGGGATGTCAACCCACTGATTAAAAATATAATATTTGATAGAAATGATAAAAGACAGAATGAAAGAAATAAAAGACAAAATGCGTACCTAATATGCAGCAAACTGTCTTGCACAGTCACCAACGTCGGTCTCTGTGCCGACGTCGGTCAAGGAATGCCACCGACATCGGTTAAAATGCTGATGTCGATAGGGGTACTAACCGGCATCGGTTGGGACAGTAGTTCTTAGACAGGGTCTAGTCGGGTCTAGACAGGTTTCAGGGCTGCAGAATGGTCTGAGGTTTCATCTGAGGGTTAAGGAACCTATTTGGGAGTTAGAGGGATTGTTTGGGGGTCTTGTGCAGGGATCTGGGCAGAGTTATAGGGATAATGGACAGACTGTATATTCTGGGAAGAGTGGATAGAGGTGATACGGGAGTAAATTAAGTTGGGTCTGTGGTCTGAATCTAAATCTGGGTGGTGATATCAATTAAAAACAATAACCAGAAAACAAAATAAAAACATAGAACAAACGCTTACCTATTACCTGCTAAAGATAGAGTAGGAGACATGATTGTTGTTGTCGATGTGTTAAATAAGTTTGATGTAGCAGACCTTCAGTGAGATGACTGAAGCCGAATACCTGTACCTGAGAAAGAGAGTGAGAGAGATTTGATTGCAGATTGATTGAATGAAAAGTTGGCTGATTGTTTCCTCGAAGGTCCAATGAAAGAATGAATTGAAAGAAGGTCTGATAACCGATCGAGAAACTGATTGAGAATTGAATAATGAATAACAGATAATGGATAATGGATAATGGATAATGGATCCTACATTTAGGTTGAGAATGTAGTTTAAAGATAATCGACGTCAGTAGAACTGTCGACGTCGACTGAGTAGTGACCGACGTCAGTGACGTTGGCTGAGTAGTGACCGATGTCGGTAGATGCAGAATGGGGATAGAGGCTAATTTTAGCCTTCTACTCATTCTTACATGCTGCCAGGGTCAAGGCTCATGGGAAAATAGTCAAGAGGGGCTAAATAGGCGTGGGAGAATAAATTGGGGGTTATAAATGGGGTTTAGGTCATAGGGTGAAATGGCAAGGGGAGAGAAGAGGAGGACGACCAAGGGTTAGACACAATTTTGGTGTCTACATTTGCCCCTTTTTGTCTTGTTGGTTGTTCTGGATGAACTGTAAGACAAAAATAGGAGTGATTGCCCCAGGTGTATGAGAAGGTTGATTTTGTCCTGTTGGTTGTTCAAATGAACTGCAAGACAAAAACAGGAGGTTGATTGCCCCGATCACGAATGAGGTATTCCCCCTCAAAGTGGGAGTCAAGGGAAGGGAACTTGGAATCGGGTGCTGATTTGATAGAGAGTGGATGAAAAAAGGTGAAGATGGAGTGAGAATGCTGTAATAGTCGTGATTGCGCATATACCATTTCACGAGATGGTCAGGTCAAATTGTCACAGGTCAAGGTCGAGGAGTGCCAAAATTGAAATAACCAGGCCCCAGCATTTGGTCGTAGCTAATCAGGTTATTCAATCGAAGCTGAAGCTCCAATGGTCATCATGTTACAGGTATCCCAGGCTCAAGAAGTGCTCCTGGAAACACGAAAAAGTCACATGTAGTGGGGATCAACTGGCTTGTGATCCTATACTTGTGAAAGTCATAAATAGTCTGATCACAATTTTGCTAACCAGTCGTGGGGTAGCATACATGCAAAAACAACCAAGGCAATGTTGTCTTGGAAGTGGTCAGGGTTGGAGGAGATAGGCATGATCTCCATGGTCATTGGTCGAGGTGGGTGGATGGATGAAAGGATGTGGCCGAGCTAACCTCAGAACACTGAGTGTTGCCTACATAACCTCAGGCCAATGTAGTTCTCCCCAAATGGAGGAAGGGTCAAAGGGATTGATTATTTGTGGTCAAGGTCATGGATTGGTTTTAGATGAGGTCACGACATGGTTAGAAGAGGATATGGTTTGTCCATGATGGAGATGAACAAACAGGGGTGGTCGAGCTAACCCCAGAAGACAGTCGTGTCATCTGAGTGCTGCCTATATAGCCCCTGTGTGAAGGGCCTCAGACCAATGTAGTTCGGACTGAGAGGCAAAATGGTCGATGATGGGTTTGGTCAGGTGTCAAAATGATGAGGAGAAAGAAGATGTTACAGCCTTTTCCAAATGGTGTATTTTGTAACATTGGTCGAGGGGTCTTTCATCCCTAGCAATTTTCCATATGCGTGATGGATGTATGCTAAAAATGAATTGAGGTCTATTTATGCTTCAGCAAGTATTGGTTTATGCTTAACATAAATTGTGTCTGGTTGATAGTTTCCATGTGTATTGGTGTCCATAGAAACTATGTGAAATGGATGATGATGATGATGTTGGTGGTCTGAAAATGTTGAGGTTGGTTGAGTTGGGATAAATGTCAAATGTTTGTATGTGACCAAAGTGTAGAGAAAAAATTGAAAGGCAAATTTGCCCTTTTATTGACAAGGACCAAAAAGACAACATAGATAGGGGTTGTTAGAACCAAGAGCCCCTGTCATGCATTACGTCGTTGACCAGTGTTGTGTTAGAGAAGTAATCGAATCACTTTGACAGTAAAGTGAGCTCGAAGTCCCTTAAGTAGGTGATAGGAGGAGGATAGGGTAACCCGTTTAAGAGAATAAATAACTTTGCCCCTTTTTATAGGAGACCCTGAGACAACTACAAGCCAAGTCCATGACCCATTTTTTTTTTGGGTGCAGACTGATCAATGCGGGAAGTCTGCATAGAGATGTCATTTGCTTGGTGGTCATATATGTGAAGCTGATCGAGATGGGAAGCTTCTAAAAAGGTGTTGTGTAGTAAGATTTAGTCATATCCATCCTTCGAGGGAGTGGTCTATATTTGTGCTTTATATATAAGGGCATTGAATAGCTGTCCTTCGAGGGAGCAGTCTATTAGCTACAGCAATGATAGTACAATTGTCCTTCGAGGGAGTAGTCTGCTTTTTGAGTTGACTTGGTGACCTTAGATATTTTGACATCTTGATTTGTTTTTGACAGAAATGTGAGTCATGGAAAAGACTATAGAAGGTCAAGGGCTCCCTTTTATTAGGACAAAACATCCATACATCATAAAAGGGTTATATAGGATTTGTTAAGGGGAGTAGGGTTAAAAGGAATGAGGACTAAGAGGACATGGATTGCTCAATGGACGAGCTCAAAGTAAATGTCAAGTGGATGAGTAATCGACTAACAGTAGAATGGGTGCAGATGCAATCCATTAAGAGGCTCAGGTTCTAGCCGTCTGTCGAGAGAGGACAGACGATAAGTCCCTGATCCATATTTGTGCGTGATAATGAAAGGTCCAAGCCGATTAGGGGCAAACTTGCCTCGTTTACTTCACTCCATATTGGTCACGTGTTGATTCTCTTTGAGGATGAGATCTCCAATATTGAAATCTCGTTCTCACAGATTTTTGTCATAGGCTCGTTTGATGCGATTTTGATAGACATGGAGATGGTTGAGGGCAGCAAGATGACACTCATCAAGTAACTCAAGTTGAGCTAAGCGATCTTAACGAAAGTCATCATTAGAGAGAATGTCATGTAGAGAGATGCAGAGGGATGGGATCTGTACTTTGAGAGGTAGGACAGCCTATGTTTCGTACATGAGAGAGAAAGGGGTAGCACCCATGGAGGTTCAGATGCTAGTGTGGTAGACCCACAAAGCAAAGGGAATGTGAATATGCCAATCCCTTCTAGTGTCATTGACCACCTTCATGAGAATGTTAGTCAAGATTTTGTTGGAAGCCTCAGCCTGCCCATTTGCTTGTGGGTAGTAAGGCGAAGAGAAACTAAGCTTGATGCCAAAGGAGTCGCAGAGCTTTTGAATGGTCTTGTTTTTGAAGGACTTGCCATTATCGGTAATGATTTTGTGAGGGACACCGAAATGACAGATGATGTGGGTGTTGATGAAGTTGACAATCTTGTTGACTTTTGTGGAGATGAGAGGAATAGCTTCCACCCACTTGGTGAAATACTCGGTGGTGGTGATGATGGATTGATGACGAAGAGACGAATGAGGGTTAATCTCACCGATGAGATCTAAGCCCCATTGAGAAAAAGGCCAGAAATCCTGAGCAACTTGTAAGGCATGGCTAAGAAGATGAAGTAAGTTAGAGTGCTACTGACACTTGATACAACACTGAACATAGTCGCTACAGTCTTGATGAAGGGTGGGCCAATAATAGCCCAGGTGAATGATGCGCTTGGCAACCGAGTTTCCACTGAAGTGTCTGCCACAAATCCCATCATGGACTTGCTTAATGGCATGAGAGGCTTCAGTGGAGGTTAGATAGTGAAGAAGGAGGCCGTCGAAGCCTCGCTTATAGAGAAGACCCCCTAGCATGGTATAGCAAGTTGTGCATTTGATGAAAGCTCATTGTGCATTGCTAGAGAGATTGGGAGGAATGATAGAAAGAGATAAGTAGTCCACAAGTTGCTTATACCAATCATCTCGTGGGCTAGAGTCTATGGTGTTGACATGGTTGATGTTAGAAGAAAGGTATGAAGGCAATGGCAGATGATGCACTGTGATGAAAATTTTGGATGACGATGATGAAGACAGAATATGCGAGGCAAGAGAAGCCATGGTGTCAGCAAACTTATTCATGGATTGAGGAACAGTCTGCAAGAGGTAATGGTCTAAAGAGGCCAAAAGAATGTCAACACGGTTTTTGTACCTTTGAAAAATTTCATTTTTACAGAGGTATGAACCATTGACCTGATTGATGACAAGCTACGAGTCATCGAAGATGTTGATGGACTTGATGCTGAGAGAGAGGGCAGTCTGAAGTCCCAAAATTAAGGCCTCATATTCAGCCATATTATTGGTACAATCAAAGTCGAGCTTGAAAGATAAAGGCATGGGCTCCCCTTCGAGTGGGATGAGAATAACTCCCGCACCTCCACCGAGTTGACATTTGGATCCGTCGAAGAACATGGTCATTTGGTAGATAGTGTCATCGATGGAAAGCACGGCGATAGATTCGTTAGGGAACTCACATTGCGAAGGTTGATTATCGGAAAGAGGGGCATCTACCAGTTGATCAGCGATGGTTTGCCCCTTGATGGATTTTTGCTGAATGAATTTGAGGTCTAACTTAGCAAGCAGCATGAGCCACCGAGCCATACGTTGATGTTGATATGGCTTGGAGTGCATAAACTTAAGAGGGTCGGTGTGAGTGATGACAAAGGTTTTGTGGTTGAGAAGATAGTGGCAAAGCTTGGTAGCGGTAAAGACTAATGCCAAACAGAGTTTCTCGATATGAGTAACCCAAGTTTCATAGTCGACCAGTGTTCGGCTGATATAATAGACTGCTTGCTCATGATGATGCTCATCTCGGTGCGCAATCATGGCACCTAACAAATGGTTGGTAGCAAAGATGTAAAGGTAGAAGGGTTGGTCGTCTTGAGGTGGAATGAGGACTAGTGGAGAGACTAGATAGCGTTTGAGGGCTTTAAAAGCCTCTTGACAGTCCTCATCCCATTTAAAGGAGACGTCCTTCTTAAGGAGATGATGAAAAGGTTGGCAGCAGTCAAAAAGCTGCGAGATGAAACGACAAATGGACTGGGGCTTCCCTTTTAAACTGCAAAGTTGCTTGAGATTGGTTAGAGGCGGCATCTCGAGGATAGCACAGATCTTGGCGGGATCTATCTCGATGCCACAGAAAGAAACGATAAAGTCTAAGAGCTTGTCGGAGAGGACCCCAAAGACACATTTATTGGGGTTAACGCAGACATTGTATTGAAGAAGGTGAGAGAAGATGATTTTGAGAATGGTCAAATGGTCGCGTTGAAGCTTAGACTTGCTGAGCAGGTCATCCACATAGTCCTCCATGATTTTGTGGAGGAGATCATGGAAAATGTAAGTCATGGCATGCTGATATGTGGCGCCTGCATTTTTCAAGCTGAAAGGCATGACTCAATAGCAGAAAGTCCCCCATGGGGAGATAAAGGTAGTCTTGTGCTGATCTTCTAGTGCAATCAGGATCTGATTGTATCTTGAAAACTCATCCATGAGAGATAGCATCTCATGGCCGGCCATGAGATCAACAAGCTGGTCAATATTGGGAAGAGGAAAGTCATCTTTGGGACAGGCTAGGTTAAGGTTGCGATAGTCTGTGTAAATCCGAATCCCCCCAGTCACTTTGGTGACAGGGAGGATGTTAGAGACCCACTATGGATAATCGATAGGCTGGATGAAGGAGACAGAAAGAAGGCACTGAAGCTCCTCTTTGACAAGGAGTGCCACACAGAATGCATCTTTCAAAGCTTTTGCCTAACAGGATTAGCCTCTAGTTTGGTGACGATGTTATGGGTAGCGATGGTGGGGTCGATGCTAGGCATGTAACGGTAGGTCCAAGCAAAGGCCTTGCTATAGTCTGAGAGGAACTGGGTGTAGTCTAGCTACTCCTGAGCATCTAGAGATTGACCAATCTTTAAGACATGAGGAACATCGGAAGAAGGGAGGTTGATGTCAATGGTTGATTCATTTAACATAACCTGGGTCTCAGAAGGGAGGGAGCACTGGATGAAAGAGTCATCGGTGCCCATGTAAGAAAGAATGGCGTCATTGTTAATGCAGTGGATAGTATGAATGGTTGCTAACTCATCCTCTATCATGCTAGGATAAATGAGAGGGAGAGACCTGGACACTCCATTTAGCTGATAGGTCAGGGGTTCTAGGCGGATGGTGTTTATGCAAAAAAACTAGGAGGGATGGAAACCCCTGACTCCGTAGGTGAAGAGGGAAGAATGGGCAAGCTTAAAGGAGGTTGATCAATGGTGGGTTCGAGGCAAAGGTCTGTAGGGGTATGAGTGGGGTCGTATTATCCCAGGCCATACCGTTTCTTGGCATCATCATCATTGAGCAGTTTGATGGGCTGATGGGAGCCTTGCTCATAACGTCCAAAGCCAAACCCCTTCCATGCACATCTGTAAAGGTAAGTGTGTGCAAAGGCGAGGTTGCAAAGAAATGAGAAGTCTAATGTGAATGGTTGTGGTGTAGAGAGAGGATTGCCATCAGTAGGAGCTTGATTGAGCCCCCCATAGACAAGGTTGGTTTAGAGGTGAGGAGGACCATAAGGCATGACCATCCCGATCTGATGGTCGTAATTAAGACTGTGGTGAAGGCATCCATACTCTTTCAGAGTTTGGAACATGTCTAAGGCTAGCAAGCGATATTCCCCAAGTGAAAGTCATTGGAAGATGTCTTCCATGGGGTATTTGGTTGTCGCTTGAAGAGGAGGGGTGAGGTCGAATGCCGGTTGCGAACTGGTCGAAGCTTCCGCAGATGAAGGCGGTGCCAGGGTTGATGGCTTGATAGGAATGAGGACATCGTTTGGCCGATAGGTTGTGTTACAAGTTTTGAAAGGTGATGGGTCAGCGGGAATAGTGTGGACTTGCTCGTCGTGCTCGAATTTCACACAACGATGCAAGGTGGAGGGGACACAAGCCATGGCGCGGATCCAGGGTTGGCCTAGCAACATATTGTATTAAAACTCTCCTTCGATGATATAGAAGAGCTCTGGGACTATGCGTGAACCAACACGAATGTGAAGGATGACTGTGCCAATGGTTGTGGCAGTGGTGTCATTGAAGGATCACAAGATTGTGTCAATTTTGGATACGCAATTCTTGGGGAGGGCCAATTGATCAAAGGTGTGGGTGGAGATAATGTTGATGCTGGCTCCTCTGTCAATCATAACGCACTTGATGTGGGTTTGATCAACATAGGTAGTGATGAAGAGGGTAGCGTCCTAATCTTCCGTGATAGATGTAGGAATCTCAGAATCGCTGAAAGTGATGGAGGCGACAGGGGATAAAGAGTGGACCAGGGCAGCGAGTGGTTGGGGGTCTTCGGGTTGGACCTCTGTTGCCTGCAAGGCTCTGATGAGGGCTTGACAATGCTGGGGTGAGGTTTGGATGAGGTCATAAAGGGACATCTTCATGGGTGTCTGGTGAAGCTGTTTTAACATGGAGTCGTGGATCGGCCTGAAAGAAGAAGAAGAAGAGGGTTGAGGTGCGCCAAGTATAGAAATCTTAGGCTTGGGTGGTTGAGGTGGCTAGACGAAAGGATAGGTCCAAGGAATGGCGGCTTTTTCTTTCACCTTGTCTTTTTGTGACCTAGTGGTTATATGGATGGCATTGATTTTGAAGATAGGGGGTGAAGGAGATGAAGGGGTCATGACCTGCTGATGAGATGTTGATGTGGTCGAAGAGGTTGGAAGAATGTGGTAAGGTGTCGAGGGTTGGTCGATGGTGTCCTCAAGGAGAAGAATGTCCTTCTCCATGTAGCGGCGAATGACAACCTTGAGGGCACAACAAGTCTCGGTATCATGTCCTGGCGTACGATGATATGGGCAAATCTTCGTATCATCGAACCAAGAGGGTTTAGACCTGAGAGGTTGGAAGGGCCTGATGGGTGGAAGGGTTATGCTGGAAGTCTGCAAAAGTCGATGCAATATCAAAGCATATGAGCCCACCAAAGGGTCCATGCTCATTGATGTGTGCGATGCCGGTGACTTTTGCTTGGGCAAAGTTGGAGAAGGCTTTCGTACCACCTTCTGGGTTGATGGTGCGGTGACAGATGAAGATGACACCTTCTTCGTGAGAGGTGCCAAAACTTTTGGAGAGGATAGGCTGGTGGTAGGCAAAGGAAGTAGAGGAGGCAACTGATTTTGATTAGAGGTTGGAATGGGGAGGATTTTGATCAAGGTAAGGATGAGGGCCCGAAATAGAGGGCAATGGTGATAGGGGAGGAGGAGTTCACCTCTGTGGTTTAGCAGTCTTCTTTGATTTCATTTGAAGACTACTATTGGTTGAGGTCTGGTCTAAGTCCACCTTCACTTGCGGATGAGTGAGGTTGGAGATAGGGAAAACGCCGAGTGACTTGATTGGTTTAGATGGGATAGATGTGGGTTTTAGTCCTGATGCGGTTGGTTGAGGTTTAGATGGTCTGGAAGTGGAAGTTTGGTTTTTGTTGAGAGTCTTGGGAGATTCTGCCATGGGAGGATTAGCAGCATGAGATGAGAGGGCACGGGCATGTTGAAGAGCTGTGAGATGCTCCCACAAAACCTGATGCTCCACTTTCCTTGAAGGGAGAAGTTTGAGTTTCTCCACTAATCAAGAAAATCATTGTGAAGATGTTGGATGAGGCTTGAGTCCTTGAGAGGATGTGGATGGTTGTGGAGTCGAAGATGAGATTGGCATAGTGGTCTTGGACCCAAGGCATGATGAAGTCATGACAGGTTCATCTTTGGTTAGAGACGGAGGAGAGATAAGTTCTTCCTTGGGTGGAGAAGAAACCGGAGAATGAGGCTTCTCAAGAGGGTAAAGGGTAGGAATGATGGCGCCCTTCATTTGCGGTTGAGGAGTAGGAAGGGTCAGGTCCTCCATAGGTAGCAAGAAGGAGGATGGTGAGACCGGTGGAGCTGGTATGGTCGAGGCGTCCTCCAATATAAGAGAGGTTGACGGAGAACTAACCAGAGAAGGAGGTTCGTCCACATGTGATGGACTAATGGATGGACTAACCTCTTGATTTTGTGAAAAAGGTTGGTCGAGGATGAAGAGCGAGACCATATTGACTATTCATACATTATGTTCGTGACTGTCGTCAATCATGGTCTGGACATTGTTTTAGGTCGGAGGATGATTGGGGAATGGTTGCTTGAAGATGTCGATGCCCTGATTGGGTGGCACATTGGGATTATTGAGGATGAGGTCACCCTTTTCCAGCATGTCTTGGATGATGTTTTTAAGGGTCTTACAGTTCCCCGTGTCATGGCCTTTAATATGGTGGTAATTACAAAAGTCATTTTCCCTATACCACGCAGGGATGGCGCGTGAGGGATCAAATTGTGGAGGTGGTCAGATTTGGGGGAGATTGAGAACCCCCTGTTTGACAAGTTTTTCTAGCACAGACGTGTATGATTCTCCAAGTGGAGTATACTGTCATTGTACGTATCTCTACTAAAATTGGCGAGCGGCACTTTGGGACGTGGATGGCTCAGGCTGGTTGGTTGAAGAGGAAGAGGATGAAAGTCTAACAACTACAGCATTTGCTGATGCCTTAGACTTGGGGTTAGATGAAGAAGGCTTAGAAGAAGAGGAGTCATTGGTCTTGGAGTTGGGATTCTTACTCTGCAACTTGACTTTGTTCTCCTTGACGGCATGTAATTCAAGCTTGCGGGCCATCGTGAAGGCTTCGTCGAAGGTGCGAAAGTCTGAACCCGCAAGGTGGAAGAAATATGCTTAGCACAGGCTTGGGAGAAAATTTTAATAAGTTCAGGTTGGGGTAAGGAAAATGAGAGCTGATTGATAAGGCTTCTCCAGCGAGCAATGAAATCGGCTATGAATTCATCCTTGAACTGCCGATAGAATAGAGGTCTGTGATTGAGACCTTTTTGGTGATGTTGATAGAGAAGTGATTAAGAGTTGGGCCAACTGGGGGAACATGAAGAGGGAATGGTTGGCAAGGGAGTTGTACCAGTCAAGAGCAGTGCCAGAGAGAGACATAGGAAACATGCGTAAAAGTAACACATCATCGTGAGCAATGAGATAACAGGCATGTCTGAATGCCTGTAGGTGCTATTGCGGGTCTTCCTTACTCTAGAAATGAGAGAATTTAGGAAGCTCCCATTGGTTGGGATATGGTCTGATCGGGATGGAAGGATGGATGGGTTCGTTGCAAATTTGCTCGTATGAGAGGGCATTGCGTGAACCAAAAATAGAGGTCTCGAGACTGGACATTTTGTCCATCAGCATTTTGATGATATCTACTAATAGATTGGTGGGTGGAGCACCCCCTAGATTATGAGGCACTTGGAAGGTATTAAGAGGGGCAAATGACGTGGTCGGTTGTGCTTGTGTAGGCATAACATATGGGTAGCTAGTCATTGGGGTAGAAGTTGGAGCCAAGAGCACTTGTGTTATGGGGTTGGTAGGCACAAATTGGATAGGGGCCGTCAAAGGTGGTTGAGGAGTGGCCACACTTGTTGAAGGGTAGATAGTTACTCTTGTGTTGATAGGTGCAAGAGTAGGGGGGATAGAGACCACTAGGTTTTGGAAAGGTGTAGGATTTGGTTGAGTAGTTTGAGGTTGAGGGGGTACCGAAACCCCCATGGAGGTAGGTCTAGAAGGAGAGGCTAAATTTTGAAGGTAGGACACGGTCGGGTTATTATTCGAGGTGTTAGCTTGATTGTCTATAGGTTGAATTGTGGACGCTGTTGATGTGATCATTGTCTCGACTAAGGAAGTCGGCATCCCATAGATTGGGTTGCCTAAGGAGTCTCGCATTCGGTTTCACGTGAGATAATGTTGAAGGGCTCTGCCATTGAGGTCCAAGAATCTTTCGAAATCTTGGTCCCCTTCAATGACAATGGGAGACTGAATTGGGGTCGATCGAGTAGGAGTTCTTTCGGTCTTCGAGTGGAACTCCATTATGGGACTAGTTATGAACGGGGAAGATGGAAGGGGTTGACGCCTCACGTGGTCGACAAGAGCCTTGGTTTGGATGCGAGTCAGAACCATTCAAGGCAAGAAATAACATCCTCACAAGCTCAAACAAGCAGATAAGAACAAAAAAGATGAAGAACACAAGCAGACCCTAAACGTTAAATCCCTAGGAATAAATTATTAGGATCTTGGTGGCTTATGCCTTAGAATGTGTGAGGAAGATTGGCTTTTGAGACGGGTCCTAGAAGTAGTCTATGGATGGTTTCAAGTTTGTTTAGGCACTCAAAAGTTTGGGTTAGGTTCTGTACTTGGCCTGGTGCTAAGGAGCAAGCTCCCCTCACTTCATGAGTCCAGTGATACGTTGGGCCCGCTTAGCCAAAATATACTTCCCCTAGAGATTAGACTCTGCCAGAGAACAGAGTGGGCTTTCCCCTTGGTGATGAAATCCAAGTAGGATCACTGGGATAGGTAAGGTATCTGCTGGGGGATGAAATCCCAGTCGGGCCTTGTCTCAAGTGAGTTTTGATGTTTGATTTGTGCAAGTGGTTCGGTTGTCTAACATAAAGTGGACTAGAATTAATTCAAGATGCGGTTATTAATTACTAGGTGTGGACTAAGAAATGCAAGCAAGCAGAAATGAAATGCAATGTGTTTTAAGCCCAAGTTGAAATATGAGTTCGAATGAAAACAAGTTGAAAAAGGGTTGAAGAATATGACTTTTGACTAGTCTAATGATGCAAGAAAGAAAAGAAAGGTTATTTTTAAACCTGCTTATGATGTCGTTTAGAAGAGAAGAAAGAGGTGAAAAGGGAGAAACCTAATGCACCCATATGAACAGAAAGAAAAGAACCCAAGGAAGACCCTAGGGTCCCACTGGGCGTGCCAGAATGTTTCACTTGATTTCGCTTTCACATTCAAAAGAGAGAATAAGAAACTAAGAAAGATGGTCTAAGGCTTGTATGTACCTGGATGTAGTCGTGCACACCAAAATCAGATGATAGCAAGAACTCCTCTTTGGTTGTGGAGGATGACACCTGAAAGAAGAAGAGACTAAAACATGAAAAATGTAGATGAGGAGATGGTGGGCTGCCAAGCAAAAGCTTGATCTCGGAAGTATGAAGACTTCCTTGAGGGATGTCAACCCACTGATTAAAAATAGAATATTTGATAGAAATGATAAAAGATAGAATGAAAGAAATAAAAGACAAAATGCGTACCTGATATGCAACAAACTGTCTTGCACAGTCACCGGCGTCGGTCTCTGTGCTGGCATCAGTTAAGGAATGCCGCCGACGTCGGTTAAAATGCCGATGTCGGTAGGGGTACTAACCGACATCGGTCGGGGTAGTAGTTCTTAGACAGGGTCTGGTCGGGTCTGGACAAGTTTTAGGGCTATAGAATGGTCTAAGGTTTCATCTGAGGGTTAGGGAACCTGTTTGGGAGTTAGAGGGATTATTTGGGGGTCTTGTGCATGGATTTGGGCAGAGTTACAGGGACAATGGACAGACTGTATATTCTGGGAAGAGTGGATAGAGGTGATATGGGAGGAAATTAAGTCGGGTTTGTGGTCTGAATCTAAATCTAGGTGGTGATATCAATTAAAAACAATAACCAAAAAATAAAATAAAAACACAGAACAAACACTTACCTGTTACCTGTTGAAGATAGAGTAGGAGACATGATTGTTGTTGTCGGTGTGTTGTAGAAGTTCGATGTAGCAGACCTCCAGTGAGATGACTGAAGCCAAATACCTGTACCTGAGAAAGAGAGTGAGAGAGATTTGATTGCAGATTGATTAAATGAAAAGTTGGCTGATTGTTTCCTCGAAGGTCCAATGAAAGAATGAATTGAAAGAAGGTCTGATAACCGATCGAGAAATTGATTGAGAATCGGATAATGAATAACGGATAACGGATCCTACATTCAGGTTGAGAATGTAGTTTAAAGATAATCAACGTTAGTAGAACTGTCGACGTCGGCTGAGTAGTGACTGACGTCGGTGACGTCAGCTGAGTAGTGATTGACATCGGTGGATGCAGAATGGGGACAGAGGCTAATTTTAGCCTTCTGCTCATTCTTACATGCTGCCAGGGTCAAGGCTCGTGGGAAAATAGTCAAGAGGGGCTAAATAGGCATGGGAGAATAAAGTGGGGGTTATAAATGGGGTTTAGGTCATAGGGTGAAATGGCAAGGGGAGAGAAGAGGAGGACGACCAAGGGTTAGACACAATTTCGGTGTCTACACTTGCACCATAAGAATTGAGCCCTTGAGAAGACTTGTTTCTATTTAATAGACTAGAACTGGTTGGCCACTTAAAACCATCTTTTTAATGACTAAACCCCATTGAAATCCAAGTTTCACCATGTTTCAACTATCCCAATGTGGGCCCGGTCCCTTCACTATTATGCTTTAGGTGAGCACACAAGGCTTTTGCCTTGTGTGAAACTAATGCTAGCATAATAGTGTGATAAATGTTTTGAACAAAAACCTACTATGATCATACCTAGATACATCAAGTCTAGAATTGGGTTGGTTTGATGGGTAATAGCATGACTAAGCAGAAAAGCTAATCTAGTGAACTTTTTTACAAAATTTTGGTTTTGTTGCCAAGACCCGTGTTGAATTTCATTGCTAAAATGATAAAACAAAGTGATGTTATGGAAATAGATCAAGAAAATCAAGCACTAGATAGATAAAGTGGAAGATAATTTCATGTAAAATCATCCTACATGCAAATATTAGGAGCCAAAAAAATGGGTACAAACCAACCTATATGATGCTTTGTATGAGGTGTTCTTTTTTGATCTACCTAAATATGTGTAATAGTAATTGGTTGACTATAATACCTCTAGAAGTTAGAGCTATGGCCAACACCTTGAATGGAAAATAGATCACATAGAGAGGCTTTAGAACTTGGATGAATTCTGTATGTGCACTATAAACAAGTGGTGGAGGAGTGAATTGAACAACTATGTGTTGGAGTTCACAGTGTTAACTTTCTCATGCCCTAAAGAAGTAGAGTGTGAGTTTCTTCTTAGACCAAGGGGCACATTCATAAGAGGGCTCAACACTGAACTAAAGAATATTATAGTGGATTATGGTATAAAAATATAAGAATGTAAGGCTAAAGTCCTTGTGCATATGAGCAAGTATAAAAGGTGATAAGGGGAATTATAGGTGAAGCACGATAGTAGATTATGAATAACCTGATACCCAAGAGCTCTAGAGGTTGAACTATACTGAGTGAAGGTATAGGTTGATGGAGAATATAGAACCTAGAAGTATCGAAAGGACTCGTAGTGAGTGAGAAGGCCATGGGGAAGGGTCCCTTAAATTACAATAGTGAAAAGAGAGACAGGAAGAAGTAAGAGATCAGGCTTAGTGGTTGGGTGTAGGATGTAGTGGGTTCTTAAAAGATATGGTGATGAAGGATGCTCCAAAATCACCTACCCCATTTAAACCTAAAGCATAAGCTCATGCTCTTTATTCTCTATTAGAAGATAGAAGAATGGTAACTAAACATGTTATCAACATTGACTTTGATAGGATTCAAAAATTGGATCAAGAGTTTGTGATTGAGTAATTGTTTCCCTATAAGTAATTAAATAAAGATACAATGAACCTAATAATCACCAACCCAAGAACCATTAACATAGGTGCAAGCATTCTCGTGTAGAGGATATCAACTATGTTGACTGGGAAATAACTCATAGGAAGTGGCACGGTGCCACTAGTGAGTGGTACTACACTGACAAGTTTAATAACATAACCTAGTTTAATAGGGCCAATGCTTAACCATACAAGTGAAGGTGATAGAGGGCCACTCTAGCATATATATAAAGGGGTAAACACCTTAGAACCTAGAAACACCCCCTAAGTAGATATACTACAACATGGAAATGTACTTGCTTGAGTATTTTGGTATGGATAATTCCATGGAGCATGTGCTTAAGTGTGAGCTATAATGGCACACTTAGGGCATCACTTAGCCCAAGCATAAGGTGACCTAGTTCATGACCACCTTGTTGGATCACACCCATACTTGGTATCATAAACTTGATCCAAAATAGGCTATGGTTGACTAAAATATGTTGAAGGAATCTTTCTTGAAAGAGTTTGATATCCCTAAATTTGAGCAATAAAGTATCATGGTGCTCAAATAAATTATCTAGGGTTTATCTGATAATGTGTACCTATATGATACATGGATTAAAACTCTTTTCTCTAAGCTTCTGTATGAAATTCACCCCTCCTAGAATGTATAATGGTTTATTGGAGGTTTTCTAGTACCTTTTAGAAGATTACTATCCATGAAAACCTTCATTGACCCCTATAAAGTACTTGAAGCCATGCTCTAGGCTAAGGTAGTAGGTAGTGCTGATATAAGGATCAAGCCATTCATGGAGGCATAGATTGTATCGATGGTCTCCTAGCTATAAAAACTAACTGCTAATTTAGCACATAACACTTACAACAGGTTATGGTGTACCAATTATGAGATGGAGGGGCATAAAAAAGAATAATTGACCATGAATAAATGTTTGCACCCTACTTCTCAGTTGTGAAGTTTGGCGTGGGCCATATGACTGTTAGAACTATCCTCTATTGTAGTGTGCTAATTAAGTAAACATTACCATTTACTGTAATATGTGTAATGCCTATACACACTCCATATCAAACTCATAGGTCATTAATGAGATGCACCAAAACATAGAAAGAGGTGTGAGGCAGGTGAAAACATTACTCGACAGTTAGGTGGGTCAAGGAAATGAAAGCTATGGCTAGCACAATATGGGTTATGGTAACCAGTGAGGCACATGCGAGTGAGGAGGAGGATGTGGTGGAGGAATATTCCCAGCATGATCATGTTACAAGTTAGGGTTGATTGAGCATTATCAGCATGACTGCCACACACACCTAACATGTAGGTATTATCAAGGACCACATGTAGTTGAGGAATGCCCAGACTTATACAAAAAGCTGACTCAAGTTCAATCTTCACAAACATAAACATAAACAATTTAAAGAAACATAATTTTTGTAAAACTTTCATAGATGCTATAAATTTGAGTAGCTTATCAAATATTCACCCTTTAAAACAAGTAAGCTTCATTTAAAAAACATATATACATGATTAAATAAATTGACAATATAATGGAAAACATATCAACTATGGGAGAAAATAGTTTTAATGTTGAAAATGTGAATGAATAACACAACAACATGAATTCATGAAAAAATATAAAAAACACAACAAAATGAGTTTTAAAAACAATTTGGATTTATATATATGACTCAACATTTATTGGTATGTGAATGAAAAAATTAATGCAAAGCAAATAAAATTTATTGGTATGTGAATGAAAACTTTAATTTTGATAAAAAGTCAATAACATTTAGTGATATGTGAATGAAAACCTCCATGTATTCCATCTACTTCCCAATAAATGGTCAACCTTCCATCCCAAGCATAAATCATACCCTAAGGGGTAGATTCTTGAGGCACTCTTGAATGTGTTCTAAAAACTCAAGTAGGCTATACAGTCCTCCAAATCTTCAAACGTGCTGGGAGAAATTAACCCTAAGGACTCCATCTTGGAGAATAATAAAGGGTGTGGATCTTCTAACAAAAAATCCTCCACAAAATTTTCAACCCCACACTATTTAAGTTAGGATGCACCAACCTATTCATAATACAAAATGTAATGTCCTTATCCTTCAACACTAGTAATAAATTACCAACAAACATTGAGGTAATTAGTGAATCAAACTTGATCTGAAAGGGAATTTCAAGGAATAAAAATCCCATAATTTATTGGATAGCCTACATAACCTACTAATTTATTGACAAATACATTCTCTCACATTCCCTCTAACATTCTACCCTTGAAGGCCATTTCATGTTTATTAGTAGTGACTCATAGTAACAGTTTGCTTAGAGTAATTTGAAACATTTGATGCATAAATTGCTAAAAACCACCTATATCATAAGTGCTAAAACACACCTTATAACAAAACTAAATGGAAACACTATTGATGAACTTAGAAATAAATTAAATACCTGTGTGCCATGAGGCAAATCCAACTAGGTGTGTGATTTAACCATACACTTGAAGTGAGATTGAAGCTTTCCCATCTGAATGACTACTCACACCCTTTCCACCAATCATGTAAATCACCCCATAATCACCTGTAACAACTCAAGCATGTCGAAACCATGCCTTGCATTTGTCCAAGCACTCCATGAATTATCCATAATCAGGTCACCAAATGAGGATATGCCCTTGTTAGCTAAGAAATTTACTATTTAATTAGCTTATGAAAGTAATTTTTGGCCTCCAAAGCACTAAGAGAATCTAACAAATTCTAAAATCATCCCAAAATTTTATCAATGTTCCATGACCTAGCCCTTTATTTACATAGAGCCTGAATCATAACCATTGAGTCCCTTTCAATGACAACCTTCTCAATACCACACTGAATCACTAGATTCAATCCAAGTGTAAGAGCTTGAGCTTCCACCTCAATGTTAGTTCCATTAGTTACCTTTTGTGAGGCCACCCTAATCAAATACCTTTCAAAATATTGAATAATGTAACCCACAACTAATGCCCCTAGGTTTCCTCAATTGTGCCATCAAAATTCAACTTAAACATCCCACTGGGAGGGGTGACCAATCCAACTTACAAACTCATATAATAATAGCCTAGGAAGACGTGATTAACTAATTAATGGGGGATTTATATATATATATATATATATATATATATATATATATATATATATATATATATATATATATATATATATATATATATATATATATAATTAATATGTAATATATATACACACACACACACACATACATATACATACATACATACATACATACATATATATAATATATACATATACACACACATATACATATAGACATGTATATATAGCCATATATATAAATATCTATATTATTATATATTAGATAAAATATTAATTATTATTATATTACATATATTATATTATATATACAATATTAATTATTAGTTATAAATATATATATATATATATATATATATATATATTAAAATGAATTATATGTAATAATATTAATATTATTATATATATTAAATATGTACTATATTATATTTAATATAATCTAATAATTATATTATATTATATTATATGTATATTAATAAAAGTATCTTCTCTACAACTCTTCATCAACATATATATCAATGCTAATTTATGTATTACTACATGTTTATCATATGGATGCACATGTCGATATGTTGACTAAGATATCATAATGTTGAGGAGTACACATAATGATTATAATTATTCACATTGTCAATATTTTAGGTTCAAAATCACATGGCTTACCCATTTATGTGGTTGTTTCCTTTAAAACGTACTATGGTACCCCATGGGATATCATGAGTCTGACATATTTGCCAATTCTTCCTAACATGGGGTAATCATTGTTGGAAGCCACTCAAAATGGCATGGGGGATAACTATACTTTAAGCATAGGGAATGATTGTTAATAAATAAACCATTGAAATTAGTAATACCAATCATCAAGGCTTGACATTAACTTTAGTATCTATTGATGCTTCTAAATGTACCATAGGTGCTCTTAGTGTTTAAAGAACACTTCTCATTTTAGAATTTAGAGAATTCATAGCATGAGTTATAGGTTATGGCAATCTAGTTGCCTATGGAGAAATAGAAGTAGAGTAAGATAATTATTCCAAAATATTTATATAACTTGGTGGTTGGGAGACACCTTGGTCCATTCTTCATGAATCTTTGCTAATGCTTAGTGAGTTATGCCCATGTTTTAAGCTATAGACTAATCTAAGTGGATATTTATAATGTAGTTAAAACTAAAGTGATCTTGATGTAAAAAAAAAGTGAAGGGAAGGATAGAGCAGAAAAGAAATGAGTGATTACCAATTTTAGTCTCAAACACTTTGACAAAGTGTCAATTGCAACTAAATATACATTTAACTAATATATAATACAACATAGCCTAAGCTCAAATTTCACTATATATTAGGCAAACTTCAAAGGAAAACATGAAGAGTCAATAGCTTGGCTTTCTCCCCTTGAGATGGAGATGATGAAAAAGGCATCAAATGCTTTAATCAGATCCCAAACCCTAAACTTGTACCTTTTTAGGTATGAGATCTTATATTAGTATTTGCTTATAACTTAGTTAACCACTAGATTTGAATCCCCATAAACTAGTAGTTTTTTTACCTTGTTTTAAATGGAAAACTGTAAGCTTAGGATAAGGATTTCATATTCAACAAGGTTGTTAGTACAAGGGAATTGGAGACTATAATAATAATGGTACTTTCTATTAGTGGGGTCAATTAAAATAATACCAACACCTAATCCAACATTACACCTAGCTCCATCAAAATGTAATTTCCATAATTTAGGAACAACATGATTACTCTTGAGATCACATGCCTTATCAGTCTCTAGGGTAAAAACCCCTAAGTTTAAGTCTATTATGTTTATCCTCTCATTCACAACATTGTACTTAGTTATCATATGCTTCATTCTTTTCTCTCTTTCAACCCTAATTTGGTTAGGAACTCCTTTCCAAGGTAGCCACAAATGTGAACAATCTGTGGACATGTAACCATTCAAATCCTTGGTCCATTCCCTACTCAATAAGATTCCATAAAAATCAAGAATATCAACAAATTTAATATCAATGAATTACTGCACCCTAGGCTCGGAAGCTAGTTGCATGCCTACATTTAAAAGTTCCCTAGTTACACTAACTCTAGATTTATCCAAATGAGTTACCACTCTATTAGAATTAATAGGGATTAAGACTAATTATTTGAATATACCTATAGGAATGCTATTAGTAGATGCTCTTGAATCTAACAAGTAATTATGAAAGTTCTTACCAAACATCCTAATAGTGAGTAAGAAAGGAAGAGACTTAGCTTAAAATTATATAAACCTATAGGCATGTTTTGATGTTTCCTTCACTTTACAAGGATTAAAATCATTATATACACATTATCCATAATCCATATGAACTATCTCGAACCCTCAAATATCAATCTCAGCTCAAATTTACATGTTCTCTTCATACCCATGTGTGCAGGCCTATAACATTGGTCTTGACTTGAACATGGTTTGCTTGTAATATATCTAAATAAGATTAATGTAGGGTCTACCAACTTGTAAAATGCCTTTATGAAGTATTTTATATCATATAAAACAAATAATAAATTTATTTATTGGTTTATTCAATAACAAACTTTAATATCCATGTTGACCTCTTAGGTCTCTAACAGGCCTGTAGGTGCACAAACTTGCTATTGAAGGTTTTTATGACTTTGATGGTCCAAATTATCTTGATATAAAATTGAATATTATCTGACATGATTGAGGAATTTTTAAATTGAGTAACCTATAGAATATTTCAAGAATATCTTCTATTCTACCAACAAACTTGACAATCCACTACCACATGCATACATTAGTATCCTCTTCCCCTTTTGACCATGAATAGTCTTTAAATTTTGTGAGATGTCTTATTAGGGTCTATTCCATTAATAATAACTTATATAATTGTATTATAGACCTACTATTCATTCATATGTCTATTGATTTCTTTTCTATATTGAAGACCCTATTCTAAGCCTACTAGGCTAATGACCATAAGACTACCAATTGTAACTTCCTGCAAGAGTAATCATGGAGTAAGTTTATTAGTCTTGGTATATGTTTACTTGATATTTTTAGATCATTTATAATAATAAGAAATTAATTTTAGTATTGGTTTCTAAAAAAATTGGACTTCAAATGCAATATTACCTTCTTAGGTCTTCTATTGGCCTAAATAGGCTCTCTCTAGAGGCCTTGTGTTGGGCTCCCTTTTGTACCAACTACATGGATGATGCCAACTATACCTATATTTTAACAAGGCAATTTTGTGTAATTTTTTCTCCCTTTTATACTTTTGGCACCAGTTGGAGGAATCCCTGAGGTTCCTGTGCTAACTAACAAGTGATTATATGGCATCGACTTTTAAAGAACATCCATTTAAGAACTTATAGATGGAAAATTAAGAATTATGGGTGTTAGAGGAGTATATCAGGTGGGATAATGACCCCCCAATGATATCTTAGCATATGTCATGTGCCCATCCAATTTGGGTAGCGTAGTGGACCTGATGGACTAGCAACTCTCAGTAATAACTCATCACTTGGCACACACCTATCTGACCTCGTAAGGAGATGCCAAATTACCTATAAAATAAGTTTTGCATTTGAAGAAAAGATGAGGTGACTAAGGTATTGATGTTATGGAAAAATAGAGAGCCATTAATAAAAATTTATAGTCTACATAAGATAGGTTAAGCATTTTGAATGTATCACCCAAGCTTTCTTATGAGCTATTGGGTGTGAGTAGTGTTAAGGAAGAGCATATAATCTATTTATCTTCCTTGAAATTTATATGTTAAATTGTTAATCAATGATAATGTTGTTGAATAAATAAAGTGTTGAATCTTGCATTATAGTTTACATAGTGTTATGTTTGTGACTTAGTTTTATATATGCAATGATATAGTCTTACTTTTAATGTATTATTGTGTAAAGGTTTATCTCTAGTCACTAATGGCATTTTCATGCCATATAGTGACTTCAGCCTACCTAAAATAGACTACGATAGGAACCTTAATATGTTAAGACTCTAATACCTATACCTTGATTTCTACCTTGGATAATAAGCACTTAAACCCTAACCATTCCCATAGCTTGTGATATTAAGATCTCTATCTAGTTAGATATGAACTTATACCTTAGAACTTGTGCCCTTGAGAAGGCATGTGCCTATTGAATTTCCTTTGAATAGCCTAGAACTAGCTAACCAATTAAAACCATCTTTATAAGGACTAAGCCCCATTGAAATATAATTTGCACCATGTTTCAACTAGCCCAACACAGGCATGGTCCCTTCATTACACTTTGAGTTAGCACACAAGGCTTATGCCTTGTGTGAAAATGATGCCAGCGTAATAGTGTACTAAATATTGTGCACCATAATCTACTATGCTTGTACCTAGATACATTAAGTCTATAATTGGCTTGGTTTGATGGGTAAACACATGACTAAGCACAAAAAGTAATCTAGTGAACTTTTATACAACATTTTGGTTATTACCAAGACCCGTGTTGAATTTCATTGCTGAAATGGTGAAATAGAGTGATGCTCCCACTATCACTGAAGAACATCAAGAACTAGCTAGAGCAAGAGCAAGATAATTTCATATAAAATAATATTACATGTTAAGGTTAGGATCCAATAAAATGGGTACAATCCAACCTATATGATGCTTTATATGAGGTGTTCTTTTGTGATTTACCTAAGCATGTGTACTAGTAATTGGTTGTCTATACTACCTCTAAAATTTAAATCTATGACCAACACCTTTAATTGACAATAGAGCACATATAGAGCCTTGAGAGCTTGGATGAAGTTTGAACATGCACTATAGACAAGTGGTGGAGCAGTGCATTGAATAACTATATGTTGGAGTTCACAGTCTCAACTTTCTCATGCCCTAAAGAAGTAGAGTGTGAGTTTCTTTGTGTACTAAGTGAAACATTCATAACAGGGCTCATCATTGAATTGAATAATATTCTATTTTTTTATGGTATAAATCTATAATAATGGAAGGCTAAATTCCTTGTGCATATGAGGAAGCATATAAGGTGAGAAGGAGAAGTGTAGGTGAGGCACGATGGTAGAGTATGAACAACCTAATACCTGAGAGCTCTGCAGGTTAAACTATACTAAGTGAAGGTGTATGTTGATAGAGGATCTAGAACCTATAAGTGTCTAAAGGACTCATAGTAATTGAAAGGACATGGGGAAGGATTCCTTAAATTATAGCAATGCAAATAAATACAGGAAGAAGTAAGAGACTAGGCTCAGTAGTTGAGTGTAGGGTACAGTGGGTTCCTAGAAGATGTGGTGATGGAGGATGCACCAAAATCACCTACCCCATTTAAACCTAAAGCACAAGCTCATGTGATATATTATCTATTAGAAGATAGAATAATTGTAACTTAACTTGTTATCGACATTGACTTTGATAGGATTCAAAAATTGGATCAATAGTTTGAGATTGAGTAACTAATTACCTATGAATAATTGAGTGAAGATATGATGAACCTAACAAGCACCAACCTAGGAACCATTAACACAAGTAAAAACATTCCAATGTAGAGGATGCTAGTCATGCTGACTGGGAAATAACTCATAAGAAGTGGCACAATGCCATTGATGAGTGGTACTACATCGACAAGTTTAATAATACAACTTACTTCGATAGGGTCAATGATTAACCCTACAATTGGAGGTGTTATATTTCCACATCTAACATAGATATAAGGGGGCAAACACCTCAAAACCTAGCAACACCCCCTCAATAGATATACTACAATATGTAAATGTACTTGCTTGAGTATTACAGTGTTGGTAATGACATGGAGCATGTACTTAAGTGTGATTTGCAATAGCACACTCAGGGAAATACTTAGCCTAAGAATAAGGTGACATAATTCATGACCACATTGATGGATCACACCCATACTTGGTATCATAAATTTGATCCAAACTAAGCTATGGTTGACTACAATATGTCGAAGGAAGCTTTCTTGAAAGAGTTTGATATCCATGAATTCAAGTAGTAGAGTATCATCATGCTCAAATAAATTAGCCAAGGTTTATCTAAGAGCATGTACCTATATGATGCATGATTTAAAATATTTTCTCTAATATTCTATATGAAATTCACCCCTCCTAACATGCACGATGGTTTATTGGAGGTTTGTTAGTACCTTTCAAAAGAGCACTATCCATGAAAACATTCATGGACCCTCGTGAAGTGCTTGAAGCCACACTCTAGGCTGAGGTAGTAGGTAATGCAATTAATAGAATCAGCCCATTCATGGAGGTGTAGATTATATTAATGGCTTCTCAACTACAGAATCTATTTTATAGTTTAGCATATGACACTTGTAGCAAGTTATGGTGTATCGATTATGAGATGGAGGGGCATAAAAAATAATAATTGGCTATGAATAAATGTTTTCACCCTACTTCTTAGTTGTGATGTTTGGCATGGGTCATATGACTATCATAACTATCCTCTATTGCAGTGTGCTAGTCAAGTAAACACTACCATTTACTGTAAGATGTGTAATGCCTATACACACTCCATAACAAACTCTCAGGTTATCAATGAGATGCACCAAAACATAGAAATATGTGTGAGGTAGGTGAAAACATTACTCGACAGTTAGGTGGGTCAAGGAAATGAAAGCTATGACTAGCAAAATATGGGTTATGGGAACCAGTGAGGTGCATGTGAGTGAGGAGGAGCATGTGGTGGCGGAATATTCCCACCACTATCATGTTACAAGCATGATTTGATTGAGAATTATCAGCATGACTTCCCCATGTACCTACATGTAGGTATTATCAAGGACCACATGTAGTTGAGGAATGCCCAGACTTGTACAAAAAGCTTACTCAAGTTTAATCTTCATAAACATAAACAATTTAAAGAAACATAATGTTTGTAAAAATTTCATAGATGCTATAACTTTGAGTATCCTATCAAATATTCACCCTTTACAACAAGTATACTTCATTTAAAAAACATATACACATGAATAAATAAATTGAAAATATAATGAAAAACATATCAACTATGGGAGGAAATAGTCTTAATGTTGAAAATGTGAATGAATAATTCAACAACATGAATTCATAACAACATATAAAAAACACCAAAAAATGAATCTAATTTTTTTTTTGGATTGATACATTTGACTCAAAATTTATTAGTATGTGAATGAAAACCTTAATTGTAATACGAAGCCAATAAAATTTATTGGTATGTGAATGAAAACATTAATTTTGATACAAAGTAAATAATATTTACTGATATGTGAGTGAAAACCTCCATGGATTCCATCTACTTCCCAATAAATGTTCATTCTTCCATAAAAATTTTAAATCATACCCTAAGGGGTAGATTATTGACGCACTCTTGAATGTGTTATAAAAACATGAGTAGGCTATAGAACCAATCCTCCAAATCTTGAAACGTGTTGGGAGGAATTAAACCAAAGGACTCCATATTGGAGAATAATAGAGGGTGTGGATCTTCTAAAAAAAACTCCTCCACAAAATTTTCAAGCCCACCTTATTTAATCTAGGATGCACCAACCTATTCATATCACAAAATGTAAGGTCCTTATCCTTCAACACTAGTAATAAACTACCAACAAACATTGAGGTAATTAGTGAATCAACCTTGATTTGAAAGGACATCTCTAGGAATAACAATCCCATAATTTCCTTGATAGCCTACATAACCTATCCATTTACTAACAAATACATTCTTTAACCTTCCCTTTGACACACTCCCTTTGAAGGCCATTTCACTTTTATTAGTAGAGACTCATAATAATAGTTCGCTTAGGGTAATTTGAAACATTTGATCCATAAATTGATAAAAACCACCTATAACACAAGTTTTGAGACACACCTTACAACAAAACTAAATGGAAAAACTATTGAGGAACCAAGAAATAAATAAAATCCTTATGTGCCATGAGGCAAAGCCAGCTAGGTGTGAAATTTAACCATACACTTGAAGTGAGATGGAAACTTTCCCATCTGAATGACTACTCACACCCTTTACACCAATCATGTAAATCACCCCAAAATCACCTATAACACCTCAATCATGTTGAAACCATGCCTTACATCTATCCAAGCACTCCATGAATTATCCATAATCAGGTCACTAAGTATATGGCCTTGTTAGCTAATAAATTTACTATTTAATTAGCTTATGAAATCAATGTCTAGCCTTTAAAGCACTGAGAGAGTCTAACAAATTCTAAAATCATCCCAAAATGTTATCAATGTTCCATGACCCAACCCTTCAATTATATAGAGCCTGAATCATAACCATTGAGTCCCCTTCGATGACAACCTTTTCAATACCACTCTGAACCAGTAGATTCAATCCAAGTACAAGAGCTTGAGATTCCATCTCATTATTAGTTCCATCAGTTAGCTTCTGCCAGGCCACTCTAATCAAAGACCTTGCACAATATTGAATAATGCAACCCACCACTAATGCCCATAGGTTTCCTTAGTTGTGCCATCAAAATTCATCTTAAACATCCCAATGGGATGGGTGACCAATCCAACTTACCAACTCATCTAATAAGAGCCTTAGAAGACACAATTGAATAATTAATGGGGGATTAATATATATCTATTATTAATATGTACTATTAATATTAATATACACACACACACACACATAGACATACATATACATATATGCATATGCATATACATATATACACATATATAAATATATACACATATATATATATAGACACACACACACACACACATAGACACAGATAAAATATTAATTATTATTAAATTACATATATTATATTATATATACAATATTAATTATTAGTTATAAATATATAAAATATATATTAATAATGCATTTTATATTATATTATGTAATAATATTAATAATATTATATATTTTAATTATATATATTAAATATGTGCTATATTATAGAAAATATAATATAATTATATAATTATATAATTATATAATATTATATTTATATTAACAAAAATATCTTCTCTACAACTCTTCATCAACATATAGCTAAATGCTAATTTATGTATTACTTCGTGTTTATCACATGGATGCACATGTGGATATGTTGACAAACATATCGTAATGTTGAGTACACATGATGATTATAATTATTCACATTGTCAATAATCTAGGTTCAAAATCATATGGCTTACCCATATATGTGGTTGTTTACTTCAAAACTTACTATGGTACCCCATGGGGTATCATGAATTTGACATATTTTCCGATTCCTCCTAACATGGGGTAATCATTGTCAGAAGCCACTCAAAATGGCATGAGGGATAACTATACTCTAAGCATAGGGAATGACTCTTAATAAATAAACCATTAAAATCAATAATACCAATCATCAAGGCTTAACATTCACTTTAGTATCTATTTATGCTTCTAAATGTACCATAGGTGCTTAGTGTTAAAGAACACTTCTCATTTTAAAATTTAAAGAATTCAGAGCATGAGTTATAGGTTTTGGCAATCTAGTTGCCTATGGTGAAATAGAAGAAGAGTAAGGATAACTAATCCAAAATATTTATATAACTTGGTGGTTATGATCCACCTTGGTCTATTCTTCATGAATCTTTGTTAATGCTTAGTGAGTATGCCCCTATTTTAAGCTATAGACTAATCTAAGTGGATATCTATAATGTAGCTAAAACTAAAGTGACATTGATGTAAAAAAAAGTAAATGGAAAGGTAAAGAAAAAAATAAATGAGTGATTTCCAATTTTAGTCTCTAACATTATAACAAAGTATCAATTACAACTGAATATACAACATATAATACAACATAGCCTAAGCTCATATTTCACTATATATCAGGCAAACTTCAAAATAAAACATGAAGAGTCAATAGCTTGGTTTTCTCTCCTTGGGATGGAGATGATGCTAAAATCATCAAAGGATTCAATTAGATCCCAAACCCTAAACTTATACCTTTTTAGGTATGAGAGCTTAAATTGGTATGTGCTTCTAACTTAGTTAACCACTAGATTTGAATCCCCATAAACTAGTAGTTTTTTTACCTTATTTTTTATGGAAAATTATAATCCTAGGACAAGGGTTTCATACTCATCAAGGTTTTTATTACAAGGGAATTGCATACTATAATAATAATGGTACTTTATATTAGTGGGGTCAGTAAAAACAATACCAACACCTGATCCAACATTACACCTAGCTCCATCAAAATGTAATTTCCACAATTTAGGAAAACATGAGTACTCTTGAGATCACATAACTTATCAATATCTAGGGTAAAAATACCTAATTCTAAGTCTATTATTTTGACCCTCTTATTCACAACATTCTACTTAGTTATCATATGCCTCATTCTTGGCTCTCTTTTAACCCTGATTTGGTTAGGAACTCATTTCCAAGGTAGCCACAAATGTGAACAATCTGTGGACATGTAACCATTCAAATCCAGGGTCCATTCCCTACTCAATAAGATTCCATAAAAATTAGGTATATCAACAACTTGAATATCAATGAATTACTACACCCTAGGCTCAGAAGCTAGTTGTATGTGAACATTTAAAAGTTCCCTAACTATTGTAACTCTAGATTTGTCTAACTGAGTTGCCACTCTATCAGAATTAATAGGGGTTAGGCCTAATTGTTTTCATATACCTATAGGCATGATATTATTATATTCTCTTGAATCTAATAAGTAATTATGAAATTTCTTATCAAACATCCTGATAGTGAGTAAGAAAGGAGGAGACTCAGCTTATAATGATATAAACTTGTAGGCATGTTTTGATGTTTCCTTCACTTTACAAGGATTCCAATCATTATATAAACATTATAAATTATCCCTATAAACTATCTCAAACCCTCAAATATCAATCTTAGCTCAAAATTGCATGTTTTCTTCATACCCCTATGTGCAGGCCCATAACATTGGTCTTGACTTAAACATGATTTGCTTACAATATATCTAAATAAGATTAATGTAGGGTCTACCAACTTGTCCATTTCCTCTATGAATTATTTTATATCATATAAAACAAATAATAAATTTATTTATTGGTTTCTTCAATAAAAACCTTTAATAGCCATGTTGACCTCTTAAGTCTCTAACAAGCCTATAGATGCATAACCCATTACTAAAACCCATTATAAACTTGTTATTGGAGGCTTTTATGCCTTTGGTGATCCCAATTATCATAATAAAAAATTAAATATTATCTGGCATGTTTGTAAACTTTTTTAATTGAGTAACCTATAGAATTTATCAAGAATCTCTTATATTCTACCAACAGACTTGACAATCCACTACCACATGCATACATTAGCTATCTTCTTGCCCTTTTGACCATGAATAGTCTTGAAAAAGTTTGATAGGTATGATTAGGGTCTATTCCATCAATAATAACTTATAAAATTGCATTATAGACCTAATAGTCATTCATAGGTCTATTGATTTCTTTTTTACACTTGAAGACCCTATTCTAAGCCTATTATGTCAATGACCATAAGACTACCAATTGTAACTTCCTACAATAGTGATCATGTAGGTAGGTTATTAGTCTTGGTATATGTTTACTTGATATGTTTAGATCATTTATAATAATGAGAAACCAATTTCATTTGGTTTCTCAAAAAATTGGACCTCAAATGTAATATTGTCTTCTTAGGTCTTCCATAGGCCTAAATAGGCTCTCTCCAAGAGACCATGTGTTGGGCCCCCTTTTGTACCAGCTACATGGACCATGATAACTATACATATCTTAGAATGAGGTAATTTTTTGTAATATTTACTTCCTTTTATTCTTTTATCATCTATTTGAGTAATCCCTGAGGATCATGTGCTAAGTGGTAGGCAGTTGCATGGCCCTAGCCTTCAAAGGACATCCATATAAGAACTAGTACATGGAAACTTGAGAAGCATGGGTGTTAGAGGAGTGGAGTAGGTGGGATAGTGACACCCCATTTATAGCTCAACATATATCATGAACCCACCCAACTTGGGTAGATTAGTGGAGATGATGGACTAATAACCCTTAGTAATAGCTCATCACTTGGCACATGCCTATCTAACCTGTTAAGGAGATGCCCAGTTGCTTATAAAAGAAGGTTTGCATTTAAAGAAAAGATGAGGTGACTAAGTTAGTAAATCTATGGGTAAATAGAGAGCCATTAAAATAACTTTATAGTTTCCATAAGATAGGTTAAGCATTTTAAATGTATCACCCAAGCTCACTTGTGAGCTACTAGGTATGAGTAGTGTTAAGGAAGAGCATATGCTCTATTTCTCTTCCTTGAACTTTATATGTTAAAATGTGAATCATTGATAATGTGGTTGAAGAAATGAAGTGTTTATTCTTGCATTATAGTTTACATAGTGTTATGTTCATGACTTAGTTTTATATACACAATGTTATAGTCTTACTTTGAATGTATTATTATGTAAAGGTTTATCCCTGGTCACTAATACCATTCTCATGCCATAGAGCGACTTCAACCTGCCTAAAGTAGACTAATTATAAGAACCTTAATATGTTGAGGCTCTAATACTTGTGCCTTGATCACTACCCTAGATAATGAGCACTTAAACCCCAATAATTCCCATAGCTTGTGCTATTAAGAGCTCTATCTAGCTAGATATGAACGTGCACCTTAGGACTTGTGACCTTGAGAAGGCTTGTGCCTATTGAACTTCATTTGAATAGCCTATAACTATCTAGATACTTAAAACCATCTTGCTAATGACTAAACCCCATTGAAATCCAAGTTTCACCATGGTTTGATTAGCCCAATGTGGGCTCAGTCCCTTCTCTATTGTTTTATAGGTGAGTGCACAAGGCTTGTGCCTTGTGTGAAATTGATGACCATGTAATAGTGTGCTAAATGTTGTGCACCAAAAGATACTATTCTCATACCTAGATACATAAATTCTATAATTGGCATGGTTTGATGGGTAAGCACATAACTAAGCACAAAAGATAATCTAGTGAACTTTTCTACAACATTTTGGTTTTATTTCCAAGACCTGTGTTGAATTTCATTGCTGAAATGGTGCAATAGAGTGATGCTATGACTGTCACTCGAGAACATCAAGAACTAGATAGAGTAAGTGGAATATCATTTCATTTAAAATCATCCTACCTGTAAAGGTTAGGATCCAAGAAAATGGGTACAAGCTAACCTATATGATGCTCTATATGAGGTGTTCTTTTGTGATCTATCTAAGCATGTATACTAGTAGTTGATTTCATATACTACCTATAGAATTTGAAGCTATGGATAACACCTTGATTGGATAATAGATCATATATAGAGGCTTGAGATCTTGGATGATGTCTGGTTGTGCACTAAAGACAAGTGGTGGAGCATTACATTGAAAAACTGTGTTGTAGATCACAGTCTCAACTTTCTAATGCCCTATAGAAGTAGAGTGTGATTTTATTCATGGATCAAGGGTCACATTCATAAGAGTTCTCAACACTAAAATAAAGAATATTCTAGTGTATTATAGTGTAAATACTATAAGAATGGAAGGCTAAAGTCCTTGTGCATATGAGCAAGCATAGAAGGTGAGAAGGGGAAGTGTAAGTGAGGCACAATGGTAGAGTATGAATAGCCTAATACTTGAGAGCTCTAGAGTTTTAACTATACCAAGTGAAGGTGTAGGCTTATGGAGGATCTAGAACTTGGAAGTGTCAAAAGGACTTGTAACGAGTGAGAAGGACATGGGTAAGGATTCCTTAAATTATAGCAGTGTAAAGAGAAAGAGGAAGAAGTAAGAGACCAAGCTCAGTAGTTAGGTGTAAGATGTAGTGGGTTCCTACAAGATGTGGTGATGGAGGATGTGCTAGAAGTACCTACCTCATTTGAACCTAAATCAAAAGCTCATGTTATATATTATCTATTAGAAGATATAAGAATGGTAATTGAACCTATCATCAATATTGACTCTGATAGGATTCAAAAATTGGATCAAGAGTTTGTGATTGAGCAAGTGATTCCCTACAAGGAATTGAGTAAAGATACGATGAACCTATAAATCACCAACCTAGGAACAATTAACACATGTGCAAGCATTCCCATGTAGAGGAGGTCATCTATGCCAACTAGGAAATAACTCATAGGAAGTGGCATGGTACCACTAGTGAGTGGTACTACACTGACAAGTTCAATAATCTAACCTACTTCAATAGTGTCAATGCTTAACCCTACAAGTGGAGGTACTAGAGGACCACCTCTATCATAGATATAAGGGAGAAAGTACCTCAAAACTTGGAAACAACCCCTTAGTAGATATACTACAATATTTAAATGTACTTGCTTGAGTATTGTGGTGTTAAGAATGCCATGGAGCATGTGCTTAAGTCTGAGATAAAATGGTGCACTCCAAGTATCACTTAGCCAAAGAATAAGGAGACCTATTTCATGATAACCTTGATGGATCTCACCCATACTTGGTATCATGAATTTGATCCAAACTAGGCTATGGTTGACTATAATATATTAAAGGAAGCTTTCCTTAAAGAGTTTTATATCCCTAAATTCAAGCAACAGAGTATCATGGTGCTCAAAGAAATCAGCTAGGGTTTATTCGAGAGCATGTACCTATATGATGCATGGTTTAAAACTCTTTTCTCTAAGATTATGTATGACATTCACCCCTCCTAACATGCACAATGGTTTATTGGAGGTTTGCTAGTACCTTTTAGAAGAGCACTATCCATGAAAACCTTCATGGACTCCCATGAAGTGCTTGAAGCCATGCTCTAGGCTGAGGTAGTAGGCAGTGATGATATCAAGATCAACCCATTCATGGAGGCACAAATTGTATCAATGGCTTCCCAATTATAGAAGCTAACTACTAGTTTAGCACATGAAACTTGTAGCAGGTTATGGTGTACCAATTATGAGATAGAGGGACATAAAAAGAATAATTTCCCATGAATAAATGTTCACGACCTACTTCTCAGCTATGAAGTTTGTCATGGGCCATATGAATATCATAAATATCCTCTATTGTAGTGCACTAGTCAAGTAAGCACTACCATTTACTACAAAATGTAAAATGCCTATACACTCTCCATAAAAAAATATTGGGTCATCAATGAGATGGACCAAAACATAGAAAGAGGTGTGAGGTAAGTGACAACATTAGTCGATAGTCAAGTGGGTCAAGGAAATGAAAGCTATTGCCAACACAATATGGGTTACGAGAACCAGTGAGGTGCATGTGGTTAAGGAAGAAGACATGGTGGAAGAATATTCTCACCATGATCATGTTATACATGTAGATTTATTAATCATTATCATCATGACTTCCCCATGCACCTAACATTCAATTATTATCAAGGACCACATGTAGTCAGGGAATGCTCAAACTTGTATAAAAAGCTGAATCAAGTTCATCCTGACAATGGTGCCATGATGGTTAGGTGTAAATCCAAAGAATAGTAGTGGACTCCCAAGCCACAACAAACATGTACGGAGACACTTAATGTGTAGGCCACAACCCATAGTGGGTTCATCAATCAATCAACCACTGCACTAACCCAATAAATATGCTTAGAGTATGGAGAATCAATCCACACTTAGTGCATAACATGATTTGAGCCAAAATTTGTGCCCTATCCTGACCCTACATGAGAGAAGGACATCCTACAAAAAACTATGAATGCAATACAAAAATTTTAGGGTGAGCTCTAGATAGCCAAATATCTAGAGCCATAGAGAACTACTTCATGTATAAGACAAGACAACTAGGATGCTGAAGTACAAGAGTTGACTAAGATCTTGCACCTCTTATAAATTAAAGGGATGTTTCCCTTACCAAAAGATTTATTATTGAATCATGTAGGGAATAAAATAGAAAAATAGGTTACACCTCAAATGATTGAAGTTTTTATGCCACATTTAGAGTGGGCAGATGAAGTAAGGCATACCTAGAACACCGAGTATGACCAAGATTTATTAATTGATGCCACCATCAATGGATGGTCAATTTTTGAAGTACTTATAGACACTGAGGTTAATATTTTGACCAAAACCACTTGGGAGAAGATGAGATGACCATCCTTGAGACTCTCACCTCACATGTTATTCATGGATAATAAAATCTAAGTGTAACCTATCAAGAATTGGAGGGTGTTATTGAAGATATCATGGACACTAATTTCCAAGCCAATTTTGAGGTCATCAAGTTGGCAAAGTAGGAAAACTATCTAGTGATCTTGGGTAGGCCATGGTGTTATGTAAAATAACATAGACATGTAATTTAAGAAGTGTTACATGAATTTTAAAAATGGTAAAGAGAGGGTGGTGATTCATCTATCAAGTGACCAAGGGCCCCCATATGTGAAAAGTGTTCATCTCAACCACATTTACAACATCATGATGTAGGGCACCAAAAAACTCAACCCTAGTGACCAAAGTGTGATTGAATGGGAGGATGGGTAATCATATTATGATATAACTAATGTAGCCTAAAAATTATGGGTATAAGAGGCTTATGAGGTCACAATTTTAAGGTACCACCTAGTGCACATAGCCAAGCTAAGGCTAGCCAGAATAGGACTAGTGAGGATTAAGTGCAATCAGAAGAGATGGGATCCCCATGCTAGAAGGCCCTAAAAAAAGGTGTTCTAGCTAAGTAAAGGGAAGCTTTCATCACTCCCAAAGTATGAATGGATCCAACTTATAGATAATTATATCCATGATATTAAAACTTGTATCCCCAAGGAAATAGATAGAATGGGTGCACTAGTGCATACCTTGAAGTGCACTATTACTCATTGGTGGGTAGTGTAGAGACCTAACTTGCCAACATGGCAAGATATAAAGTTATAAATATGCATTATATTTGGAAATATTAATGAGGACTTAGACATACCTATTTACTCTAATGATTTTGACCCAATTATGAATGTGCATTTGTGTGAAGAAACATGGACTGTCTATAGAGAAAACACACCAAAAGGCCTATGGGTACACACATTTTATAAGACCTTAAAGACATGGGCATGAGTGTGGTATATTTTAAATGAGATGCATCATGAGATAGGGAACTATGAGATACTTAAAGAGATGTTCATGCACACTTTCTCCTTTTCTTTATAGAACTTAGAGCTACTTGAGCTACTGCAAATCATTCATAGGGTAGTGTTTGAGGACATCACCATCCTAGAAGAGCACCTTAGTGAAATATTCAAGGAGAAAGTACTAGTGATCCTAACACTTTTTTAAGAACAAGTGCTTAATAGTGAATCCAACGAGGAAGATGATGAGACTAAAAAGAGTGTAATTAGAAGGCTCTAACAAAAAGAATAAATTTGTGTGCCTTGTGGATGAAAATGACCTAGATGAATATGATCTGATACATCTTCAAATTGAAACAACTAAGGGGACCTGATAAGTTTAAGACTCTCATCAAGATAAGAATTAACCCTACTACATTCCACTCAAGACCACTAAAGTAGACATCAACATAGAAAGTGAGCTAGAGATTTCCACTATAAGCATTTATTGGTTTGAGGTAGAGATGGAATGAATAAGAGACCTCTTGAAGGAATTTTAAGACTTGTTCCCACATAGATACCAAGACATAAAATTTACCCACCCTTCCCTTGGAAAAATGAGCATCAATCTGATGGATGGCATGAGGCCAGTCAATAAGTGCACATATCGAATGAATCCTAATCTCTGCACCAAGGTGAAAATGGAGGTTGATGAAATAATTACCACCAACATCATCTACCCTATAAAATAATCTAAATTGGTGAGCTTGATGGTCATTATCATTAAGATGGATGGGCACATATGGATCTACATCGACTACATGATTTTGAATGCCTTCTACATCAGTGACCCATTCTTGACCTCATTAATTGATGAGGTCTTGGATGGAGTCATAGGTTGCAAAATATGTACTTTCACTAATGGTTTCTTGATTTACCATCAAATGCAAATTGAGGAAGATAAGCCCAAAGCAACATTTAAAATTGAGTGGGGTTATTTTGCTTATAATGTGATTCCCTTTGGACTTAAGAATATACCATCTATATTCTCCCAATTGGTGATCACTAATTTTAAGGACTTTTTCCATAAGTTCCTCCAAGTGTATCTCGATGACTGGACTATGCATGGTCTTATGAAAAACCACTATGACAATCTATGCCTCATGTTTGAAAGGTGTAGGCAGCTCTAGATATCATTAAACTTGAAGAAGTGAATCTTCACGACCCCTTTTAGAACATTTATTAGGCACATCATCTACAAGGATGATTTGTTTGTTGATCCTATGAAGATAGCCATCATCATTAGAATCTAGACTCCTTTAATGTATAAAGATGTTCACACCTTTATAAGACATTATGGCTACTATAGTAAGTTTATCCATAGCTATGAAAAGATTTCAGTTCCTCTAGAGGATATTTTGTACAAAGATGGCCCATTTTATTAGGGTGAAGTGTAAGAAGAGGCTTTTGAAACATTGAAGTTGAAGCTAGCTAGTGCACCAATTTTATAATTTCCAAACTTGACTACTCCTTTCCATGTCCATGTCAATACTTTAGGCTTAGATATTGGCATAACCAGGTGAGGGAAAGATGGACCACCCTATCTCCTTCATAAGTAGGAAATTGATGTACATAAAGTAGAATTACACTCCACTAAGTATGAGGTGTTGGTAATGGACTATGTGTTATAAAAATTTAGGCAATACCTATTGGCAAACCCATTCATCATTTTTAGAGATCATGAGGTACTCAAGTACCTCATAAACAAGTGTATTTTACATGATCACATATATAGATGGATTTTTTTATTCCAAGAATTTCAATGCTCTATTATTGTTAAACTTGGAAATCATAACTTGGGACTAAACCATTTGTCTCGCATCAATTTTGGCAATGCAGTAGTACCAATTGAGGATGACATGTTAGACATGCAACTATACCAAGTCTAGTGCATCCTTGAAGATTTATTAGAGATTTTCACTTTCCTAATTTTTGGTTTTGTACCCTAGACCTTATCAACTAAGGAGAATAAATAACTTACGGTTCACATCACCCCCTTCTAGCTCATTAAGGGGGAGTTATACAAACTAAGTAGAGATGAAGTTCTATATTGGTTCATTTTGGAACATGAATGAGACTCCATCCTAAAGTAAGCACACAAAGAAATCACTAGAGGTCATTACACTAGAGAAGTAATGATGTGCAAGGTATTATAGTTTGGTTTTTAGTGGCCAAGACTATTTAAAGATGCAAAGGAGTACGTTAAAGCATGTGACATATGCCAGTGCACCAAAAGGCCCAACCACTAGGATGAGATTCCTCTCATCCCCATTCTTATCTAGGCACCATTCAAAAAGTGGGTTATTAACTTCATTGGGCCAATTACTCCCATAACATGATGTAAAAGTACATAATATATTTTAACATCCACTAACTACTTCATGAAGTGGGTCGAAGTTGCACTAATAAAAGATTACACAGATGCAATAGCCACACACTTTATATGGGAAAACATCATAAGCTAGTATGGGTGTCCATTAAGTCTAACTAGCGACTGAGGTACCCATTTTATCAATGAGATGGTGCACATCCTTCTAATTGAGTACATGGTGGTGCACCATAAAGCCACCCCATATCATCCCCAAGCCAATGGCATAGCTAAAGCATTCAATAAGATCCAAGGTATGTACCTAACAAAGATATGTTATATCAGTCGTAAGGATTGAGATGATCGAGTTTCAATGGTACTTTGGCATACCGCATGACATATAAGCACCTAAACAGGGTTACACCATTTTAGTGGTGTTTGAAACTGAAGTAGTTCTACCCATGGAATTAATGGTACCCTCCTTATGCATTACATGGATTGGTCATTTGGATGACCAAGAATATTTAAGCATAAAGTTGGAAGACTTGGAATGTTTGGATGAAAATCATGCCCAAGCCAAATAGGATTAGAAAATCAAAGAGGTGCACCCAAAACACTAGCATGACAAGCATATCAAGCACAAGGAACTAACTAAAGGAGCATTGGTTCTTCTCTATAATTTCAAGTAATTTAAGCACCTATGTAAATTTTAAATATGGTGGATGTGCCCCTACATTATCCACCACATATTAAAGATAGGTGCATGCAAGTTGCATATGTTGTCTGGCAAAATGCTCCCTGAGTATTTCAAGGGAAACTGATTAAATCCATATAGGCAATAGGATAGTACTTACACCATGGAAACTCTAACTTCCTAGTCACTAGTAAGTTTGAATTTGAGCTGACCAAAATAAAGTTTGGCATAAGCCAAACCATTCTTTTCCTTTTATTTTGTTCCTTGTATAATGTATAGTGATAGTAAGTGGCATGCAACAACCACAAGTACTTATGTATTATCACTTCATGCATAATTCTAATTGGGTGAGTCAAGCACTTACACCCATAAGCACATGAGGCTAAACATATAATTAGTGGGAACATAAATTTTACTAGGTGCATGTAGAAGATACATGTGTGCAAGATGAATAGGGCAAGGCACTTGAGGGCCCAAGAATGAACCACTCTAGAATTACCTTTATGCCAAAATTAAAAGAAGGCACATCAATTGATCTTATGCTAGAGAACTAAGAGGCAAGTGAAGATGCAAAATATCATAGTGCACAATAGAATATGAAGAGAAATAAAGTGTTGGAGGGCTAGTGAAAGGGATTTGTATGGGGTAGGATAGGATAAGGTAAGATGATGCATAAGAAATCAACCAAGATAGAGAATCAAAATTAAAATAGGAGTGAAACTAGAAGAAAAAGTGGAACCAAAGAGGATGAATCACACATATGTGAGGTATTGCACCTAGGTTTCCATAAAGAAGGTGAAGGTCATGCCAAATCTATAAGCATAAAAGGAAAACATCTAAGACAACTAGAATCCACCCAAAAATGAGTAGGAAGTGACTATTTGAACGACACATCACTCACCCAAAAATCTATTAGGATCATTCAATAAGGTGGTGGTGGTGGTGAAACAAAGATACACATTTTATGTGAACAAGAAAAGATATTTTTGAGGATATTGCAGATTTTCATAGTTTCAAATAAATCAAGGTGCATATGCCATTAAGCCTACATTAATGACATTTGACGAGAATGAAGGTTATAAAATAGCAAGCTACAGACTTGCTTAGGATACAAAGTTTAAACTAACTTATATTTAGAGCCAACCTAAGCAAGAACTAGAGAGCCAAAGAGAAAGAACCCTATTGTAGTAAAAACTTGAGCAATTTAGGCACTAAGAGTGAATGGTAGCACATTAAGAAAGATTATGCTCACATTAAGAACAAATTGAAGGGTTAGAGAGAGAGATTTGTGTAAAAAATAGATTTATAATGAATATTTGTCTCCCAAGATGCCATTAATATCCATCAAAGCTCGAAATCAAATGTAGAGTCATAGATACTATGACTGCAGAAGCACTGACCACCATTCAAAGCTTTGACAAGCCATATCTTGTAAGGTTTAACACAAGTAGATTTAGGATGGTGAAGAAGTAAAATGCATAAAAATTGATGTATGAACAATAAGAACCCAAGTAGGTGAATATTTTAGAGGAGATGATAATTGTGAATACCAAGGCAAAATTGATTGAATCAATTAGCATCACCAAAGTAGACACTGAGGTGCTAACAAAGATGTCATACTAGTATATGCAATTTCCCCCAAGGGTTCAAGTGGGGTAAATTTGGTGCTCATTTGTGCATAATTTCCAACTCAAGGAATAAAACCACCTGATTTCAAGCCACTTATAATACTTACTGCAAGACTAGATAATGGACATGGGGCATAAAATATTGAAAGGTGATGCCTTCTTCGATGTCTCAATTTGAGACAAGTTAAAATATTATAGTGTAACTCAACTCTATGAGTTACCCTACTTTAGAAATCTCTAAGAAATCATCTAGTTCCCACTCTCGTACATCCATAAGGATTATATCTACTTTGTGTAGACACCTAAATCTGGCCACCAATGACCATCAATCAGGCTTTTGACCAATTTCTACCAAAATGCACAATTTGGCCTAAAAACACTAAAACATATTAAATGAGTTGAAATTGATATATTCAATTTCTGATTTTTGCTAGAGTATCATTAAATGGGGTAATGCAATTTATGAAGCAACTAGCTTTGATCAAACCATTTCGAGTCAAAATGCCAATTTTGCACCTAGGTGCTTTGGATTGCTCTTGTCTATAAAATTTCTTATACAAGACATGTGCCTTTGTTATTTTGAATTAGAAACATACTAAATGGAATTATAGTTCCAAAACATATAACATCAACTTAAAATTCCAATCCAATCAAAATTTAACCCAATATTATGACATTTTGACCATTTTAATTAATTTGTGCACAAATTGCCAAGGTTTTGCATCAAAGCTAACTAATCATGTTTAAGGATAATTAAACCAAATCAAGAGCTTAATTTAATTTTCCATGGAAGTTTTTGAATATTTATTTTTAAAAATTGATTGTCATTAACTACATCAAATGACATCATCCTATGGGGTGGCATCCACAAGCCATAAATGCCACAAATATTTGAATTAATGCCTCCCATACCTCATTAATATCCTCCATGCCTAGTTAATGCCCTTCTATCCCAAATATTGATGAGACTATTTATGAATTTTAATTACATAATTGAATTAATCCTTAACCAAACATTTTCATCTTGAGATGGATGGTTCAAGTTGATTCTAAACCATTCCAAAAATCTATAAATAGGAAGCCTTGCCTATTAAATTTTAGGCTCTTTTATGCCAAACTTATAATGCCCAAATGCATTCAAAAATCCATTTCAATTAGTGTTATAATTTAAAATTATGGATCCAATCCAAGCCAAGCCAAAGCTAAACATGGTGCCAAGGAGAGATGGAGGTTGTCATACTTCATTGATCTAGACTTCATGAGCACAAACCAAGCAAGCCACTATAAAAAGCATTTTGGAGCATCCAAGGAAGGTGAAAGAAAGTATTTCTTTCATGTTTTAGTTGTGTTTTCCATTTTTTTTAATTAAATAAATTCCTCCTTTGAGATAGGCTTAGGGTGTTAGTTTAGTGTGTTTTTGATTGATTTGTTTTATTCACTAACATAATACTAATCTCCCCTTATGCAATCCTATGTTCACACTTTGTAGTCTGGTGCATGAATATTTTAGTACAACTGATCAAGAAGATAACCAGGCTCCTGGATGCCAAAAAATGATTCCATCATATGATGGATGATGAGGAGAAGGTAAATCACATCAAGAATCTCCTTAAGTACTTCAAGGGGGGTTTCATGTTTCCCATCATCAAGTATGAGGACCCCAAAATGAGGGTGATGGCATGCCTCATGAGCTCCAAGCTATGCTCCGATGAATGGTGGATTGATGTTTCAAAATCATACCTCTACATTGCCTATCACTTAGCATAAGGAGTGAAATTCAACATTATGAATTTCATCATTGAGGAATTGGTGAAAAATGTGTTAGAATACCATAGTGCCAAGAATAACTTTATGTGGGGATATATCCTTATATTAATCGTTATGGAGGAAATCAAGATCCTAGATAGAAGTGAGGATAATTTATGGGTGTTCTTATAATACCATGAATCTTTGGTGTAAAATTAAAATGACTACACTTTTCCCACAAAATTTATCTCTAAGTACAAGATGCATGTAATGCACTAGTGTGAAAACTATATAAAATCCTTTGGATTGGAGTGTCACATTCCCTAGGTGCTTCCCTAGAGTATGTTTAGGAAAAAATCTTTTGCCATAATGTAACATGATTACATAGTGTGATTGGTAGTACAGGATGAGAATAGGTCAGGATGGTTGAAGCACCACTTCACCTTCTTAATAAGGTACTTTAGGGATGTTTTTCAAAGGATCCTCAATACATAATAGATGGACATTCTAGTTAAAGAACTAGATGCAAAGAAGTGTGGGTTGAGGTGTCAATTCTATTATGTAGATGGAAAGTCCACTGAAGATGAAGAAGATGCTTTGGATCAACTAGACATCAATCCCATCCAATAAATCACCATATTTGGATTCATCCATACACTATAATATGAGATGAAACCAACAAAGAAGGATCTTAGTGCTGAGTAGAGCACCAAGTAGAAGGAAAACCCCTTGTCTAGATTAGGGATGAAGGAACTCTAGTACCAGTCAAATATAAGTCTCCAAAGAAAAGAAAGGAAAGACTTAGATGAGTGAATAAGTTTGAATATCACTTTATAAGGATAATTATCTCCTTTGATCTCTACACCGAAGCATGTATGCTTTACACTGAAGACTTCCCCTAGTCTAGGGAAAATAAGAAGGGGAAGGCTCCTCTTATGGTGCAAAGGATAATCCTATCTATAGAAGAGGAGGAGGAAGAAGAAGAAGAGAGTGGGATGGGTAATTACATCATACCCTAGGATGAATATTCCTTGTCAAGTGAATGGACCCCCTCCTTACCACCTCAGATTAAGTTGGAGAAGCAAAGGCAAAAATTGAAGAAACCTAAATTTAGTGAATCTAAAATGTAGATGGTGTAGGAGTTGTAGGAGAAAAAGGAAGAAATGACAAAGGTAAGGGTGCCAAAATAGGTCATTGAGATGGTGGAGACCAAATAACAAAGAGGAGGATGTAAGGCATAGATGGGAGAAGGAAGTAAGGATGGATAAATGGGAGAAGAACCTGAGGAAGTAACACATTCATGCATATTTATGGAAGAATAATTGAAGTGGTAGTGGAAGGACATGGGATTGTACCAAGGGAATATTGATGTGGTGATAAGGTTGTACTGAAAGCATGAGGATATTAAATATAAAGGCATATCCCAAGCTCAGATCGATTGGTTATAGGCTGAAGAAATAAGAGCAAGAGAAAAGAAGTTCAAAACACAAATCACATAGAGGAAGGTCAAAAAGGAAAAGGCCAAGAAAGAGGAGGTAGAAAGTAATGCCAATGAAGATAAGGTCAAAATAAAGGAAAGATAGGAAGAGGTGGCCTAGTCAAAAAGGGCCAATATGATAAAGGAATGAGAAAAAAAAAGGTTGCCATTAGCATGGAACTAGGAGAGGAAAGAGTACTTGAGAAATATCCTAGCACCTCCACCATGATAGTAGAAGAAGCTATAAAATAGGTGTGCCCTAGATATAAAGGGTTACCTAGATATAAATAAGGTGATACTGGTGCCTTAGAAAAACAAACAAAGAAGGAGATAGAGGCCCCATTGGGGCAAGATGAGAAGGAGGCTAGCATAATATAAATTCTCACCAAAGAGCCACAACGAGAGGAAATGGATGAAGGGGAAAGTCCAAAGAATAATCCATACAAGAAGAACATGATGGTGGGTCTATCACTGAAGAAAAAGAAGAAACAGATAAGGGGGAAGTCTAATGAAGAACCCAAAAAATAAGAATAAGAAGGTATTGGCATAGGCACTAGTGCCAATGAAGAAGAAGAGCTAAGAAAGGGAGAAGAGTATGAACCAATAAATAGGTAAAGATAAAAATAAGATTTTAAAGAGGATGAGGACTTATACATGATGAAATGCATGCCACTAAAGATGGCCATGACCTTGATGCACCACTAGGTCTCTTGGGTGATAGATTATTACATGGATGAGCCTGATTTTGATGTTTCAACAAAAGCAATTTAGATCACCAAGAAGTCAGAGGAAGGGCATGCCTACCAACTCATCAATTTTAAAGACATGAAATCCATGCACTTAGATAATACCTTTATAAAATAGCCTCTTCAATAACATGCAAGAACATCATCAATGATGTTCACTCCAATAGATGGAAGAAGATAGTGCAAGAGAATAAGAAGGATCTTGAGGTAATAAATCTCAAACTTAAATAGCTATTTGAGCATGTATAAGAGGTGGATCCATCCCTTTTGGATGGTGTGGATACATCAAGGATGAAATAAGTTGACAAGGCTTGTGCACTTGTTGAAAAAATTCTCCCTAGGATAATGCCAGTGCTTAAAGATCAAAAATACCCATATGAGGCCTTAAGAGGAGAGTTAAACAAGAAGCTAGATATGGTTGAAGACCTCTTTTCCAAACTTAAAGAGGGTGTAGAGGAATAAAATTCCATATTTTTCAACTTCACCACCCAAGATGCAGTCATTAATGTGCACTTGAAAAAGGCAAAAGAGGAAAACGATGCTTTGTTCCAACACTCCATAATGAGCAAGACTAAGCATGTTTAAGTAATGGCAAAGGTCACCTCCCTAGGTACCCAACTAAAGACCTGGGAGTAAGACCTGAAGGTGTTCTTTTGTGCCTTCCAAACAAAGTCTAGTGAGCAGGGGTAGATATTAGATGATGGAGTAAAGTGAGTAAGAGAAAGGCTTGAGGCCTTTAATAAATAACTAAAAAACATAGATGTGCTCACCCTCAAGTTTGCCTCAATTGAATTAGATGACACCATTAAAGAGATCAAGGGCACTATTCAAGGTTTTGAAAACTTTAAGGTAGATTTAGAGTAGGGTGCACCCAAATTTTGCACACCAAATGTGCTAAAAGACTAGTTTAGGGTGGACTATTCTAGCTATACCTATCTCAACATGAGGAATTTTTTTGAAACATTTAATCCCTTTTATACTTTTTTTGCTAGCTATAGGAATCCCCAAGGATCTCGTGTTAGCTGGTAGGTAGTTGTGTGGCATCAACCTTCAAATGACATCCCTACAAGAAATTGTACATGGTGCCTCAAGAAACACAGGTGTCATATGAGTGGAATAGGTGGGACAGTGACCCCCAAGTGATATATCAACATACATCATGTGTCCATCCAACCTAGGTAATGTAGTGGAGTAAGTGAAATAAAAACCCCTAGTGATAGCTCATCACTTGGCATGTGCCAATCTAACTTGGCAAGGAGATGTCTAGTTGCTTATAAAACAAATTTTGCATTTGAAGAAAAGAGGAGGTGACTAAGGTAATGAAGTTATGGATATATAGAGAGCCATCAATTTCACTTTATAGTCTACATAAGATAGGTTAGGCATTTTGAATGTATCACCCAAGCTCACTTATGAGCCATTGGGTTTGAGTAGTTTTAAGGAAGAGCATATGCTCTATTTATTTTCCTTAAACTTTATATGTTAAACTATGAATCAATGAGAATTTTTTTGAATAAATTAAGCGTTGATTTTTTTATTATAGTTTGTGCACTATTATGTTTGTGACTTTGTTTTATATATGTAATGCTATAGTTCTACTTTGAATGTATTATTGTGTAAATGTTTATCCTTGGTTGCTAATGGAATTCTCATGCCATATAGTGAATTCAACCTACCTAAAATATACTAATTATAGTAACCTTAATGCATCTAGGCTCTAAGACCCATGCCTCGAGTGCTACCCTAGATAATGAGCACCTAAACCCTAACCATTACCATAGCTTATGTCATTAAGAGCTTTGTCTAGCTAGATATGAACTTGCACCTTAGGAATTGTGCCCTTGAGAATTATTACACCTATTAAACTTCCCTTGAATAGCCTAACATCGAATAGCTTCCTGAAACCATCTTGCCAATGACTAAACCCCATTAAAACCAAAGTTGTGTCATGTTTTGACTAGCCCAATACAGGCCCAGTCCCTTCACTATTGCACTTCAAGTGAGTGCATAAGGCTTGCACCTTGTGTGAAAATGATGCTAGCATAATAGTGTGTTAAATGTTATGCAACAGAACCTATTATTATTGTGCCTAGATACATCAATTCTAAAACTATCTTGGTTTGATGGCTAAGTGCATGACTAAGCATAAAAGATAATCTAGTAAACTTTTATACAACACCTTGGCTCAAAAATGATGATATATTTCATGGTAAGGAAACTTGAAGGTTATAATCACTTTGTATACCTTCCTTAATGATACTCAGAGCTTTTTTGACCATTCAATACACATTATTTAACATTTTTGACCATTCAATTATTCAAACCTATAGCTTCACTTTCCACACATAGGATTCATTAAAACCTTATTCTTAGAGTGAATCTCTTATATTAATTTGTGTACACATGGTTATGGAGACATGATATATTATATATATGTTTCTATATGCCTCTCTTTTATTCCTTAATTGGAACAAACTAGCTTGGGACCTCCATCATTCTACCATGTAGGTCTGCACAGTCCACTAGCAAGCTAATCAAGGAGGATTGTAGGTGATCTTTATACCATGGAAGATTTATATTGATCTTATGAATATGTAGAGGATTTATAGACATCATTTTTCACCTGAGTAAAGATTTTATTCACTTTATAATGCTCTTTAAGCACTCCAAATCCTTCTTAAATAGTAAGACATCCTATATTCTTATGCTTTTCAATACCATATTCATGTTAGTATGATGTTTTGTGATTTGTATACCTTGAGTTACTTTTCAATGAACCTAAAACGTGTTAGGGTGATGTGAATATGGATAGAGGTCCTACCAATTATCCCCCAAGTATATTTGACCCCTCCATGGACACCAAGACCTCTATGTTCATGCATGTAACCTACCTAGTATAGTTCTTATTTGCCTATTCAATGCCTGCACATCCCAAATGGATATTTGAAATGGTGTGATATGGTTGATATGACCTTTTAATAACTCATATAACCTTTCTTTCAAAACAAAAATCTCACAAGTGCTTGCACATTGATTAAACTGAGCCTAGGGGTTTTATAAAGGTTTTAGAGGCTACAAACATCTTAAAGATGATTCATAAAGTATAGGCCCTATATATATGAATTATTACTATGTATTTAAATATAATAGGGGTTCCCTAATTCCTATAATAACGTTGGTCCTAAAAATATCTCTCCTCTATAAATCATTCATCAAAAATTCACCTTTTTGCTTGTGCAAGGCACCTGATGGAGAAGTTGACTAGATCTTTATCTTTTTTGGAGATGTAACTCACTTCTTGGCATGGTTTGAGACTTGATGAGAGAATGATATATTTTGATATGACTATATCATCTTTAACCATGATTTATTTTATTGTTACATGCTCTTGTTCACCAAAGAAGACTTTCATATTTTTTAAAACATGCCCTCTCTTGGTCTAAAACTTATCCATTTAAAACAATACCCTATTTTAGTCATGTACGATATCACCGATGAAGTGTTACTAAACTATATGATGGGATTATAATGTATAAATAATATTTTATAAATACCATTTCTCTTCATTATATATTTATGCTATAATTGAGACCTAAAACAATGCATAAAGAAACTTTGAATGAGAAAGTAGATTAAAAAAATGAGGATATGACTCTTCTTGGTTAATTGTATGGTAGAATTAAGACTAAGGTGATATTCATTAAGTGTCAAATGACCTAAAAATACTTATTTGACCTTTATACTAGTTTGAAGCACATTAGACTTTGAGATGGAATGACTTAGACAAGCCTACGACAAATAGAACCACTACCTTAACTTCTCTAAAATTACCTTAATTTATGATAAAAACCTCATAAAGGATCAATATATGAAAATTCCATTGTATATTATTTGGCATAGATTCAAAAGGTATGATGTTAGTTCATGCACATATATGTACTTTTCAAAATTTAAAAATCATGGTGTTGGTTTGTGCACATATATGCATTTATCAAATTCAAAAGGCATGATATTGATTCATGCACACATACACTAAAATATAGTTTATAGATTTGATGGAAAATTATTTTTATTTCACCTAAAGTTTATTGGCACTATGGTCATGATGGGGGTATGACTATTCTCCATTCTCTTTCTATAATGCGAATAGAAACTAGATCCATTTTCAATAATATGATTCATTCTATTACAAGTAATGTACATTCAATTATAGAAGCACTCAATGTCTTTGGAATTACTTATATCGAACCCATTGTGTGATTCCACCTTCTTTTATGGGTGATGTACATTTGATTCTAGTGACACTCAACGGCTTTGACATCACTCCTAGTGAACCCATAATATTTCCATCTTCTTTTGGTTAGTAAATTGGGTACTTCTCCCCATTCATGAGTTGGATAATTCATATTTTCAACTCAAGGGCATGATTAGGTATTCAAAATTGGAACTTGATCACTCTTAATTTTTGAATAGCTCAACATGAGAAACCATCTCTCCAAGTGCTTCAACAAGGGGGCACATTTATATAAATTCTTCAATATGGAAATTTAATATTTTACAAGTTATAGGGAAACATTGTTTAATATCCATATAGGTTTACACCATCCTTGCTATCTTTTCAATTTAAAAATTCAAAGTTCAGATTTTTAAAATTTTAAATACAAATATTAACTTCTTCATGTGTTGTTGTAAGGTTTTATAAATTGAGTGTCCTACATAATTAGAGTTTCTTATCAAAATAAAAAATGTGTTATACAAACTTAGATATATATTTCTCATTTATTCTATAAATTTCACTACTATAATAAAAGATGGTAAATGTAGACACCTAAATCTGGTCACACATATTTAATAATGTTAATTCTTGACATATCTTAAAACCACTTGACTTATGCTCAAATAGATGACTCTTATTCATCATTTTTGTAGTCATTTATCTTAATGTAGGATTGACCCATTTGTTCACCATAACTACTACTTAGGGATTTCCATGTAATTTCTCAAACCACTTTATATCATTGTTAGATTACTCCTAGCCTCAGACCATCTATTTATACATTTTTGGGATAGGGTTGTGTTCTAAAAATAGGTTCAATACCACAAACATATCAATTTAATTAAAACCTATTCTCATGCCATTAATAGCTAATTTACAAATTTTAAATATCTATTTTGGTCATCTCCTACATTTTTCAAGTCAGCTAAAGGAAATTATTCAATTGGACTACTATAAATACAATTCAAAGGTCTTTCATTATTACACATTAGATCTCCCTAGAGATTAACACTATACACTACTGCACATTAATAAAACATATCATATTCTTCCCAAATTAAATATAAATAACTATAATAAATCTAAATCCAAGTATAAATAACTCCAAATCAAGTCAAGATAAAACATTGTCAAGTATCAAGATTAATTATTATCTATAGACACATACTAAAGGAGAAAAATTGCATAATCACACTAGGTAAGAAATCCATGTGTGGATTGATTCCATCCTTAGAGTATTGTTAGACGTACAATTACTGAGAGGGGGGGTGAAAGAATGAGCCTAGATATTTTAATTTCAATTCCAATCCTTTCAAACTATTAGACAATCAACATATATGCATTTGATCAAGCAACATTAACAAGAGATTTCATTCATTCAATGCATACACAAGATAAAACACATAACACATAGTTCCTGTGGGAAACCCTCATGGGGAATAAAATCCACTCTCAAGCCTAAAACATAATGGACTATTTATCTGATAAGAAATTACAAATAAGATACTGATCAACTCCTTTGGAACATCAAGACTTGATCATATCCTCCTGACTAAAGGCCTTTAGTGAAACACCTATTTCACAAGGAGAAACTACCCCTAAGAAAGATCAAGTCCTTCAAACCCTCCTTTGAAGTCAACGCCTCCACCTTAAAAATGATGTATTCAACACCTAATGATGGATATCTATTTATCTAACCCCTACATAAACTCTCTCTATCTCATACAAGCCTCTTACATAGGTATGCCATAATCTCTCTCCTTCTTCACTCAAACTATCCTTATATGCACACTCAAACCTATTCACATAACCTAAAAATGTAAGAGAAAGATTTGGACATCAAAAATATGACCTAAAATTCATACACATAATCCTCAATCTACTCTACTCATCAACTCATCAACTGGGCACTCTACCTCTCTTTTGCTCCATAATTCTCATATGTACCATGCACTTGCCTCCATCACTAGTCTTCTCAAAATCTAGAAATCATCATCTTTGAATTCACTATATATATATATATATCATGAATTATCAACATATTAGTCAGCCAAAATACATGCCTTCACCCTTAAGGCATCTTACATAGGTCACACTTAGGCACAAACCACTTTGAAATAGGCCTAAGTCACTTTTAGGTCCTATGAAGACCCATTCATCTCTTTGACACTTATTTGAGCAAAATAAAACATAGGAACACTCACCAAATGCATGGATCCATTCCATATGATCTATAGGTCCTCCTCAAGTGACAACAACCATGATAATACCCTTTAGCTTAAGCATAAATAGCTCAAACACTTCTTTGTACACAAAGTCATTATGAATGAAAACACAGTTGACTTTAAAACCTTTGTTCATATTGGAAATGATTGATCAAGCCTTCATAATGCATACATATCATTCTTATGGAGTATAAAACACTCCACAATAGCTAATTCATCATGAGATATCAAAACAACATCAAAACAAGCTCAAATGCCCTTCTCGGGTTACTTACAAAACATGCATGAACACACAGTCAAATTTCAACCTCAATATCTTTGACTATACACACTTCTAGATCTTTAAAATAGGTTCATTAGATGTGCCATGGATTCCTCTATAAATTTACTTGTTACACTATGAGAAAATTCATCTTGAATTGAAAGATATGGCTCAAAAACTAGACACTAGTCTTTCCTTTACAAAATTCAAATATTCAAATTTCAACAGTCATAGTTAAACTTTGAACACTATGCTCACATCTCGTGTCCTTACTGCTCAGATTAAACATGCACCATCAATCTTGTTGTAAGGAACTTGACCTTTACCTTTTAGTGCTCATCATTGGATCTTCATCTTGACTATTTGAATTAATTCACTCCATTGATCTCATGTACGTAGATCAGTCTTTAACAATGCTAAACAAATGTCACTTTGACCTCTTGAATTTAATTCTCACAATTGATCTCTATCTGTATGATCACCTACTCACCATTGATCCTTGAAAGAAGATTGATTTTTATATATGCATAACATTAAAAATTAAATAGTTCGTACCATCTCATTACTACGTGATATCTTGGAGCAACATGCTCTGTTGATGATGCAAAAAAATTAACTTGTGCAAAAATGACTATGAGAACCATTACAATATGCTTGGAAGGCCAACTTTACACAGTCATATCTTTTACCTCACTCACTTTCATTTTCTCAAATTTGGACCATATGATCTCCTCACATATGAGAATCTAACCATATGGTAAATTAATCTTGTAACCCTCACATGTGTGGGATATAATGTCATTAAAATACTCACTTAGATTTTTTTGCCACAGAGCCAACTATGTCAAAAAATTATCTGGAAGGCAAACTTTGAACATGCATGTCTTTTGTTATGCTTTGGTGCTTGACCAAAAATTAAAAAAAAACTAACTAGAATTAAAATTGAACAAACCCATATGATCAACTTGTTTTAAAACATCTACACATGTGAGATATTCCATCACCAAGCTGCTTACTCAAATCTTTCTTGCCTCATGCAAATTTGGCTATGTATGGGAAAATAATGTCAAATTGCTTGGAAGCCCAACTTTGCACTTATGTATCTTTTGTCATGATTAGGTGCATGATCTAAGATTTAGCACATAAGAACTAGGAATAATAATTAAAAAAACCCATGTGACCATTTTCTCTTAAACCTCCATGTGTGTGAATGCTGACATCATCAACATGTTTACTCGACTCTATTTGAACATATAAACACTATAAAAAATGCTTGAGAGCCCAACTTTGCACCCACTTATCTTTGACTATGTTTAGGTTCATGACCTAAGATTTATTACATATAAAATAGGTACTAATTTTATCATAACCATATGACCAACTCCCCCTGACTCATCAAAACATGGTAATGGTGATGTTAGAAAACTACCTACTCAAATTTTCTACCACTAGACCCAAAATATCTAGGTGAAAATAATGATCAACCAGATGAAATCCAATTATGCACAAAAGCACTCAAAGCATAGAAAACCTCTTATAAGACCCCTTTCACATTCTCAATACTCCATACTCATCCTTGAACATCTCTATCCATGCCAAGACTTAAGATCAACCAAGCCTCCTTTAAGCACACTAGGACAAGCACATTACACACTTTGTCATTGTCAATTAGGCTATCAAAGCACTTTATCCACTCACTAGGACACCTCCATGACATCACCATGACATCACTAAAAAATATCTAATAATATCCCCCTTTGTCATTGATGTCAACAAACATCATTCAACTCACCTTCATTCTCTCTAAGCACTCTCACAATAGGAACTTTCTCCCCCATTGACACAATGACAAAGTGGGCACCAACTGATCTTGAGGACCTAAAAAGACCATGAATATGAAAGGACCAGTTATAAATATGATATAAACTCCCCCTTACCTTGATCTTCCTTCTTCTTTCCTTGACACTTTCCTCTTGCTTCATACAAATACTCACTTCAATCAAGCACTACAATTAATGAAGAAAAGAACACAAAAATATGACTAGGTTTTATCAAGTCATCATACCAATATTTATTGAAATCACTTATGTAAAATATATCACCACATCTTTAATATTATTGAATCATCTCACATATGCTTCCCCTTACATCATGTAAGGCTCCCCAAGTCATTCAAGCTACTTGAGTTAGCTCCCCCTAACTCTATGCATACCACCTTGTAATTCTCAACCATGCACTTCAATCTAATAGAAATATTCAAGAAACATTTGAGAGGAACTCCCCTTAAGATTTTTTAGCAATTGCATCACTTTCAGATCTTCAAATATTTATATACCATGAAGAACCACCATATAGGCTTACTAGCCTTCTATATCAAGCTATCATAGGGACCATCAACTAAGTACTTCATGCCACTCACCAAACATAAAACATTCTTTAAAACAACCTAATAACTCTCCTTGAAACATGCATACCTTGATATTTTGGAAACACTGAGCAAACAAATCAGATCTTCATACGAATCCTATTTAGACTCCTTTTAGCCCTACTTAGAACTTGAAAATTACATAAATTTAAGTACACACACACCAAGAACTGAAACATCATATATGGAGCTCTCTCATATGCCCCCCTCAAGCACACCAATTTTCAACACCTAGATCAACCTCTACAACATACTTCCTTCACAAACCAACTTGCCAATTAGGCCTCCATATTGACAAAAACATGAATAATTTGAAAGCAACAAATCTTCAAATCTTTGTGAATCTTTATTTTAAAACCCATTTGTATCATTCAACCTAAAGAAGCCTTATATCTCAACTCATTAGGAAAGCCACTTTTCTAGCATAGCCCAAAACCCTAAAATCTCAAAAATAATGTCAACAAACCTCCTTCTGGTCAACATACACCTTTGAAACTTATTGAACACTTGGAGACACCCATTACATACTTATGGCCCAAAATTTGAGTCTCCATACCTTTAGGAACATATACCTACAATAAATCAATTTAGGACCTGCATACTCTTAAGCACAAACTAGGAAATCCGAGAGCAAACAAAAATATCCAATTCAACTTCAATAGACCTTTAGACCATAAAACCACCTGGATCACATCACAAAGAAGTGCATATAAAATTTTTATCACCAAAACCTTCTTGACATTCCATCAATCTCATTAATCCACCTAGAACCACCCATTCTGACCCTATACTATAGCTCCTTCACAAACCTTTGGAGAAAACACATGAACTTGTTACTCCCCCTTAACCAATGACCTTATAATATCAATAAAATTCTCTATACATATTATCATTAATAACTTGAGCACACAAACTTGCTTCTCTACAAGAAATATGCCTCCTAAGAAGCATACGTAGAGACACCCTATTCCACATTTTCCTAGAATAATGTGAAACCAGGAGTTGCCCACAGCTCCTCATATTCCTTCTCCCCCTTGGTCATCTAATGCTTATAGTTATTCTTATTCTTCTTAGGCTTAAGATAAGTAACATGCTCATCCACTACAACATTCTCCTTCTTTTCTATGATTGGATTAATAATACATGGAGATAACATAGATTCATGACATACCTTTTCATCTTTAGAATCTTCCTTGCATATTGAAACCTCATCACTAAGTACTAAAAATTGATGTTATTTGTATGAAGTTTTATCAATAATATTAGGATGTTCACTTGAATTCATACTCACTTCAAAACTAGCCTCAACCAACACCTTGGTCTTCTCCTTGAGCTTGGTCTCTTCAATCTCAACATGAGAAGATAATGAGATTCCTTGACACCCTTCACCTTATGTGGTATTCTCCATCATATAAAATAGATTACTTGGACCTATAGTATCATCATGACTCATACTTACCACTTTTATCTTCCATGAGTTGACTTTCCTTTTGCAATTCACTCTAGGAGCCTGATTGAACCTATTCTAACTTATAAGCCTTTGCTTACAGAGTCTAGAGAGGTGATCTCTATTTTTATAGTTGAAGCATGTCATACCTTTTGAAATAATATCATTCTATCTTACCATATTTGGACAAAATATTATAATGTGTCCTAGTTAATAAAAAATGTATCACTCAATATATCTAGAAGGAAACTCAACTTTCCTTACCTTAAACGAATAATGTTTTGCAAAGTGTCCCCTATCATGAAATTTGAAACACTCAACCTTGCTCACACCTTTTGATTGATGTCCCCCATCATAGTTCCTAGCAAATTCATTCTTAACAGGTTTTCTACATTTTTTAGAAAACTAAATACAAGTATATAATTAACCATTGAAATTTACATACCTCGTGGCATTTGGATGTTTAATTGATTTTTATTTAATCTATTTGCATCATCATTCCTTTTTTATTATTTTTATTCAAATGTTTATTGTCATTGTTCACATTAGTCATCTTTTCTTGAGTTGTAGTCTCTAGTTCTTTGTATCATAGATCAGTCTTATCACTTGCATGCTTTTGATCATTCAAAATGTTGTCTAGATCACTTGAGCTCTTTTTAAATCTCAAAAATGACATTAAATTATTATATATCTTCTCCAACTCATATTTCAATGACTCATTTTAAATTATATACTTTTCACATTCATCTTCTTTAGCTTTTAGGCTTGTAGACAAGATTTCCAATTAATAATTGAGATGCTTGACCATATCTTAATGATCTTTGTCATATTCATCCATTATTTCCTTAAAAACACTAAATTGTTCCTCAAAGTCCTTGAATTTATATTTCATATTTTTTTTAATCTTATTCTCAATCTTTAGTTCTTCATGAGCATTTGTCAATAAAGTCTCATAGTCCACCTCATATTCGTCATCATCTAAATCACACCAAGTAGACTCCTTTTTATGTGAATAACTACCTTCCTTAGCCATGACCAAATATTTATCTTCAATAGGACCATCATCTTCATGATCAGACTCTAAGTCACTAACTTCACTCTCATCTGATGAGCTACAATCTTCTTTGGTGTAGAGACTCTTCTTATCCTTGAAGTACTTCTTATTGTCAAACCTTTTGAATCCCTTTTTACTTTTATCAAACATAAATGATCTCTTTCCATCATCATGACCTTAATCATGCTCTTCATCATCATCATTTTTATACTTATGAGGGCACTTATTAGAAAAATGTCCTATCTCACCATAACTAAAGCATTTGAAGGGTATTTTACCTTTATACTTGCCCAAACCTATTCTCAATTTCTTTGAAATCAAAGCAATTTGTTCATCCTCATCTATATATAAAATTTCATCCTCCTTGAGTTTCTTGCCTTGTAAATTCTTCTTTATCTTCATTTAAATTTTTAAATTTGTTTCCTTCTTTGTGGTATATCATCATTCTTTCTCATCTCATAGGTACTAAGGGTGATATGCAATTGATCCATATTTAACTGAGTAAGATCATGACTTTATTCTATATCAGATACCTTTGGATCAAACTTGAGGGATAGAGACCTTAATACCTTTGAACTACAGTAGCCTCTTCAAGGTACTCTCTAAGACATTTTATGATGTTCATAATTTAATCAACTCTTTGTAGAAAGGATGCCATAGAATCTTCTTCATTCATCTTGAGACTTTCAAATTGCCTTTTGTGACTCTACAACTTAGCAAGCTTGACCTTTGAATTTCCTTTATAAATGATATGCATTTTGCCCCATATATCTTTAGTAGATTTACAATGGATTACCTTGGTGAATTCAATATCTATAAGACCACAAGTTATGGGGTGAATTAGTGAGCCTAGATATTTAATTCTTAATTCTAATCCTTCCAAACTATTAGACAATCAACATATATCAACTTGATCAAGCAACATTAACAAGAGAGTTCATTCATTAAATTCATACACAAGATCCAACACATAACACATATTTATTATGGGAAACCATCATGGGGAATAAAACCCACTCTCAATCTTGAAACATATTGGACTACTTGTCCTATAAGAAATTAAAAATAAGAGACTGATCAACTTCTTTAGACTAACAATCCGTGATCATATCCTCCTGACCAAAGGCCTTTAATGAAACACTTGTTTCACAAGGATCAAGTGCCCTTAAGGAAAATCAAGTCCTTTAGACCTTCATTTAAAGTGAACACCTATACCTTAGAAGTGATGTATTCAACACCTAATAATGGATCTATGTGTATCTAACCCCCACAAAAACTTTCTCTCTATCTCATACAAGCCTCTCATATAGGCATGCCATAATATCTCTCTTTACTCACTCAAACTATCCTCCTATGCACACTTAGATCTCTTCGCATATCCTCAAACTATAAGATACATATTTGGACATAATAAAAATGAACTATTTGTAATACACATAGTCCTTAATATTATCTACTCATCAACTCATCAATTGGGCACTCTACCTTTCCTTTACTCCATAATTCTTACATGCACCTTGCACTCATCTCCCTCACTAGTCTTCTCAAAATCTAGAAATCATAATATTTGATTTTAGTATATATAGAGCTATCATGAATTATGAAAATCTTGGTTTGCCATAATAAATACCTTCACCCATAAGGCATATTACATGTGTCACACTTAAGCAAAATCTACTTTCAAATAGGCCTAAGTCACTTTTAGGTCCTATGGTGACCCATTCAGCTCTTTGACACTTCTCCAAGCAAACTAAAACATAAAAAAAATTACCAAATGTATGGATCCATTCCACATGATCTATAGGTCCTCCTTAAGTACCAAAAACCATCACAATACCCTTCATCTTAAGCACAAATAGCTCAAACACTTCTCTATACACACAATCATTATGAATAAAAACATAGGTAACTTAAAAGCATTTTTTCATACTAGATATGATTGATCAAACCTTCATAATGTACATAAAGCATTCTTATGGAGTGTAAAACACTCCCTAGTAGCTAATTCATCATGAGATATTGAAACAACATCAAAACAACCTCAAATACCCATCTCAGACTACTTGTAGAACATGCATGAACACATAGTCAAATTTAACCTTAATATATTTGAATGTACACACTTATAGATCTCTAAAATAGACTCATCAAATGCATCATGGAGTCCTCTATAAATTCACTTCTTACACCATGAGAAAATTTGTCTTGGATCAAAAGATATGGTTTAAAAACTAAACACTTGTCTTTCCTTTGTAAAATTCAAATATTCAAATGTCAATGGTCATAGTTAAAATTTGAGCACTATGTTCACATCTCATGTCCTTGATAATCAGATTAAACACACACCATTGATCTTGTTGTAAGTAACTCAACCTTTAACTTTTATCTCTCATCATTATATCTTCATCTTGACTATTTTAATTAATGCACTCTATTAATCTCATGTACATAGCTCGATCTTCAACAATGCTAAACAACTGTCACTTTAACCTCTTGACTTTAATGCACACCATTGATCTCTATCTGTTTAATCCCCTTCTCACTATTGATCCTTGAAAAAAATCTCAATATTTATTTTTGTAAATCATTAAATATTTAACACTTGAAACCATCTCACTACTTCTTGATATCTTGGAGCAATGCACTTCATTAATGATGCTCAAACTTTAACTTGTGCAAAAATGACTATCGAAACCATTATAATTTGTCTAGAAGGCTAACTTTTCATAGTCATATATTTTACCTCATTCACTCACATATTATCAAATTTGGACCATATGATCATCTTGTTATAGAACATCTACATGTGATAGATATGCCATCATGAAACTACTTACTTGACTCTTTCTTGCCTCATGCAAATTTGGCTACAGGAAAACAATGTCAAACTGCTTGGGAGCCCAACTTTTCACTTGCATATTTTTTGTCACACTTAGGTTCATAACCTAAGATTTATCACATAAGAACTAGGCAAAATATTGAACAAACTAATGTGACTATTTCATCCTAAAACCTCCACGCATGCAAATTTTGACATCATCAACATGTTTACTTGGCTATATTTAGCATAGAAAACACTATCAAAAATGCCCAAGAGGCCAACTTTGTACCCACATATATTTGACTATGTTTAGGAGCATGAACTGAGATATAACACATAACAACTAGGGACTAATGTGATCATAACCATATGACCAAATCCCCTTGAATCATCCATACATGGCAATGGTGATGTCTACAAACTACCTACACAGATTTTCTACCATTAGAGCTAAAATGTCTAGATGAAAACTAGGATCAACCAAATGAAATCCACTTATTCACATAAGCACTCAAAGAATAAAAAACCTTTTATAGGACCCCTTGCACATGCTCAATTCTCCATACTCATCCTTGAACATCTCTAGCCATGCCAAAACTAAAGATCAACCAAGCCTCCTTCAAGCACACTAGGATAAACACATTGCACACTTTGTCATTGTCACTTAGGCTATCAATGCACTTCATCCTCTCACCAAGACACCTCCATGACATCATTGAAAACTCTCTAATAAGTAGTTATACATGTATAATATGGTTAATCATAAATGGAATTAATTGGGGTCAGCTTAGACCATTACACTTCCACTCTTTTTTGCAAGTTTCTAGCTCTCACAACTACACCTAGGTTCTAAGGCAAAGAGAAGGAAAATAAAGGTTTATTCATGAAATTAAAAAAATAGTTGAGAGTATAACAATAATTCAAAGAGATGGGAATAATATAACCCATCTAAAATGTCTTAAAATAGATCAAAGAACATGTTGAATTAGATATAAACATAATTGGAACCATAACTAGTATCATATTAGATTATATAATAAATAAAAATAGAGTAGTACGCATACACCATACATACAAGATGAAAAGGAAAACCATAATATAAAAATCCTATTAATCTATATAAACACATCGAACCATATTATATTACATCAATGTAATATTTATAGCCTTTTACCATCATATTGCCTCTTCACATTATAGATTTTTGAGATAAAAAAATGAAAGACTCTTCTCATTCTTCAAATACCTTATTAGTTTTAAAAGGATGAATATTTACAAAAGTTATACAAAATATAAAATCATACACTTCATAAATGTTTTATCTTATATACTTCATAGTTTTAACAATCTCTATTCTTCATCCAACACTTTCCTAGACTTAAATATTTGTCTCATCCCAAGATAAAGTTCTAAGTTAATCTGAACTGAGATGGAAAGATTAGTCACAAACATAAGTCATAGTTATTTCTCCAAGTATCATTTACTATTTTTCACCCTTTACACACTAATTATCCACCCTTTCAAGTTTTCAATAGACTAGCATAACTAGATGGCCACTTTTTATAGGTTTTGAACTAGTCTAGATCCATGCATAATGTTTAGACTATCTTACAAAAATTGGAATTCATTATAATTTATAAAAACATAGTGCATTATCCTTATTGCTATGGCTATAGGTTGTCTTACTTGGGGACTATAAAAGCTATTAAGGTTGAGTAGTTGTTAGCCCAGGGCTCTTGATGTATCCACTACCAAAGGTATCTATGAAGATTATTCCTTTGTGTTTACCTCCCTCTCCTATATGATTTGTAAAAGTTGTTGAGGAATGAATTGGGGCTTATCTATTCTCTGTGTAATAGCTGGATTAACTTAAGTCAGATCCTACTTGAGCATTTTCCTATCAGTGAGTACTTTGCATACATTGATAGCATAATAGACAATGGTACCTAGATCATCATCATGTTTTTTAGATATTCATATTCTATGATTGTAAGAAATTCCCTATAATTAGATTATTTCTATTGACTTTCAAAGATGAGCTCATCCAATATGTCTATTGTCCTCTAGGCTTGAATGGATACAAAAGTGTTGCGCATTATTTCATGATGCCATACTTGTATCTTCTATATGAAAGAATCCTTAAAATCCAAAAGTTATTTGAGTATACCTCTCATTTTCTCTATAGTTTTGATTTGATCCTCCTCATGGATTTATATTTATCAGTAGTGGAAAATTTAAGCTTCATAGTGGCCAAGGATTGATTCAAAGGCTATCTCTAGTTTAGAATATCATGGGATTTATTCTTAGATTGTGTTAAAGAAGTGTTTAGGACGTACTCATATTCATCTAGGATTTGGCACATAACCTCTATTTTTAGCCTAAGAGCTTGTCCTTGTGTACATAATGCCCAAAATTTCTATGCAACTCCCTATCTCTTTATAAGTTCTATCAATAGTGTCATGAGTTATTTATCTTTTGACATAACTTAATGACTAAGTATTTATGTAGCTAAGGTGGGATAGACATTATTTATCAATTGAATTACATTTTCTAGCCTCTCCTCTACTTTAGCCTTTTTGTCCCATAGCCTCAATACTTCTTCCTCCAAATTTGAAGCCCTCTACATAATGTATTCTTAGAAAGTGGCTTCTCCTCTAATTTTTTTAGAGAGAGAGATGATTGAGTTATATCTACTGATCTTTCCATCATGGTGTGACAAGTGTCATGTATGTCATAGGGGGAGGTATAAACTAAACAAGTAGAAACAAGAAAGTAGTCCACTATGTTGATGTAGTAGGGACATCACATAGCCATTGACTAGGGATCTACACTCCTTACTCAGTGCCCTTAATATGACTAGTGGTTTCTATCTCTACTTATACTTTCACATCCTTGAGTTCTTTAGCCTTGGACTTAGTCTCAGATTTAGCTTGAATTTTATCTTCTTCAATGGCCTTAGCTTGAGCCTCAACTTGGGATTTGGCTTTTGCCTTCACCTTAGTCTTGTTGGTTTCAGATTTGACCTTAGCCTTGGCTTTAATTTCATCCTTAGATTTGTCTACTTGTTCCTTCTATTTATATTTCATATCTTGCTTAATCTTATTGTTTCTTATTTTCTTCTGCTTCTTCATCCTTCTTACACATAAATTCAACTTAATCAATTTTATTCTTTATGGCTTCAGCTTCTTTTGCTTGCTTCCACACAACCTCTACTTATTTATCTTTTGTCTGATATCTTTTACTTCTTTGGCTTGCTTTTGTGTATCCTCTAATTCCTTAGATTTTTTTGTTACTCTATTATTGTGTCTTACTACCTCTGTTATGGACTTTGTACAGCTTCCTATTCTATTGGTTGTGGTAGGAATACTTGTTTTTATGTTTCCTCAATCTTTTTTTCTTCTTGATTCACCTTAGACTCAAGTGTACCCATAAATTTTGTGGTTCCTCAACTTCCCCCATCATATATGTATCCATGTGTTCCTCCTCTCTTTCAACACTATTGTTGGATTCAATTTTTCTCAAGTGATTAGGATTCACCCTGTTGATATTTTTATACCAACTTATTTCTCTTAGATTTGGCTACAGGCTTGAGTGTCTACTTATATTTATCCACACCCTGGGGTTGAGGTTTTTTAGTTGGCTGAGCCTACTATACACTACTTTATTTTGCATGTGCACTAAAAGAGAACATCCTTTACCACACTATTTCTGATGGATTCATAGTTGTATGTATGCATGGTTACCTAACCGAGGGTTGTGTAGGACTATCTTATATAAATAAATTTATTACATGTGAAATGAATGATTCTATGGCTAGTTTTACTAACAATATTTCTACCTCCAATATCTATTGAGTTGCTTCCTATCCTATAGTGTCAACAAGGATAGAAGGAGGTGGTTGAGTGATATCAACCTAAAGGTATTGTCTTGCCTAATTATGAACTTAAAAATTATGTACTAATTTCAAAAATAAAAACTCCTCCTCCTCTACATCATACACCTTAGTTTTGATGTCTTCCAACATCAATTGGAGCACTTTTTATTCATCTACCCTAATCTTAATTAGGTTGCACTCAACATCTATTCATAGAACCATGGGATTATCAACCCATTAATTTGTTTATTAGGTTCTTTTATTTAGTATAGGTGGTGAGGATTTATGCATGTGTTCTTTCCTATTTCCTTTCTCTTACTATATAGGAGCTTGCATTTGTGATAGTTGTGTTTGTTGGGCTTATAGTTATGTGGGTTATTTTGAAGGTACCTACTCTATTTGTTGTTATTTCACCTATGGAGGGATTAATTTCAATGGAAGTATGGAACTCACATCTTGATATTTGTTATAGTAGACTTTAGCCTTTACTTTTACCATCAAAATGGAAAAATGGCATTGAAGTGATAGTTGGGGTAAGCAACTTATGAACCTTAATCTAAACCTTAATCTTTATGCCATTGTGTAGCTTGGTAACTAAAACATGTTGACTTAAGTATTGCATTACATTTTGAGGAATACTAGGATGTGATCTAATTATAGTTATGGCTTCTATCCACCATGAATTTAACCACCCTAATTTTTCATAATACTAACTTATTTTGGTTGAAGGCATTATCAGGCCAAAAATTGGTAGTTACTTGTACTAGACCTAGTAGAGACTTCCACTATGTGAAACACAATAACATAAATAAAAATTGGAATTGAAAGGTCTATGTGGTTCTTGAAATTATCTTTTCTATATTTTTGGTAAATATAACTACCAAAAATTTAGGCAAGTTGAAATCCTCATGCAATTTCATCATTTAGTAGGCAATGTCAATAGCACCTCTCGTTGCTTGTTTTGATTACTTAATGGTTTGCTAGAATCCCTTATTAATACATTTCACCATGATTCATAGTGAAACATCCTCAATTGAATCGATAAGAGTTACTTGTCCTTCCCTAGTGGTGTATTTTTCTCTAATATCTGAATGAAGTGGTCGCATTATAGACTTATATGGCATTAGAGATTTTTCATGATTTGGCAAGCTAGTTGCTTTTTACATTTAGTGGGCATTAATCCAAATTTTAATATATTTAGATAAATTAATATATCCTTGATTTTATCGACTTAAAAATGTTATCATCACTTCATCTAATTGCCCAAATGTAAGTAGCTTGAGTAACCATTTAGTGTTGGACCCTTGCAATGGATGTTATAGTGTTAGGGTTCTTAGTTGTGTTGTTCTTTGGGCCTCTTAAACAAATGGAGTAGATTTTGTTGCATCTATGACATTAAATAGTTTTAGATGGCTATATTTTTTTTTGTATCCCTATCCTAATTCCTATTTACTCTTTCTAGGCATCAGATAGTGGAATCGATAGTTGACATCTGTTTATGTCTTGATGAATGATTTGAGATGAATGATTAGTCTAAGAAATTGCATCTTGATTTAAAATTTGTTTGAAAGGAGATAGTCAAGAGGCTGATCATAGAGTTATCTTATTAATTTGATGATGTAATGTTTGGTTGTTGTCCATATCCTTCTTTTTTATATTTATTTGGTGCCCAATTTCATGTCACTACCTCCTTTTGAATGCATTTACTACATGCACATGACTATTATCTTTCCAATTAAGATTAGATTTTATAAATCACCTTGATATGGATAGTTGGTGCCTAATATATTTGATTTAGTTACATTATTTATTATCAATGAGTAATTATCCCTTCAATTAATTAGTTTATGTTATGCATCCACTTATCATTTTATTAGCAATTTTGCTTTGAAACTAATACATTATTTTGAGATGCCACATCATTAACATTCTAACTTGACCTTTGGCCTTCCATTCACCTTAACTATATTTTTTCCACCTTCTCATACTTAATTCCAATGCTTGGTATATCCACAGCTAGTTGTCCTTGATGAGATGTCTTAAGAAGGTGGTTGCATCCTACAATGATAACTAGTATTGGTGGTTATGATGTGTTGCACAACAATGAGAAAACTAAACAAAAATTATAACCTAAGAAAAAAATAGAAGACAAAGAAAATTAAAGGAAATCCTAACTCCATGGTGTTACTCAATGCCCACTGAATTTTTAGTAGAATGATAGAGATTAAAGATGATATGGTTTAAGCCTAAAACCATTAATTTATCCTAGTAATATGGTTCCATACAAATATTTTAGCACTATGGTATGGTGATACTTCATGACTTATGTAGGCTCCTTCCTATCTTATGCATATACTTTTAGGGAATACTTTAAATCTTCTCATAAAATAGTACTATTTAGTCTAGGTGAAATTACTTAGATTATAAATTGTGATCATGTCATTATTTTTTATTTTATTTATTTATCTATTGTGTCCATTGTGATCTTAATCTTTCTTCTTCCATCTTAGTGAAATCCATCAATTGTACCCTTAATGAGTTCTAATCTCCTAATCTCATGATCATCACAATGTGTAGACTGTATACAATGTATTCCATAGCATTACTACATCGAGGCCATATGCTAATTATAAAGGAGTGAAATTGGTAGATCTTTTATAATGTGTGTGATATTCCCATAGAATTTTAGTAATTTGATCCTCCAAATCATCTCTTTGAACATTGCAAATTTTTGTTATCATATTTCTCAAAACTTTATTGGATGCTTCAGCCTGTCTATTGGCCAATGAATGGTAAGTTGTGCTTGTGTGGTAAGATATAATAAACTCTTTAGTATAAGTCTTAATAGTATTATTTAGAAAGTGAGCATCTCTATCAATTACCATCTTAACTAGACATTCAAACCTTGTGATAATATTTTCATATAAAAACTTGGAATCATCCTTTACACTATAGCTTGGAGTAGCAGCAACTTCCACCCATTTCATGAAATAATTAGTCACAATAATAATGTTTTCGGTATGATTTTGCTTACTTGGGGGAGCTATAGGTCCAACAAAATCAATCCTTTATTATTCAAATGGGTTTTTTTCAAGCATAGGTGCCAAAGTCATTTCATCTCATTGGTTAGGTTTGCCCATTATTTGATAGATGTTACAGTGTTTATCAACTCTATGTGCATCTTAAAATAACATAAAGCACCACAAACCACTCTAAAGTATTTTATTGGTAGTGGCTTCTCCTACAAAGTGACCTCTTAAAATACCATGATGAGCTTCTTGAAGTAGTTATGGTTGCTCGTGTTTTATAGCTACCCTGTGTAGTACATCATCTTTACCAAGTTTATATAGGAATCCATTAATAATAGTATATGGTATATCTCTAGTAACCATATGTTTCTTTTATTTCTTTGTATAATGTGCATTAAAAGTTCCTTGTTCCAAAAATGTAACATACTAATAAGGATTTACTAGAATAATGTAGTAATTTAAAAAAAATTAATCAACACTTATTCTTTCATTTGATTACACCATGAGAATATAATTAGTTATTTTCAACATACTTAACTAAGCATATCAAACTTAATTAAACATGATCAACTATATTTACTAATCACTAGTAACTTATGTAAACAATCATAAATGCATAAGGAAAGTAATCATAATAAAATATATCCATGGCTGGTATAATAATACACAACCTCTACTATCAATGTATTTTAATAATAAATTACATTTCCATCAGGCATGTTGCCTTCAATATATAAGTAAAATAATAGATACAATTCTATACAAAGCTTGAGTCACACTAACTCTTGTATCTCTGATAATCTCAAGTGTAGTCTCCAAGTACTACAGTAGGAAGGGAGAGTATCATCTGAGTGCTTTTACACACCAAATATGGACCATTGATCCCCTGCATAATCCCCCAAATAGGGAATGGCCCTCCCTTCACAGATGGGTAGATAGTGACAGTGCTATAATCCAAAGGGACATGATAGTACCCAATGTTCAATAATATTTATAGGACAAGATGTGTACCATAAACAAATACATTCTAACATGATATCTCATGAGCATGAAAATCATACATATAAAATGATAATTTCTATCTAAACTTTAATTTGGCTAAAGTTTTCAAATAACATATGATCTCTAGGATGAGTCAAATTCATATACACCACTTGATCAAATTACCTTCATCTAGAATTGGTGATGCTAATTAAGCTGGTGAATTCCATTTCACTACTTAGTTAGCAACATCAATAATAAATTTGGTTAACATATAGTTAAAACCAACAGGTTCATGCAATTATTTCTACTAGCAAGTACAAACACATGCTAATTATGAAATAATTACTATACATATATTTAGTCCATCAAACATATGAATAAGCCTCATTATATTAATTATCTCATAAACAATATCTATGACAAGTAAATTTATTTACCATACGTGTATAATACAAGTCATTCTAAGAGTCTATTCTCCATTAGTAAATGTTAAGCACAAACTTAACATTTTAATAACACATGGTTCATACCACTCAAAATAGCTAATATTCATAATTTTCATAAAGATTTATAAATGTTCACTATTCATATGTTTTGAAACTCAGGGTATGTTCATATAGTTATACTCCCCTCTCCTTTAGGATTTTATGACTTAAATTTATTTTTCACTAATATAACTATAATCATGCTACCTATTCTATAAATTTATGCTATGTGCATATAGGAGGACCTATGTTCTCTTAAACTTGTATTCCATATATTTATGTGATCATATTATATATTCATTTATATATATATATATATATATATAATTTGATCCATAATTAACATTCTAATCTATTAACAAAAAATTTTGATATTCTTTTTAATGCTTAAAAGATATAAACTTCCAAGAAAAGGCTTGTAAACAAATATGGCTTTCATAATTCCAAAACCCTTTGTTCTCATAATTTAAGATAAAAAATAATGAATCCAAAAATGATATATTTTATTCCTAATTTTATATTTCTACTAATTCTCAATTTTAAGTCATTTATTAAATAGTCTAATTTATAAAATACTATGGATAAATGGTAATATTTTTATTAGCACAATAAATATGTTTTCCACTTAAATATAACATTCACTATTTCTATTTCCAATCATAATGTGTTTGACTCCCTATGTTCACACATTACAAGTCAATTCACAATTTAAGACTAGTTTATATAAAAAAGATAGTTTGATGAGTCCACACTATGCCTCATTATAACCAAAATATATCATCCTTCATAGCCATTAATATACCATTTAGGTTGAACATTGCACATAGTCTTATGGCTTACAACTAGTCTAAGGTAGAAGATGAATGATTTTGTCTCTTTAAGCTTATATGAGTCTAAATTAGCATTCTTTACATAATAATCTGATTATTTTCATGTTTAGTCCTACATTTCTGATATGTATAGGTATTATAGCATCTAAATAAGAGTCTTGATATGATCCCATGAAGAAAAAAAACGTCCTTAGTCATAAAACTATCATTATAATGAATCTCCAAACTTTGCTAGGCATTCTACAGACCTCGACAAATACCTACAAGCTTTCACAGTCAAGCTACAGATTTTGACAGTCGAGCTATGGATTTTAATGGCTGAGTTATAGATTTTGATAGTCAAGCTATGAATTTTTATAACATGCTATAGACTCAAATAAAACATGTTTCCAATGCATTCCAAAGGTTCCTTCAACCATTCCATGATGATCCATACTCCTCTAGCTATCTTTTAAATACTTTATATTTTTTTTGATAATCTCCACTTTAAAAAAATACTACAATGTGTGTGTGTGTGTGTGTGTGTGTGTGTGTGTGTGTGTGTGTGTGTGTGTGTGTGTGTGTGTGTGTGTGTGTGTGTGTGTGTGTGTGTGTGTGTGATATCATACTAAAATTCACAATTCACATATTGTTCACATATGATACATAGAACTAACCCCTTTTGAAGACATGTTCAATATTTTCTTAATTTTGATATGGGTGTGTATCCCTTGTATATACATGAATAAACAATTTTTTATTTCCAAACTATTATCAACATAACCAGAACTCTATTTGATCTATAATTTGAATATCACTAAGATGTTTTCAAAATAAATTAACAGTATATATAATTTCCCAAATAGAAACCTATGTAGTTATTTATTAACTCAATCAATATATTTTAAATATAAGGATAATTCACTAAATTACATTTTATATCTAAGTATGTAGATATGTTATTAATAAAACTTATTTTTTGTTTAAATGTAACTATTTCCTCAGGTTTTAGTTTTCTTGAACTAGGGCAATATGTCATTTATCTTTAAACCTCATTTAATTGTTATGATCCACACTTATAATATATGAAAATAATGCAAAATATAATGTAGATCAACTCAACACAATATATATTGGTAGGCCAAGATGCCCAAATATTCTATATATGTAAAATTATAATAATCACCCTTAAGGTAGGATAACACTATACAATACTCCTTTAAGAAGGAATAACTTCATAATGTGTCTTCGAGAGGACAACCTCCAATATCCTCTCATAATAGAATACTCAATGCTTAATTTATTCCTTTACAATAATAATCATATTCTTTATATAGACCTCTATCTAACTAACAATGGATGGGTAACCTCTTATTCCCAATGTATGTTGATTGTTACCTAATGCACCAATTCCATAGGTTACTGAATTATTCTAATATATTAGACCCATATAACTAACTAAGGGGGATGTGTACCACATGTCAACATCTCCATCAACCCATATACATTAATATATCATATCCCTAGGTAAACAATATTCATTCACTCCTTGACATGTTTCATCCCCAAAACATAGGAAGAAAATAAATAATGAGTGTGCTTCAAATCATTGCACACTTGTTTCCAAGCTCAATCATCCAACCACCCATATGTGATCTTCATAGGTGATATATTTCCTGTTGGGTGAATATTTTGTCATAAAAAAACTGACAAAAAAATGGGTATATCAAGTACAGTACAAGGAGATTTATACTACGAAAGTGTGGGTTTACCACATCATAGTGAGATAAATCTCTCCTCTCATCAAGGGGATGTTCCCTATGAACTACTTATATATTAATATGAACTGAAAATAGAATCAGGGGTGAGGTTACACCATCCATCTCTCTTTTTTTAGAGATGATGTTTACAAATCAAAAGATAAATCATGGTTGATGACTGAAAGCATTTCTCTTCTTTTATAAATGATGTTCAGTAAATAGCAGGAAATCTTCTCGAGTAGTAACTAGATCTATGAGAAACCCATGAAAGCACAAAGTCTTTCATTGCTCCCCTTACTTATTTGAAATGGGTGTAATAGTAGAGTGAATTACAGCTCAAAGTCTTCACCTAAAACTACAACAGAGTATAAGATCACAAAGTATAAGAGTAGTTCAAAGCCTTTCTAATATCCTTTTCGCTAAAACATGGAAAACATGAACTAAAGGTAATTATAGTAGCTCAAAGTCTTCATAATTAACTTTAGAATGTTTCTAGATAATTTCCACACACACTATGCTTATTTACTCAAATATATGAGAGATTATTAGGAAAAAGAACATAAGAATGATCTCCTAAGTAACACAAATTATTCCAACACAAAGTCTAAAAGTAACTTGTTTCTCATTCATTCAAGAAAATATGATTTACAATCTGAGATCAAAGTCTCAAGAATCATCTCAATTTTAGTAGAGTTTTTGCTCTCAATTATCAAAAGATAGATCATTACAAAAGAGGCTCCCTCTATATATATAGGGAAAAGCCTTCAAAATTGAGAAAAGACTTAAATATTAAAACCTAGTCAAAGATGAGTCTCCGTTGACTTTGGGATTTTTCTAGATTTTTACATGTAATTACACATAACAAAAGTACATGTGAAAATGTCCCAAGTCAATTATAAAGTGCATGAGAAAAATGGAGAAGAAAGTATAAAATAACAGTTCAATTTTTATTGCCAGCCTTCTTTAGATGAGCATCATACATGGCAATAACTGCCTGTATCCTGATACTGTCTGGAGTAATAGTATTTTTGAGAATCACCTAAGCCCTGAATATAGCATCTCTTACTACTATGATTTAATTGGCATGACTGGTTAACCTAGTCTTCAGATTATCTAGAGTTAACTGATTATCTAGGATATTGTCCACAGAAGCCATTGAGAATGCTTTCTCCTTAAATTCCTTTCGGATAATACCTTCAAACTCTTGACTCATTTCCTCTACTAAAATGAATTGGCTATCTTGAGAGGTAAGTCTGCAAGGCAACTCCTCCAATGTTTTGAATAGAATGATATCACTTTGATCACTAGTGTCCTTGGAAGATTCGAGGTCACTGATCAATTCTTTAAGTACCTGGATCCTATATATCAGTGATTCTTTAGTTTCAATATAAGAACCTCTATCGTTAATGACACCGATTGATATTAGGGTACATATTTTAAGCTCCATCTCTATCCATTTGCTAAGATATTTATTTGTGCTTTCAATCTCTTGAGAAATGATATTGATGAGATCATCTAATTCTGTTCTCACTTTCCTCATTTTACCCATCTTTTCAAACAACTCTGTGAACAAGGAAATCCTCTATGCATGCATCTTATCTAATTATTCTTCAAGTACCTTTCCCTTTAGATAAGTCCTTTCTACTTTCTGATTTATGGGATCATCTATGGAGATGGCCTCTAGAGTTACCACTTATGGAGCAAAAGTGAATCTCCTTATCACTACGGTCAATTGTTCCACCATCACCTTATAATGATCCTTTATTTCTCTTTCCCTATCAAATTTATGAACCATAATATCCATCATGGATTGTAAATCACTCTTAGTGCCCTCATGAGTTATCTTCCCTAACTCAACATGAGAGACAGAGTAGTTTCTCATATCAAAATTTTCAAGAGTCACATCCTGTGGAGGTTTGGCTATTTCCAAAAATTTGTGCCCCTTATCTCCAATCATCTTTGAAAGGATCTTTAGATTCTTGGGGGTCTTAGATTTCACTGGCACCATTTTATCAAAATCAAAGTCATCTAGAAAGATGGCTTATTTTTTCCTTTTGGATGTCAAAATTGACAACCAAGGTGGGAGAGTAGAAGTACTTACATTAGCAATAATCCCTGTAATTAGCGTCACTGGGGTAGCACCTGCACTACTGGTGAAAACAATGGGTACAGTATCAGTGAAAACCACACCTACTGCTGAATGGTCAGGGGTAGAACTATCTCCGATGTTAAAAGATGGAGATGACAAACTAGGGATGGATCCTAATGAATGAAGAACATCTCTAGAAGTGCTTTGAGGGTCGCCAAAAATAATTTTAGGAGATGTGACTCCAAAAGAGGGAACACTAATTGGAGAAATAGGTTTGGTTGCACTAGGTGAGTGGGGTGGAGAAGAAGAAATTTTTGTGTCTATCTGTGCACCTTCTTGTAGAGATAGATTTTTCATTCACTGTTGACCTGCAGGCCTGTCATCAGTTTCCATCTGTTCTACCACTAGTTCTTTATCACTTTGTTTCTCAACCTCCATACTTGTCATTTTTGGCTCTTTCTCTACAACTTGTGATTTTTTCATTACAAAAATGATCCTAGGCTTATGGGGCCTAGAAGGAGAAGGAACATCACTTTTATTCTTCATTTTATTTTCCACTTTCCTCCTTGTTTTCTCTTGAAATTTGGCCTCTGATCCCATGATGAACTCTTTCAGGGTGATTCCCTTATTTTCTAACCAATCATTGGTGTTTGATAATATTGGTTTGAATCTCATCCTTAAGGAGGTCAACTCTTTTTGAAACCATTATATCGAGGGAAGAGGAGCATTATCAACTTGTTTAGCATGATATCTACTATTTACTAGATCTCCATCATCCACTAGATTTGTAGAGATATCAACGAGCCCTAGATACTCTATTTGTTCAAGAGATAGTCTATTATAGTCCATCTTTTTGATATCTTCTGCTATCCTTAAATTGATCCAGATGTCTTCGATCATAGGTTCATGGAATTGGGTCTTCCTCCTAATCATGTCTTTCACACCTTTATAGTCAAAATTGGGTCTCCTTTTGAATAGCTTCATGGTCACAAGTTGCATTTTGGTCTCCATTGCCCTAGATTTTGTAGTGGTCAATACTAAGAACTTGCTAATTTCAATTGAGAACCTAAAATTGGGTTTCTTGAGTTCCATCTGCTTATTGTGTATGACAATAATTTGCCTACACAACTCTATCAAAATCAATTTATCTAAGAGAAATCTTGGGAGCATATAGGGATAACCTTGGAAACATCCAACCTGTAGATTAAAAAATAAGGGAACTACAAGAACATACACCTAAAGTCATTCACAATAGTCCAGGCTTCATCTAACACTTTTTTCTATTCTAATTGAGGGTCAAAAGGACACAAAAAAACTATGAATAAAGCATCATTTACCCTCCTAAAATGATGGATTGAACCCTTCAACGTCAATTAAGGGTAATATTGATATACCAGGGTCATTTTTATGTCTCCCTTCGATGTTAAACTTGGAAAGGTTCTCATTAAAGCTACAATGTATACCAGGTATGAAGTCATGTAGAATTTTGAGGTAGTAGACACCTTTTTCAATTGCTCATGTAGAGCATTTCTGATTTGTTCACCCTAGAAAATGACTTGTTTTCCCTAGAGGATTATCTTAATGAAGGGATACATCTATTTGTGAAACTGAGAGGAAGAGGGTAAACCTCATACTCTACTGAGAAGAGTAATCAAGTCACCAACCTCTTCTATAAAATTGCTCCTTGGAAATTTCCATGGCCATTTGGACAAGTTTGTTCTAGGAGTTTTGAGCCATCTATTGTTGATCACCTTCTTTGCCTTCTCGAGATCTTCATCATATTCCTTTTATGCTTCAATGAAGTCGATCTTCAACACTTTAGTAGCAGGAGGTCACATGAACACTTTGTCGATGAACTCAGGGTCTAGTTAAATTACTATATTGCCACTAACATCTACCATAGCCCTGGTATTTTTTTTATAGAATTGGGTACACTGGAGAATGAATTTTGTGTGATGAGTCACCATAGGAAAAGAGGAGACCAGATGAATATTACTCTCGATTATTCTCTTCATTTCAAAGCTAGGATTGTTTTCTTTGGTTCTCTTTATGAACTCAACCATATCTACATGCCCGATCTTTATATCCCTAATGTCATCGACATTAGAAGTGTTGGGTGAATATTTTGTCATCAAGTAACCGATAGCAAAATGGGTATATCAACCATAGTACAAGGAGATTTATAAAATAAAAAGTATGGGTTTACCACATCACAGTGAGATAAATCTCTCCTCTCATCAAGGGGAGGTTCCTTATAAACTACTTATATATATATGAACTAAAAATAGAGTCAAGGGTGAGATTACACCATCCATCTCTCTTTTTTTAGAGATGGTGTTTACAAGGCAAAAGAGAAATCCTGGTTAATGACTGAAAGCATTTCTCTTCTTTCAAAAATGATGTTCAGTAAATAGTAGAAAATCTTCTCGAATAGTAATTGGATCTACAAGAAACTCACAAAAGCACAAAGTCTTTCATTGCTCCCTTTGCTGATTTGAAATGTATGTAACAGTAGAGTGAAGTGCAGCTCAAAGTCTTTACCTAAAACTACAATAGATTATAAGATCACAAAGGATAAAATTAGTTCAAAGTCTTTCTAATATCTTTTAGAATGTCTTCAGATAATTTCCACACACACTTTGCTTATTTAATAAAATAGATGAGAGATTATTAGGAAAAAGAACATAAGAACGATCTCCTAAGTAACACAAATTATTCCAACACAAAGTCTAAAAGTAACCTGCTTCTCATTCATTCAACAAAATATGATTTATAAGCTGAGATCAAAGTCTTAGGAAGCATCTCAATTTTGGTAGAGTTTTTTCTCTTAATTATCAAGAGATCCCTTTTATTACAAAAGAGGCTCCCTCGATATATATAGGGAAAAGCCTTCAAAATTGAAAAAAGACTTAAATATTAAAACCTAGTCAAAAATGAGTCTCCATTGACTTTGGGACTTTTTTAGAATTTTACATGTAATTACACATAACAAAAGTACATGTGAAAATGTCCCAAGTCAATTACAAAGTGCATGAGGAAAAATGAAGAAGAAAACATAAAAGAACAGTTCAATTTTTGTCATCAACCTTTTTTAAATGAGAATCATACATGGCGATAGCTACCTGTATCTTGATACTGTCTGGCACAATAGTATTTTTGAAGACCACCTTAGCCCTGACTGTGGCATCTCTCACTACTATGATTGAATTTGCATGACTAGTTCACCTGGTTCTTAGATTGTCTAGAGTTAACTAATTATCTAAGATATTATCCATGAAAGCCATTGAGAATGCTTTCTCCTCAAATTCCCTTTAGATCATACCTTCAAACTCTTGAATCATTGGTTTGAATCTCATCCTTAAGGATGTCAACTCTTTCTGAGACCATTGGATCAGAGAAAGAATAGCGTTAGTGACTTGTTCAGTGTGATATCTAGTATTGATCAGGTCCCCATCATCTACTAGATTTGTAGGGATATCTACGACCCCTAGATATTCTATTTGTTCAAGAGATAGTCTACTATAGTCCATCTTCCTGATATCTTCTACTATCCTCAAATCGATCTAGACGTCTTCAATCATGGGTTCATGGAACTGGGTCTTCCTCTTGATCATGTCTTTGACACCTTTGTAGTCAAACTTGGGTCTCCTTTTGAATTGATTCATGGTTACAAGTTGCATTTCAGTCTCCATTTCCCTTACTTTTGTAGCGGTCGATACCAAGTACCTACCAATTTTGATTAGGAACCTAAAATTGAGTTTCTTAAGTTCCATCTGTTTATTGTGTATGACAATAATTTGCCTACATAGCTCCATCAAGACCAATTTATCTAAGGAAAATATTGAGATCATATAGGGATAGCCTTGGAAAAAGCCAACCTGTAGATAATAAAAAGTAGGAAACTGTAAGAACATACAGCTGAAGTCATTCACAATAGTCTAGGCTTCATCTGACACTCTTTTCTATTCTATTTAAGGGTCAAAAAGACACAAAAATACCATGAAAAAAGCATCATTTACCCTCCTAAAATGATGGATTGAACTCTTCAATGTCAACTGAGGGTAATATTGATATACCGGGATAGTTTTCCTGTCTCCCTCTAATGTTAAACCTGGAAAGGTTCTCATTAAAGCTGTAATGTATACCAGATATAAAGTCATATAGAACTTTGAGGTAGTAGACACCTTTGTCAATTGCTCATGCAGAGCATTGCTAATTTATTCACCCCAAAAAATGAATTATTTTCCCTAGAGAATTATCTTAATGAAGGGATACATCCATTCATGAAACTGTGAATAAGAGGATAAACCTCGTACTCTGCTAAGAAGAGTAATCAAGTCACCAACTTCTTCTATAAAGTCACTCCTCAGAAAGTTTTGTGGCCATCTAGACAAGTTTACTCTAAGATTTTTAAGCCATCTATTGTTGATCACCTTCTTCACCTTCTTAGGATCTTTATCATATTCTTTTTGTGCTTCAACAAAGTCGATCTTCAACACTTCAATATCAGGAGGGCACATGAACACTTTGTCGATGAATTCAAGGTCTATTTGAATTACTATGTTGCCACTAGCATCTGACACAACTCTGGTATCTTTGTTGTAGAATTGGAGGCACTAGAGAATGAACTCTGTGTGATGTGTCGCCATAAGAAAAGAGGAGACCAGATGGATATTTCTCTCAATTATCCTCTTCATTTTGGAGCTAGGATTATTTGCTTTTATTCTCTCTATGAACTTGGCCATATCTACGTGCTTGATCTCTATATCCCTAATATCATTGACATTAGAAGTGACCGAGGTGATTAGAAAAACACTTTCATATTGGTACTTCATCATCTTTGACTTCTTTAGAGAAACATCAGTCATCAGGATGAGCTTTTGTCGAAAGTATGTTGACGAAGAAGGATCTTGAGGAAAAACTGTGATAAGAGTCATGATCACGTAATTAGGAGAAATATTAGCAATCTGGGAAAATTGCACATTGAGTGATCATGAATAGGAAAATGCACTTGAAAGTGCTGAGGCATGAATAGGTCAAAAATTTAAAGGGAAGCATGATACAAAATAGGAAAAATGAAAATTTTCTAGAGTTAGTCAAAATGGAGGGAAGGTATGCATGGGTGGAAAAAATTGCCGCCCTTGCATGTTGAGGATGTCATTTGTGCATAAGTGGAAAAAATTGCTACCTATGCACATCGGGGCAGAAAGTATGCATCGGTGGTGAAATTTGCCACCTATGCACACTGGAAAATCAAGAGGTTTACATAGGCAGTGAAAATTGTTGTTGATGCACTAGTCAGGAAGTTTGAGTTTGTGCATTGACGGTGACTTTTGCTGCCTTTGCACAAATTGGTACTTTCATGTAAGGGTGGCAAAAATTTATGCCCTTGCACGAACTTGGCAAGGTAAGAACTATGTGAGGGTGGTGATTTTTGCCACCCTTACATGAGGAAGAGTGAAAGGTAGTTAGGGATTTGTAAGGGTAGTGAAATTCACTACCATTACATGGATAAAATGGCTGACGATTATGAGGAGGGGAAGAGGGTAATTCCATTGTTAGATTGCCTCATTGACGGGAAAGAATGGAGGAAAGGGGAAGACAAAACAAAATAAAACCTAGACCTAGAAAGAAAAGAGGAAAAACAACAAGGAAAAGAGAAGAAAAAGTAAAAACCAAAACCAAAACAAGAAGAATAGAAATGCAAAAACCTACCTGATAATCATGAAATAATGCTCAAATCTGAGGAACACTTGATTCCACTTGCTCACTTGATCATATAGACGTAGGGAGGAGGAGATTCAAAGAGAAATAAATCAAAATGAGGAGAAAGTGCGGTTAAATGAGGTGAAAATCTCCCCCAACCACTCAACACGCATGGGCATAAATGACGCACATGAAAATTGAGACCATGCAGGGGCAACAAATTTTGCCACCTCTACATGTGAGGTTGGAAGAAGGGATGCAGGGGTGGAAAAATTTTCCACTCCTACATTAAATGAAACAAAATATGCAAGGGCAGCAAATTTTGCTGCTCCTACATGACGGATGCAAGGGAAATGAAAAATGTTGCCTTTTCACAAGAAACTCAAAACCACATGCAGTGGCAGCAAAAATTGCCGCACCTACATATAAACTCAAGAAACTAATAAACCTAAAATTATGAAAAGTTTGTCATCTGATCACATCAAGATCATCATGATTTTCACATTTTTTGGGAAATCATAATAAGGGAACGTCATGAACTTTTAATGATGCCAATTGAGAAAATACAAGATAAAGAAAAACTTGTCTTGAAAGATGAACTTAGAGTGAAAAACATGAAATGGACAAGTTTCATAGGGATTATTCCAAAAATAAGCATATCTAATTTTGGGAACAATAGCTAGCTCCTATTGGGGAACTTCCATTGATCGAACTAATCAATGGGAGTAGAAACCAGTCTCTAAGTGCCTTCATCCAAGCCATTAGGCTATAGAGTCAAGCCAAGAAAGGAAAAGACATGAAAAACCAAAAGAAAACAAACAACACAAAAACTATACAAATGTACAAGTGAACTCATCTAATACTTCAAGGATTGAAGTGCTTTAGATGCTGCCCAATGTGAGGCAGTGAGAATGGCACTCCATCTTGATACTCCAGCAAGAAGCTATTTTCACCATAGACCTGATGAATGGTAAACGGACCTCTCCACAATGAATCAAATTTTTCATGCATTCCTTTTGGTTCTCTCCTCTTGTCTCACAACAAGACTTGATCTCCAATCTAAAAATCATGAATCCTTGCCCTCTTATCAAAGAGTTTCTTCACTTGATTTTGATGTGCATTAATCTGATCCACCACCATGGTTCATTGCTCATCTAATTCAATTACGCACATGATCCTTTTATCAATGTAATTGTCAAAGGTTGAATCTTCAATTGCCTTTACCAACCTGAGCACTGGTAGTTCTAAGGTGATTGGTATCTCTGTATTCAAACCATACAGAAGTTGGAATGGTCACATGCCTATTTCCCTCTTGGGTGTAATCCTATCTACCCACAAAGCATCAAGCAATGCTTTATGCCAAGTCCTCTGATTATCATCTACTAGTTTTCTAATAATAGTAACCATATTCTTGTTGCTTGATTCTGCTTGGCCATTTTTTTTTGAAAAATAATTAGAATTGTGGGAGGGGGTAATTTCATAATAAAATTAGAACTAGGTAATCTCATGAGAAGAGAAACAAGCTGCATTATCTGTTACAATCTTAGTTGGAAACCCAAATCGAGAAATAATATTTTCCTTAAGGAAATTACATACCACTTCTAAAGTAGCATGCTTGGTTAGGATGGCTTCCACCTATTTGGTAAAGTAATCAGTTGCAATGAGGACATAATCATGTCTAGCACTTGAAGATGGGTTGACTACGCTAATGAAATCAATACCCCATTATTTAAAAGGTTCTATGATTACCACTGGTTTGAGGGATAATGCGGCCAATTTAGGTTTCTCAATGAACTGTTGACATAATTCACATCTATGCACCCATTTGTAAGCATTTTGAAATAGCGTAGGCCAATAGTACCTCACTCAAAATTTTGAGTCGTGACTAGTGCAAGAAAATGTCCTCCATAGACCAAATTATGGAAGGACTCTAAAAGTTTACCTTGTTGCACCTTATCGACGTAGCAAAGAAATATTCCATCAAGGCTTCTCTTATACAAACCATTGTCCCACAAGACATAGCTAGCAGCCTTTAGCTTAACATTCCTTTTTTATTTGTAAGATAGATGATCGGGACACTCACTATAGGTAATAAAGTGAGTGTTATTGGAATACCACTCATCATTAGTAGCGACAAAGAGGACCGTAGGTACGTCTTCGACCTTTGTTTCTTCATTTTCTATTTCCTTAGGGATATTATCAACAATCAACTGACAGAGCCCCTTTCCCTGCACAAGCTTGGTAGGTTTGATGTCAATATCAAACTCCTAAATATTAGAAATCTAATTTCCCCTTTTAGTACCAAACTCCTATTGAGTTAGAATGGACTTCACCATTGTGTCAGGCACCAAAACCATACTATGTGAATTTAGGATATAAAATTTGAAATGCTTCACCACCTTAACCACAACATCAGCATGTTTCTCCATATTTGAATATTTTAATTCATGAGCTTTGAGAGGACAACTCATAAATTATATGTGGGATCCCACACCTTTGTTTTACTGAACCAAAATAGCTGAAAGTGTATGCTCAGAAGCATAGCTGTATATTATGAAGTCTTTGGTGTAATCTAGACAAACCAGAATTGGTGCATGGGCGATCACTTTTTTGATGTCTTCAAATGCTAATTTTCCTTCTATAGTCCATCAAAATGTGTCTTTGCCCTTCATCATGTCCACAATGTGGCGAGTCTTCTCTGCAAATGCTGGAATGAATCTTCATAGAAAATTCACCTTTTTGAACAAAGAATGAACTACAGTCTTACTAGAAGGAAGAGCAAGACTTTAGATAGATTTGACTCTTTTTGAGTCAATTTTTATACCTTCTCAGGATACAGTGTGACTGAGAAGCTTACCTTTTGTAACCCCAAAAATTGACTTCTTGGGATTAAGAGAGATACCATTTTACTGACAACATTCCAACACTTGTTGTAGATGATGCAGATGATCAGGATGATGTTTAGAAAAAATGGTCAAGTCATCAAGATATACCACAATAAACTTTATCATTTCGTCTCTGAAAGAAAGATCCATTTCTGTTTAGAAGGTAGCACCAACATTGATCAAACTGAAAGGCATTCTGTGATATGCAAAAGTGCCCCTTGTTGTAGTGAAAGCAGTTTTATGTTGATCTACTTCATTGACTTCTATTTGATTGTACCCAGAAAAACCATCTAGCATTGATAACATTTTTGAACTAGTCACTATTTCCAAAACTTGGTCCATGATGGGCAAAGGGTAGTTATCTTTTAAATAAGATTGATTCAGGTTCTGAAATTGACACAAATACAAATTTCTCCATTTTTTTTCTTATCGAAACTATGTTAGCGATCCAGGTGGAATGATGGATTGAAAAAATAATTCTTGCATTCAGCATTTTTTGGATCTCAGAAAAGATGGTACTTAATATTTTGGGATTGTATTGCCTTTGTTTTTGCTTGTAAGGCAATGACCCAACCTTAAGAAGAATTTTGTGCTGAATTTCCTTAGGCCTGAGAGATTTCAAATCATCTTAAGAATATTCCAACACATCAATGTAATGGCAAAGAAGAGCAACAAATTTGAGCTTTTCATCAGAAGTGCAACAATTACCAATGTTGACCATTTTGGGATTTTCTTTTGTACTCATTTATTTGATCTAACTCCTTGGAGGAACTTGAATCCACTTATCACTGCTTGACATATCTATCCTACTTATCAAATAATTTCTCAAGAGAAACCAAACCTTTTAGAATTTTATTTTCCTTGAGTTGAAATAACTCTTCACCAATTTGAGAATTTACTTCAAGAACTAGTTCCCGTGGTGGAGATTCACTTCCTTCAAAATAAATATCTTTAAAGTTATCCATCTTTTCCAGAAAAGCAATGATTTGATTGTCATTGTTAAACACTTGCCAATGATTGGCATTATCAGGTACACTTGGTCGAAAGGCCAACTCAATAGTGTACTTATCTCCTTCAAAGTCTTTATGGGGAACCATGAGGGTTGCAAAGACAGCCAATGAATCTACACAGTTATTGCATTCTCTTAGCACAACAAAAATATTCAAAGCACCAAAGCTTTCAATATAATCCCATACAAGATTGCAATAGTGTCGCAACCTTTCATTTTTTGTTTGGTATAGATTCCTTACCTACTGAACTACCAGTTTAGTATCTCCAAGGGCATGAAGAACCTTAATACCTTTAGCATGAGCAGCTTTCAATCTAAGCAGCAAAGACTCATACTCAGTAGTGTTATTGAACTATAGCTTATATGAATAGGGAAAAAAATTTCCTTAAGGGGAGAACAAAACAATTCTCGCTCTAGAATCAATAGAAGAGCAGCTACCATCAAATTCTAAAATCCAAACATTATCAGAATTTGATCTTTTCAAAAACTTCTCTTCATTATTCAAGGAATATTCTTGGTTGTCTAAACTTTGCTTTGAAAATTCTTGTGTCTTGGCATCTAAATTTTCTGGATTGTCACCAAAAAGACTTTCATCTGATGAGATGAAAACATCTTCAGTAGCAGGAAATAATTACCTATTCCTGATTATTCAAATAAAATTTGGGCTTCAGGATCATATGTTTGGGTGACTATATATTTCAACTCTTTCTCAAGGAACAATTTCTTCATAATGCCTTTAACAGGTATCCTTGCTTCAGACCAGTCAATATTTAATTCTCTACCTACATCTTTACAAAAATTACACCCGAGCAGAATGCCATAAGAGGCTAGAACATTAGCCACCAGGACCGTCATTTTGATCCTCTTCTCTGGAAAAGCCACAAATGCAAATTTGGCATCTTTGATTTGGCCCAAGAGTGGGACTTGCTTGTTTTTCATGGAGAAACATCTCTTGAAAGTCTTAGTCAAAGTAAGACCAAGAGAATCTACTACCTTAGTAGGCATAACATTATCAAAAGCTCCAGAGTCTATTATACAATTACTCAATTTATGACCATTTATCAATAGAGAAACATATAAAGGTTCTATTTTCTTGGGGGTGACAAGAGGAGTAGAGACAAGATTATTCTAGGTGGATTTATTCTTAGAAGAATCATGAGTCACCTTTGGAAAATCTTGTCTTATAGGGGTAATTTTACTTTTCACATATTCAGCGAGCCTATCAAACTGTTTAGGGTTGGCTCGCAAGTACTTAATCTCAGTCATTTGAATCTTGGTCTTCTTGGCATGATCAATTATATCAAATAATTGAAATGAGCTAGAGACAGAGGGAGGGAGCTCATCATCCTGATCTTTAGTGGGTGTGGCACTAGTCTGAGAGATAGAAGTAGAAGGTACGAGACAGTTTGAGTTACTTACTTTCTTATTAGTCACCAGGTCCTTTGGTTGGAAAGACAATGAAGTCCCTCATTTAGCGATAAAAACTACTGGCTGAGGTTCTACTTTTTCTTTATCAGCTTGTTGAGCTGACTGGTTCTAAGACCTAGTAAAAATAGTGTAGGATCCATCAAACACTTCTCCCTTACTTCTAGCTTCATTCTGATAATCTAGAAAACTAATATTAGAGTCACCATCTAATTATTCTTCTTGTTCTACAAAGAGATTAGCATCATCTTGTTGATCCATATCAAATTGAAACGAGAAATCATGTTCAGCTTCAAGGTAACCAACTGCTGAATTGGCATGTGTTACTTCAATGGCAAGCTTCCCATGTGGGGGAGGTAGGTGATTTGGTTGTCCCTGATTTCTAGCAGCATTGCTTTGATATGACTGATTAGGAAACATCCTTCTTGGCATATCTTGATAAGGAGGAGCAGACATACCTTGGGCCATTTGTATTTTCAAGGCTAGCAATTCTTTCGTCAATTTTTTCACCATAGGATCTGTGGTGCTCATAGAAAAACTTTCAGCAGATGAATGAAATTTATTTTTATTAAAAAAAATTCTGATCTTACCTACTAGGATAAGATCATCTTCCACATCAGTAGCCAAATTTTGGGCTACAGAAAGATCCATAGGACTAGCCTGCCTCAACAAAAAACTTACTTTAGGAAGTTGAGAGTTGATGAAAAAGTACTTGAGATTATCTGGCATTGGGTGAGTGATCATAAGAATTTGGTTCCTCAGCTTATTTAATTTAGCAATGAAGTCTCACATGGGCTCATGAGGTTCCTTCTTCATTTACGTATGCTGAGCCAACAAAGCATGTGCATCTTCGGTGGGTTTGAACCTAGCCTCAAACTTGGCCTTGAGCGTATTCCAATTAGTTATAGTTTGAGCTTGAAGGTGGTAAAACTAGTTTGTGGTAGTGCTTTGTAAATTTTCTACAAATAGTCTCACCGCTATATCTTCATATTCTACACCTATCACACCACATGCTATGGAGAAGGAAACAATATGCTCATCAGGATGAACCTTCCCATCGCCATAGAATTTAGGGAAATTCTTTCTTGAACTATGAGGTACTTCATGTAAAGGTGGGGCTAGATTCAGAGGACCAAAGGAGTTGCCCCAAGGACCTTGGACTACCATGATATGTCAATTAAATGGTGAGATAATAAATCTTGGTGGGGTAAGTATAGACAAAACCCTACTAGTATTGAGACTAGAAGCTTCACCAAGTATGGGAGATCTGACACTGGTAGGAGGGAAACTCTTGGTTCACTGAAAGTGAGATGGTGGAGGAGAAATCTCAAAATTAGTTCATTGCACCAACTTGAATACAAGATCAACAATACCTTGAGCTCTCTGGCTTCACATGTACGGTGGATCTGCTAGAGTGTAAAATGAAAAAGGACTGGAAATGCTTCAAGTTGAAACTTGAGGCTTCAAAATACACATTTGTAGTCCCCAGTGGAGTTGCCAAAAGCTGTTGGGTGAATATTTTGTTGTCAAGCAACCGACGGTAAAATAGGTATATCAACCATAGTATAAGGAGATTTATATCGTAAAAAGTGTGGGTTTACCACATCACAGTGAGATAAATCTCTCCTCTCATCAAGAGGAGGTTCCCTATAAACTACTTATATATATATATATATATATATATATATATATATATGAACTGAAAATAGACTCAAGGGTGAGATTACACCATCCATCTCTCTTTTTTCAGAGATGATGTTTACAAGGCAAAAGAGAAATCCTAATTGATGACTGAAAGCATTTCTCTTCTTTCAGAAATGATGTTCAGTAAATAGTAAAAAATATTCTCGAGTAGTAACTAGATCTACAAGAAACTCATGAAAGCACAAAGTCTTTCGTTGCTCCCCTTGCTGATTTGAAATGTACGTAATAGTAGAGTGAAGTGCAGCTCAAAGTCTTCACCTAAAACTACAACATATTATAAGATCACAAAGGATAAAAGTAGTTCAAAGTCTTTCTAATATCCTTCAAAATATCTTTAGATAATTTCTACACACACTTTGCTTATTTAATCAAATAAATGAGAGATTATTAGGAAAAAGAACATAATAATGATCTCCTAAGTAACACAAATTATTCCAACACAAAGTATGAAATTAACTTGCTTCTCATTCATTCAATAAAATATGATTTACAAGCTGAGATCAATGTCTCAAGAACCATCTCAATTTTGGTAGAGTTTTTGCTCTTAATTATCAAGAGATCCCTTCTATTACAAAAGAGGCTCCCTCTATATATATAGGGAAAAGCCTTCAAAATTGAAAAAAGATTTAAATATTAAAACCTAGTCAAAGATGAGTCTCCATTGACTTTGGGACTTTTTCATATTTTTACTTGTAATTACACATAACAAAATTACATGTGTAAATGTCCCAATTCAATTACAAAGTGCATGAGGAAAAATAGAGAAGAAAGCATAGAAGAATAGTTCAATTTTTGTCACTAGCCTTCTTTAGATGAGCATCGTACATGGTGATAGTTGTTTGTATCCCGATATTATCTGACACAATAGTATTTTTGAAGACCACCTTAGCCCTGAATGTGGCATCTCTCAACCTCCATATCTATTGTCTCTAGCTCTTTCCTAGGAACTTTTGACTTCTTTGATACAAAAATGATCCTAGGCTTATGAGGCCTAGAAAGAGAAGGAACATCACTTTTATTTTTCATTCTATTTTCCACTCTCCTCCTTGTCTCTTCTTGAAATTCGGCCTCTGATCATGTGATGAAATTTTTTAAGGTGATTCCCTTATTTGTTAACCAATCATTGGTGTTTGCCAATATTAGTTTGAATCTCATCCTCAAAGAGGTCAACTCTTTTTGAGACCATTGGATCGGAGGAAGAGGAGCGTTAGCGACTTGTTCAGTGTGATATCTAGTATTGATTAGGTCCCCATCATCTACTAGATTTGTAGGGATATCTGTGAGCCCCAGATATTCTATTTTTTCAAGAAATAGTCTACTATAATCCATCTTCTTGATATATTTTATTGTCCTCAAATCGATCTAGATGTCTTCAATCATGGGTTCATCAAAATGGGTCTTCCTCTTGATCATGTCTTTGACATCTCTATAGTCAAACTTGGGTCTCCTTTTGAACTGATTCATGGTTACAAGTTGTATTTTGGTATCCATTACCCTTGCTTTTATAGTGGTTGATATCGATTACCTGCCAATTTAAATTGGGAACCTAAAACTGGGTTTTTTAAGTTTCATCTGCTTATTGTGTATGACAATAATTTGCCTACACATCTCTATCAAGACTAATTTATTTGAAGGAAATATTGGGAGCATATAGGGATAGCCTTGAAAAAATCCAACCCACAGATAACAAAAGTAGGAAACTGTAAGAATATACAGTCGAAGTCATTCACAATAGTCCAGGGTTCATCTGAAACTCTTTTTTGTTCTAATTGAGGGTCAAAAAGACACAAAAATACCACAAAGAAAGCATCATTTACCCTCCTAAAATGATGGATTGAACTCTTCAATGTCAACTAAGGGTAATATTGATATACCAGGGTGGTTTTCCTATCTCCCTCTGATGTCAAACTTGGAAAGGTTCTCATTGAAGCTACAATGTATACCGGGTATGAAGTCATATAGAACTTCGAGGTAGTAGACACCTTTGTCAATTTCTCATGCAGAGCATTGCTAATTTGTTTACCTCAGAAAATGACATGTTTGCCCTAGAGGGTTATCTTAATGAAGGGATACATCCATTCATGAAATTGTGAAGAAGAGGGTAAACCTTGTACTCTACTGAGAAGAGTAATCAAGTCACCAACTTCTTTTATAAAGTCACTCCTTGAAACGTTTTGTGGCCATCTGGACAAGTTTGCTCTGGGAGTTTTGAGCCATCTATTGTTGATCACCTTTTTTGCCTTCTTAGGATCTTTATCATATTTCTTTTGTGCTTAAACAAAGTTGATCTTCAACACTTTAGTAGTATGAGGGCACATGAACACTTTGTCGATGAATTCAGGGTCTAGTCAAATTAGTATGTTGCCACTAGCATCTAACACAACTCTGATATTTTTGTTGTAGAATTGGGTGCACTGGAGAATGAACTCTATGTGATGAGCCACCATAGGAAAACAAGAAACTAGGTGGATATTTCTCTCAATTATCCTCTTCATTTTGGAGCTAGAATTGTTTTCTTTGGTTCTCTCTATGAACTCAACCATATCTATGTGCCCGATCTCTATATCTGTAATGTCGTCGACATTAGAAGCAACTGAGGTGATTAGGAAAACACCTTGATACTGTTACTTCATCATCTTTGACTTCTTTAGAGAAACCTCAATCATCAAGATGAGCCTTTGTCGAAAGTATGTTGACAAAGAAGGATCTTGAGGAAAAATTGTGATAAGAGTCATGATCGCACAATTAGGGGAAATATTGGCGATCTATAAAAATTACACATTGATTGATCATGACCAGGGAAATGCGCTTGAAAGGGTTGAGGTGTGAGTAGGTCAAAAAGTGAAAGGGAAGTGGGCTCAAAAAATAGGAAAAACAAAATTTTTTTAGAGTTAGTCAAAATAGAGGGAAGGTATGCATGGGCAGCCAAAATTGCCGCCCTTGCATGTTGAGGATGTCATTTGTGCATAGGTAGCAAAAATTTCCACTTATACACATCAAGGAAGAAAGTGTGCATTGGCAATGAAATTTTCCACCTATGCACACTAGAAAATCAAGAGGTTTGCATAGGCAGCAAAAATTACCACCGATGCACTAGTCGATAAGTTTGAGTTTGTGCATCAATGGTGATTTTTGATACCTTTGCATAAATTGGTACTTTCATGTAAGGGCGATGAAAATCATCACCCTTGCATGAACTTGGCAAGGTAGAAACTGTGTGAGGGTGGTGATTTTCATCGCCCTTACATGAGAAATAGTAGAAGGCAGTTAGGGATTTGTAAGGGCAGTGAAATTTGTTGCCATTACGTAGGTAAAATGGTCGATGGTTGCGAGGAGGGGAAGAGGGTAATTTCATTGTTAGATTGTCTCATCGGCGGGAAAGAATAGAGGAAAGGGGAAGATAAAACAAAATAAAACCTAGACCTAGAAAGAAAAGAGGGAAAACAACAAGAAGGGAAGAAAAAGTAAAAAATAAAACAAAACCAAAACAATAAGAATAGAAACGCAAAACCCTACTTTGATAATCATGAAACAATAGTCAAATATAAGGAATAATTGATTCCATTTGCTCACCTGATCATCCAGATGTAGGGAGGAGGAGATGCAAAGAGAAATGGATCAAAATGAGGAAAAAATGGGGTTAAAACAATAGATGGCTCAAAACTCCTAGAGCAAACTTGTCATCCTCAGGGGGAAAAGGAGGAAGGGGAAGAAAAACACAAGAAAATATAGACAAGAAAGGAAAAAAGAAAAAACAACTAGAAAAAGAGAAGGAAAACCAAAATCCTACCTGGAAAAAAAATGTGAAACGATGCTTGAATCTGATAAAAATATGATTCCTCTTGCTCGCACAATCATCCAGATGCAAGAAGGAGGAGAAAATAAAGTGGAATGAAACAAAATGAGGATAAAAAGGGGTTAAATGGGGTAAAAATTGACCCCAACCACTTAGTGAACTGAGATCATGCAGGGGCGGTAAATTTTGTTGCCTCTGCATGTGAGGTTAAAAAAGGGATGCAGGGGGAGAAAATTTTACCACTCATGTATGAAACGAATAGAAAAATGTAAGGGTGGAAATTTTTTTTTCTCCTACATGAAGGATGCAAGGGTGGCAAAAAATGCTGCCTTTGCATGAAAACTAGAAAACTACATGTAGTGGCAGCGAAATTTACTGCCATTGCATGCAAACTCAAGAAAACACCTAACTTTTTAAAAAAAAAAAAACTGTCATCTGATCACATCAAGATCGTAATGATTTTCATATTTTTTGGAAAATCGTAACAAGGGAATGTCACAAAATTTTAATGATGCTAGTTGGCCAAACATGAGATCAAAAAAAACTTTCTTCGGAAGATGAACTTAGAGTGAAAAATATGACATGAACAAGTTTCATAGGGGTTGTCTCAAAAATTAGCATAGCTAATTTTAAGAACAACAATTGGCTCCTCTTGTGGAACTTCCATTGATCAAACTGATTGATGAGAGTAGAAACTAGTCTCTAAGTGCCTTCATCCAAGCCATTGGGCCATGAAATCAAGCCAAGAAAGGAAAAGACACAAAAAACCAAAAGGAAATAAATAACATAAAAACTATACAAATGTACAAGTGAACTCATCTAATACTTCAAGGATTGAAGTGTTTTAGATGTTGCCCACTATGAGGCAGTGAGAATGGTGCTCCATCTTGATACTCTAGTAAGAAGCTATTTTCACCATAGACCTGACGAATGGTAAACGGACCTCTCCACAAAGAATAAAATTTGTCGTGCATTCCTTTTGGTTCTCTCTTCTTGTCCCACAACAAGACTTGATCTCTAATCTAAAAATCATGAATCTTTGCCCTCTTGTTGAAGAGTTTCTTCACCTAATTTTGACATGCAGTAATCCGATCTACCACCATGGTTCATTGCTCATCTAATTCGGTTAGGCACATGATCCTTTTATCAACAAAATTTTTGAAGGTTAAATCTTTGATTGCCTTTGCCAACTTGAGTGCTGGTAGTTCTAAGGTGATTGGTATTTCTGCATTCAAACCATACAAAATTTGGAATGGTGACATGCCTATTGCCCTCTTGGGTGTACTCCTATCTACCTATAAAGTGTCAAACAATGTTTTATGCCAAGTCCTCTGATTATCATCGACCATTTTCATGATAATATTAACCAGATTCTGGTTGCTTGATTCTGCTTGGCCATTTCCTTGTGAAAAATAATCAAAAGAGTGGGAGAGGGTAATTCCATAATAAAAGTAGAACTGGGTAATCTCATAGGAAGAGAAATAGACTGCATTGTCTATTACAATCTTAGTTGGAACTCCAAATTGGAAAATAATATTTTTCTTAAAAAAATTACATACCACTTCTGAAGTAGCATGCTTGGTTGGGATGGCTTCCACCCATTTGGTAAAGTAATCAGTCATAGTGAGAACATAATTATGCTTGACACTTGAAGATGAGTTGATTACACCAATGAAATGAATACCCCATTGTTGAAAACATTCTTCGATTACCACTGGCTTGAGGGGTAACATGGCAATTTTAGGTTTCTCGATGAACTGCTGACATAATTCACATCTACGCACCTATTTGTAAGCATCTTGAAATAGCATAGGCCAATAGTACCTCACTCATAGAATCTTATGGGATGTCATTGGTGTATAAAAATTTCCTCCATAGGCCAAATTATGGAAGGAATCCAAAATTTTACTTTGTTGCACCTTATCGATGTAGTGAAGAAATACCCCATCAAGGCTTCTCTTATATAAATCATTGTCCCACAAGACATAGCTAGCAGCATTTATCTTAACATTCCTTTTTTATTTATAGGATAGATGAGCACAACACTCACCATAGGTAAGAAAATAATCGATGTCAAAATACCACTCATTAGTAGTAGCGACAAGAGGACCATAGGCACGTCTTCGACCTCTGTTTCTTTATTTTATATTTCCTTGGGGATATTATCAGCAATCAACTGGTAGAGCCCCTTTCCCCACACAAGTTTGGTATGTTTGATGTTAAGATCAAACTCCTAAATCTTAACAATCCAATTGCCCCTTTTAGTACCAAACTCCTATTGAGTTAGAATGTACTTCACCATTGTGTTAGGCACCAAAACTACAGTATGTGAATTTGATATATAAAATCTGACATGCTTCACCACTTTGACCACAGCATAAGCATGTTTCTCTATATTTGAATATTTTAATTCATGAGCTTTGAGAGGACAACTCATAAATGATATGGGAGATTCTACACCTTTTTTTTGCTGAACTAAAATCACTAAAAATGTATGCTCAGAAGCATAGCTGTATATTATGAAGTCTTTGGTGTAATCTGGACAAACCAAAATTGGTGCATGGGTAATCACTTTTTTGATGTCTTTAAATGCTGACTTGCATTTTGTAGTCCATCAAAAAGTGGCTTTGCCCTTTATCATGTCCACAATGTGGCGAGTCTTCTCTACAAATGTCAGAATGAATCTTCGTAGAAAATTTACCTTTCTGAAGAAAGAATGAACTGCAGTCTTACTAGAAGGAAGAGAAAGACTTTGGATAGATTTGACTCTTTTTGAGTCAATTTTTATACCTTCTCGGGATATAGTGTGACTGAGAAGCTTACCTTCCATAACCCTAAAAACTAACTTCTTAAGATTAAGAGAAATACCATTTTGCTGACAGTGTTCTAACACTTATTGTAGATGACGCAGATGATCAAGACAATGTTTGGAAAAAATGGTCAAGTCATCAAGATATACCACAATAAACTTTTCCATTTCATCTCTGAAAGCAAGATCCATTGCTCCTTGGAAGGTAGCACCAGTGTTGATCAAAGCGAAAGGCATTCTACGATATGTAAAAGTGCCCCAAGGTGTAGTGAAAAGAGTCTTATGTTGATCTACTTCATTGACTTCTATTTGATTGTACCCAAAAAAATTGTCTAGCATTGATAACATTTCTGAACCAGTCACTATTTTCAAAACTTGGTCCATGATGGGCAGAGGGTAGTTATCCTTTAAAGAATATTGATTCAAGTTTCTAAAATCGACATAGATACAAATTTCTTTATTTTTTTCTTACAGGAATTATGTTAGCAATCTAGGTGGAATGATGGATTGGAAAAATAATTCTTGCATTCAGCATTTTTTGGATCTCAAAAAAGATAGTACCTAATATTTTGGGATTGTATTACCTTTGTTTTTGCTTGTAAGGTAATGACCCATCCTTAAGAGGAATTTCATGCCAAATTTCCTCAAGCCTGAGAGATTTCAAATCATCGTAAGAATATGCCAAAACATCAATGTAATGGTGAAGAAGAGCAGTGAATTTGAGATTTTCATCAGAAGTGCAACAATTTCCAATGTTGACCATTTTAATATTCTCTTTCGTACTCAAATTTATGTGATCAAACTCCTTGGAGGAACTTGAATCCACTTGTCACTGCTTGACATATCTGTCCTGCTTATCAAATAATTTATCGAGAGAAACCAAACTTTTTGGAATTTTATTTCCCTTGAGTTGAAGGAAAGCTTCACCAGTTTGACAATTTACTTCAGGAACTGATTCCCATGGTGGAGATTCACTTCCTTGAAAATAAAGATCTTTAAAGTTGTCCATCTTTTCTAGAAAATCAATGATTTAATCGTCACCATTGAACATTTTCCAGTGGTTGGAATTATTGGGTACACTTGGTCAAAAGACCAGCTCAATAGTGTACTTGTCTCCTTTGAAGTCTTTATGAGGAACCATGAGGGTTGTGGAGACAGCTAACGAATCTGCATGGTCATTACATTCTGTCGACACAGCAAAAATATTGAAAGCATCAAAACTTTCAATATAATCCCATACAAGATTGTGATAATGTCGCAATCTTTTATTTTTTATTTGGTATAGATTTCTTACCTAAAAAACTACCAGTTCAACATCTTTAAGGGCGTGAAGAACCTTAATACCTTTAGCATGAGCAGCTTTCAATCCAAGCAACAAAGACTCATACTTAGTAGTGTTATTGGTGTTATTGAACTACAACTTATATGAATAAGGAAAATTTTCTCTTTGAGGGGAGATCAAAACAATTCTGGCTCTAGAACCGGTAGAAGAGTAACTACCATCAAATTCTAAAATCCAAACATTATCAAAATTTGATCTTTTCAAAAACTTATCTTCTTTATTCAGGGAAGATTCTTGGTTGTCTGAACTTTACTTTGACAATTCTTCTAAATTTACGTCTAAATTTTCTAAATTATCACTAAAAATACTTTCATCTAATGAGATGAAAATATCCTCTGTAATAAAGAAATAATTACCCATACCTGATGATTCAAATAAAATTTGGGCTTCAAGATCTGATGTTTGGGTGACTATATATTTCGACTCTTTCTCAGGAAGAAATTTCTTCATAACACCTTTAACATGTATCCTTGCTTCAAACAAATCCATATTCAATTCTCCACCTACATCTGTACAAAAATTACGCCCGAGTAGAATGCCATAAGAGGCTACAACATCGGCCACTAAGACTATCATTTTGATTCTCTTCTCTGAAAAAGTCACAAACACAAATTGGGCATCTTTGATTTGGCCTAGGAGTGGTACTTGCTTATTTTTCATGGAGAAACATCTCCCAAAAGTCTTAGTCAAAGTAAGACCAAGAAAATTCGATGCCTTGGTAGGCATAACATTATCTGAATCTCCAAATTCTATTATATAATTACTCAATGTATGACCATTTATCAACAGGGAAACATAGAAAGGTTCTATTTTCCCAAGGGCGACAAGAGGATTAGCGACAAGATTATTCTAAGTGGATTTATTCTTGGAGGAATCATGAGTCACCTTAGAAAAATATTGTCTTATAGGAGTAGTTTTACTTTTTACGTATTCAGCCAGCCTATCAAACTATTCAGGATTGGCTCGCAAGTACTCAATCTCGATCATTTGAATCTTGGTACTTTTGGCATGATCAATTATATTAAATAATTGAAATGATCTAGAGACAGAGGGAGGAAGCCCATCATCTTGATCTTTATTGGGTGTGGCACTTGTCTGAGAGATAGAAGTAGAAGGTATAAGATGGTTTGAGGTACTCACTTTCTTATTAGTCACCAGGTCCTTTGATTGAAAAGGCAGTGAAGTCCCTCGTTTAGTGATCGAAACTACTGGTTGAGGTTCTTCTCTTACTTTTTATTATCAACTTATTGATCTGACTAGTTCTGAGACTTGGTAAAAATAGAGTAGGATCCATCAAACACTTCTCCCTTGCTTCTAGCTTCATCCTGATAATCTAGGAAACTAATGTTGGAGTCACCATCTAATTCTTCTTCTTGTTTTGAAAATATATTAGCATCATCTTCTTGGTCTAATTCAAGTTGAAATGAAAAATTATGTTCAGCTTTAAGGTAACCAACTACTGAATTAACAGGTGCTACTTCAATGGCAAGCTTCCCATGTGGGGGACGTAGGTGATTTGGTTGTCCTTGATTTTTGGTAGCACTGCCTTGATATGACTGGTTTGGAAATGTCCTTCTTGGCATATCTTGATGTGGAGGGGTAGACATACCCTGGGCCATTTGTCTTTTTAGGGCTAGCAATTCATTTGCCAATTTTTGCACCATAGGATCTATGGTGCTAGGGAAAGAACTTTTAGCAGATGAGGAAAATTTACTTTTATTAGAATCTTTTCTTATTTTACCTACTAGGATAAGATCATCCTCGACCTTAGTAGCCAAATTTTGGGCTGCAAGAAGATCAATAGGGCTAGACCATCTCAACAAAAAACTCACCTCAAGAACTTGAGAGTTAATGAAAAAACACTTAAAATTCTTTGGTGTCAGCTGAGCAATTGTAGGAATTTGGTTCCACAGCTTGTTGAATTTAGCAATAAAGTCTCGCATGGGCTCATGAAGTTCCTTCTTCATTTTTATAAGCTAAGCCAACTACGAGTGTGCATCTTCAGTGGGTTTGAACCTAGCCTCAAACTTGGCCTTGAGGGTGTTCTAGTTAGTTATTGTTTGAGCTTGAAGGTGGTAAAACTTGTCCACGATAGCACCTTGAAAAGTTTCTACAAATAGTCTCACTGCTATATCTTCATATTCCACACCTATCACGCCACATGCTATGCAGAAAGTAGCAATACACTCATCTGGATGAACTTTCCCATCACCATAGAATTTGGGAAAATTCTTCCTCAAACTATGGGGTAGTTCATGTAAAGGTGGGGTCAGATTGAGGGGGCCAAAAGTGTTACCTCAAGGGCCTTGGACTGCCATGATATGTCAATTAAATGGTGGGATAAAAAATCTTGGTGGGGTAAGTATAGACAAAACCCTACTAGAACTGAGACTAGAAGCTTCACCTGGTATGGGAGATCTAACGCTAGTAGGATGGAAACTCTTGGTTCACTAAAGGCAAGATGGTGGAGGAGAAATCTCAAAATTATTGCATCACACTAACTCAAATACAGGATCAATAATATCTTGTGCTCTCTGAATTTGCGTGTATGGTGGATCTACTAGAGTGTAAACTGAAAAAGGACTTGAGAGGCTTCAGTTTGAAGCTTGAGGCTTCAAAGTGCGCATTCATGTCCCTAATGGAGTCGCTAAAAGCTATTAGGTGAATATTTTATTGTCAAGCAACTGACAGAAAAATAGATATATCAACCACAGTACAAGGAGATTTATACTACAAAAGTGTGGGTTTACCACATCATAGTAAGATAAATCTCTCCTCTCATCAAGGGGAGGTTCCCTATGAACTACTTATATATTAATATGAACTGACAATAGACTCAAGGGTGAGGTTACACCATCCATCTCTCTTTTTTTAGAGATGATATTTATAAATCAAAAGAGAAATCCTAGTCGATGACTGAAATCATTTATCTTCTTTCAAAAATGATGTTCAGTAAATAGCAAAAAATCTTTTTGGGTAATAACTAGATCTACGAGAAACCCACGAAAGCACAAAGTCTTTCATTTCTCCCCTTAATAATTTGAAATGGACGTAATAGTAGAGTGAAGTGTATCTTAAAGTCTTCACCTAAAACTACAACAAAGTATAAGATCACAAAGGATAAGAGCAGTTCAAAGCCTTTCTAATATCCTTCCCGCTAAAACATGGAAAACATGAACTAAAGGTAATTATAGTAGCTCAAAGTCTTCATAATTAACTTTAGAACATCTCCAGATAATTTTCACACACACTTTTCTTGTTTAATCAAAAAAATGAGAGATTATTAGGAAAAAGAACATAAGAGCGATCTCCTAAGTAACACAAATTATTCCAACACAAAGTCTGAAAGTAACCAGTTTCTGATTCATTCAAGAAAATATGATTTACAATTTGAGATCAAAGTCTCAGAAAGAATCTCAATTTTAGAATATTTTTTGCTCTCAATTATCAAAAGATATATCATTAAAAAAGAGGCTCCCTCTATATATATAGGGAAAAGCCTTCAAAATTGAGAAAAGACTTAAATATTAAAACCTAGTCAAAGACGAGTCTCTGTTGACTTTGGGACTTTTTCATATTTTTACATGTAATTACACATAACAAAAGTACATGTGAAAATGTCCCAAATCAATTATAAAGTGCATGATAAAAATGGAGAAGAAATCATAGAAGAATAGTTCATTTTTTGTCACCAGCCTTCTTTAGATGAGCATCATACATGGCGATAGTTGTATGTATCCTGATACTGTCTGGAGTAACAGTATTTTTGAGAACCACCTTAGCCTTGACTGTAGCATCTCCTACTAATGTGATTGACTTGGCATGACTGGTTAACCTGGTCTTCAAATTTTCTAGAGTTAACTGATTATCTAGGATATTGTCCACAAAAGCCATTAAGAACACTTTTTCCTCGAATTCCTTTCAGATCATACCTTCAAAATCTTGAATCATTTTCTCTGCTAAAATGAATTGTTTTTCTTGAGAGGTAAGTCTACAAGGAAACTCCTCTAATTTGTGCAACAGACTGATATCACTTTGTTCACTGGCATCCTTGGAAGATTCGAGGTCATTGATCAATTCCTTAAGTACCTAGATCTTATATATCAGTGATTATTTAGTTTCAATATAAGAATCTCTATTGGAAATGACACTGATTAATACTAAGGTACATATGTTCAGCTCCTTCATCTCTATCCATTTGATAAGATATTTATCTATGCTTTCAATCTCCTAAGAAATGATATTGATAAAATCATCTAATTTTGTTCTCACTTTCCTCATTTTACCCATCTTCTCAAACAACTCTATGAATAAGGAAATCCCATATGCATGCATCTTATCTAATTATTTTTTAAGTACCTTTCCCTTTAGATAAGTCCTTTCTACTTTCTAAATTACAAGATCATCTATGGAGATGGCCTCTAGAGTTACCACTTCTAGAGTAAAAGTGAATCTCCTTATCACTGCAATCAATTGTTCCACCATCACCTTATAATGATCCTTCATTTCTCTTTCTCTATCAAATTTTTGAACCATAATATCCATCACAGATTGTAAATCACTCTTAGCACCCTCATGAGTTATCTTTCCTAACTCAACTTGAGAGATAGAGTAGCTACTAATATCAAAAAAATTAAGAGTCACATCCTGTGGAGGTTTAGCTATTTCCAAAAATTTGTGCCCCTTATCTCCAATCATCATTGAAAGGATCTTTGGCTTCTTGGGAGTCTTAGCTTTTATTGGCACCATTTTATCAAAGTGAAAGTCATCTGGAGAGATGGCTTGTTTTTTCCTTTTGGGTGTAAAAGTTGATATCCAAGGTGGGAGAGTAGAAGCACTTACATTAGAAACAGTCCCTATAGTTGGCATCACTGGGGTAGCACCTACACTACTGGTGAAAACAATGGGTGCAGTATCAATTAAAACCACACCTACTGCTGAATGGTCAAGGGTAGAACTATCTCTGATGTTAAAAGATGGAGTTGACAAACTAGGGATAGATCTTGATGAATGAAGAACATCTCTAGAAGTGCTTTGAGGGTCGCTAAAAATAATTTTAGGAGAGGTGGCTCCAGAAGAGGGAACACTAATTAGAGAAATAGGTGAAGGAGTTACACCAAGTGAGTGGGGCAAAGAAGAATAAATTCTTGCATCTATCTGCGTACCTTCTTGCAGAGATAGAGTTTCTATTCCCTATTGACATGCAGGCCTGTCATCAGTTTCCATATGTTCTATTGCTAGTTCTTTAGAATTTTGTTTCTCAACCTCCATACCTGTCATTTCTAGCTCTTTCTCTACAATTTTTTATTTCTTCATTAAAAAAATGATCTTAGGCTTATGGGGCCTAGAAGGAGAAGGAACATCACTTTTATTCTTCATTCTATTTTCCGCTCTCCTCCTTGTTTCCTCTTGAAATTTATCCTCTGATCTCATGATGAACTCTTTCAAGATGACTCCCTTATTTGCTAACCAATCATTAGTGTTTGCCAATATTGGTTTTAATCTCATCCTCAAGGAGGCCAACTCTTTTTGAGACTATTAGATTAGGGGAAGAGGAGCATTAGCGACTTGTTTAGCATGAAATCTACTATTTACTAGATCTCCATCATCTACTAGATTTGTAGGGATATCAGTGAGCCTTAGATAGTCTATTTGTTCAAGAGATAGTCTATTGTAGTCCATCTTTTTGATATCTTCCGCTATCCTCAAATCGATCCAGACGTCTTCGATCATAGGTTCATGGAATTGGGTCTTCCTCCTGATCATGTCTTTCACACCTCTGTATTCAAAATTGGGTCTCCTTTTGAACTACTTTATGGTCACAAGTTACATTTTGGTCTCCATTGATCTAGATTTTATAGTGATCAATATTGAGAACCTACCAATTTCAATTGGGAACCTGAAACTAGGTTTCTTGAGTTTCATCTGCTTATTTTGTATGACAATAATTTGCCAACACAGCTCCATCAAGATCAATTTATCTGAGGGAAATCTTGGGAGCATATAGGGATAATGTTGGAAAAAGCTAACCCATAGATAACAAAAAGAAGGGAACTATAAGAACATACACCCAAAGTCATTCACAACAGTCCAGGATTCATCTAACACTCTTTTATATTCTAATTGAGGGTCAAAAAGACACAAAAATATCATGAATAAAGCATCATTTACCCTCCTAAAATGATGGATTGAACCCTTCAACATCAAATGAGGGTAATATTGATATACTGGTGTCATTTTCTTATCTCCTTCTGATGTTAAACCTAAAAAGGTTCTCATTGAAGCTACAATGTATACCAAATATAAAGTCATGTAGAATTTCAAGGTAGTAGACACCTTTATCAATTGCTCATGCAAAGCATTGTTAATTTGTTCACCCCAAAAAATGACTTGTTTACTTGGGAGGATTATCTTAATGAAGCAATACATCTATTCGTGAAACTAAGAGGAAGAGGGTAAACCTCATACTCTGCTAAGAAGAGTAATCAAGTCGCCAACCTCTTCTATAAAATCACTCTTTGAAAAGTTTTGTGGCCATCTGGACAAGTTTGCTCTGGGAGTTTTGAGCCATCTATTGTTGATCACCTTCTTTTCCTTCTCAAGATCTTTATCATATTCCTTTTATGCTTCAATAAAGTTGATCTTCGACGCTTCAATAGTAAGACACATGAACACTTTGTCAATGAACTCAGGGTCTAGTCGAATTACTATGTTGCCACTAGCATCTACCACAGCCCTGGTATCTTTGTTATAGAATTGGGCACACTGGAGAATGAATTTTGTGTGATGAGCCACCACAAAAAAAGAGGAGACCAGATGAATATTACTCTTGATTATTCTCTTCATTTCAAAGTTAGGATTTTTTTGCTTTGGTTCTCTCTATGAACTCAACCATATCTACGTGCCTGATCTATGTATCCATAATGTCATCGACATTAGAAGTAACCATGGTGATTAAAAAACATCTTGATACTGGTACTTTATCATCTTTAACTTCTTTAGAGAAACCTTAGTCATCGAGATGAGTCTTTATCGAAAGTATATTGATAAAGAAGGATCTTGAAGAGAAACTGTGATAAGAATCATAATCACACAATTAGGATAAATATTAAAAATCTATAAAAATTACACATTAGATGATCATGACCAGGGAAATGTGCTTAAAAATGCTAAGGCATGAGCAGATCGGTAAGTGAAAGAGGAGCAAGCTCAGAAAAAAGGAAAATCAAAATTTCCCAGAGTTAGTAAAAAATGGAGGGAAGGCATGAATGGGTGGAAAAATTTCCACCCTTACATGTTGAGGACTATTATTGTGCATAGGTAGCAAAAATTTATGCCTGTGCATGTTGGGGACAAAAGGTTTTCATAAGTGGAAAAAATTGCCACTAATGCACTAGTCAGGAAGCTAGATGTGCATCGACAGTGAAAATCAATGCCTTTGCACATAGTTGGATGGTTAGATGTGCATCAGTGGTGAAAATTGCCACTGATTCATATGGTTAGAATTTTTCATGCTTTGTGTCATAGTGAATTTTGCCACCGATGCATAGGTTGAAAGTTTTTGTGTAAGGGTGGCAAAAATCACCGCCTTTACACATAGTTGGAAAGTCACATGTAAGGGTGGAGAAATTCACCGCCATTACATGGGTTAAATGGCTTATGGTTAGGAAGAAGAGGAAGAGGGTTTTCTACTACTTAGATGGCCTCCTCAAGGGGAAAAAGAGGAAGGGAAATAAAAACACAAGAAAAACTAGACAAGAAAGGAGAAAAGGAAAAACAACTAGAAAAAGAGAAGGAAAATAAAAACAAAACAAAAATTGAAACCCTACCTTAAAAAAATGTGAAACAATGCTTGAATCTGATGAAAACATGATTCCTCTTACTCGCACGATCATCCAGAGGCAAGGAGGAGAAAAAAAAGTGGAATGAAACAAAATGAGGAAAAAAAAGGGTTAAATAGGGCAAAAATCAATCCCAACCACTTGACGTGCATGGCCATAAATGTCGCATGTAAAAATTGAGATCATGCAAGGGCAGAAAATTTTGCCACCTCTGCATGTGAGGTTAAAAAAGGGATGCAGGGGCAAAAAATTTTGCCACTTCTGCATGAAGGATGCAAGGGCGGCAAAAAATGCCGCCTTTGCACGGAAACTAGAAAACCACATGTAGTGATGGCAAAATTTGCCACCATTGCATGCAAACTCAAGAAAACACCTAACTTGAAAAAATGAAAATTTTGTCATCTGATCACATCAAGATCATAATGATTTTCACATTTTTTAGAAAATCTTAACAAGGGAACGTCATGAACTTTTAATGATGCCAGTTGACCAAACACAAGATCAAGAAAAACTTGCCTCGAAAGACGAACTTAGAGTGAAAAATATGAAATGGACAACGTTTGTAGGGATTGTCCCAAAAATGAGTGTAGCTAATTTTGGGAACAACATTTCCAACCTTATTTCCAAGTTTCAATGTGCTACTCTGATTCCATTTATGATCATAAATATACCACCTTAATATTCATGAATAATTATTCCTCCTTTGATTCCATGTACCATATTTCATTATGCTAATTTAATTCTATACCTGGCCATAGTAGTTCTACCTTGGATTCCATGCATAGCCATAGTTATTAGAACTTTGATTTCCTATATATCCAAAGTGCCTATTATTATGACACTCCCTCACATGGCTCCATGATTGTTTCCACTCATGATGATGTGGGTGTCTATATGCCTCAAATTGTTTTGATACTTTGACCTTATTAACCTTTTTTCCTACATATTCTACCTTTTTATTTTTTGGTTCCTTTATCTCTTGAGTAGACGAAGTATTTTTATTTTCTTGTATTGTTTCTTCATCTATGTCTTCATCTAAATCTTTCACATGCTCTTCTTCACCTACTTTAATCTCATCTTCATGATCTACCTTGATTGTTTTTTGTACCTTTCCAACTATGATACCTATAAAGTGACATTTTTCCCATACCAAAACTTCATGATCTTATTATAAAAATTAATATTTATTGTTCTCAAAATCTCTAACCATGGATATCTAAGAACCACATCCACATCATCCATATCCAAAGCATAAAAAATTGAATACAAAACATATTTTTCCATAATGAGCTTCAAATATTCAAATAATGGAATATCATTACCATCTACTTGAACCTCTTTGATATTCTTTGCTTGGAAATGTAGATGCTTGGACACATTCATGTTCATGAAGTTATACTTGCTGGTAGGGTTTATGGACACAAAAACCTTCTTTTGAATGCATCCATGAAATTGAAAAATTGACTCATATTTCTTTGGAGCCAAATTATTTTAACCCTTATCATCCAATTCTTCTTCTTCTTTGAGATCCTCTACCTCTTCTTCTACACCATATATACTCTCATTATCATTATGTGCTCTATTTCTTCTTCATCATCATTTGCATGTTCTTCCTCATTATCATTATTTTATTCCACTATTTTTTTTTCTTCATCATCTCCATTCTCTTCTTCATTACCATCATTATTTTATTCCTCTTCTTCATCCTCTTTTTCTTTTATATCCCATCAATCTAGGAAGACCTATTATATTTCTTCCCATGAAGTATACATTTGTGTGAAGCTCAATTATTTAAACCAATGTTATGCATGCCCAAACAAAGACAGAGACAAGCATGTTTTCCACAAAATTATTTGAGTATAATTCTCCTTAAAAATGAGACACCATTATCTATCAGCAATATCATCCTCCCTTGAAAATACTTGTAACTTCATGATCCATAAAAAAATTAGGGTTAATGAAATACACTAAAATGTCAATAACTCGTTCAAAACTGATCAAAACAATCTCAAATTTTGACTGTAGCTTCCCCTTATCTTAGTGTAACTTCAATAAACATTTTGTGAAAAAATTACACAAATTTTAGCTTATAGAGTGAATATATTAAAAACCTTAAGATCATAATAAATCACTCAAAACAATTCAAACAATTCTAAAAGTTTGATTGTGTTTCTTTTGTATGTTTCTATAGTATTAATAAAACTATCATAGACAAATTCCTTATATTTTAAATGATATGATGAAATTAATAAAAACCCTAAAATATCAATAACTCCCTCAAAACTTATCAAAAAAGCTCAATTTGTTTTACTATGACTTATTTATAATATTATTCATCTCTAGTAAAAAATTATGCAAAAATAAATATGTAAGGATATGATATATTAATGTATATGGGTTGATGGAGATGCCAACATGTGTCACGCATCCCCCTTATTTAGTTGTATGGGTCTAATATATTAGGATAATTGAGTAACTTATGGAATTAGTGCACTGGGTAATGGTAAGCCTCTCCATCAATCCATATACATTAATATATCATATCCCTAGGTACATAAAATTGAGTTTTATTTTTAAAATTTATCATTTTTCTAATACAATTTATTTTTATAGGGCACCCTTAATCTCTGAGGAAAACTATGTCTCTACCACCACCACCAAACATAGTTTCCACAAAGGGGGAGAATATTTCATTTCCATCACTTAGCAGAGGAACATTTTAATTGTTAGGTTATAAATTCCATAATTTCTCTATCAAATCTCTCTAGCATGTAGATATTAACATGTTTACAACAAATTGATCTTGATTATGAATATTTAGGGATTGAAAGTAGATAACTCAATGGTAGCACTTTTAATCCCTATGATTTAATTTAGGTTCTAGATGTAATTAATATAGAGGAACTTTGTACCTATTCACCCCCACCCCACCAACTATAGACCATGTTGACTTTTTAGAAGATGTCATGACTAATTTTCCATTGAATAATTTATATTAAAAAGTATAATTTCAAATATTAAGGATGAAGTTGTAGATGCAATGAAAAATGTATTAGCTTGAGAGTTTTGAGTGAAACATTGATTAAATAAATAAATTCTTGTTATCATAACCACTCCTAAATTGAGAATTTGTTTTCATTAATTCAACATGAATCCATAAAGATTGATGTAATGTTTAGTCAAGCTAAATCTAAGCCTGTATCAGTTTCTAATAATTACAATGACATTTTTTTTAGTATTATGTTAAATGGGTTGGAAAATTTAAATGCTAAAGCCCAAACATACTTTAATAAATGAGAAAAAGACATAAACCTTGTCATTATTGAAAATGCTGAGAAGGAAAAATATTTGGTAATTTATCATCATTTTTATCAAATATGTCATAGTTATTGTAGTTTTTATCTAATTAGATTTCATTTGTAATTTTAGGAAAAATATGAGAACCTAAAAAAGAAAGATGAGGTCCTCAATTTGCATTTGAAAAATGCATGAAAAAATTTATATTCTTTTATTCAATTCAAAGAGAAGCTTGTTCTATTAAATAAATAGAATAATACCCTCAAGAAATTAATTAAGGAGAAAGGATGGGACCCTAATGTTTTATTGAAGCAGGAAACAAATATTGATCCAATCCTTTTTTCAACAGGTGATGCTACGAAATAAAAAAAATATTTGTCATATTAATTCTATTTTAGAGGATCTTGAAAGGCATGCATATTGAAAGATGACACAAAGGAAGGGCAGACATGGATTTTTAAGGATGGTGGTAACAAAGTGGATGATTGCAATAAGAAAGTTCCTGAGGTGTCTTTACAAAAAAATTATATTTTATGATGTTGAAAATTCAATATTATATTTCAAAATATAATGTTATTAAAAAAAAACAATTTGAAATGATAATGTTAAGTTTCATTTTGTAAAGAGAAGTTTATTAAGTTTCAATTACTCTTGTTTTACTAAGTTATGATTCATTTATCATCTTGCATGCATATTTTGAGTTGATGTAGTTCAAACAACTTGGTGATGTGGACTACATTTATTTTTTTCTATGGATTTGGACTGAGCATGAATTTAAAATTAGATTTTATGATGTTACAAGCTTATTACTATATTTCAAAAGATAATGTCATGTTTTTTAAAAAATAATTTGAAATGACAATGTTAACTTTAAATTTACAAAGAGTAGTTTATTAAGTTTCAATTTCTCTTATTTTATTGAGTTATGGTCCATTTATCATCTTGCATGCATATTTTGAGTTGATGTAGTTCAAACAACATGGTGATGTAGATTACAATTTTTTTTTTCTATGGATTTGGACGGAAAATGAATTTGAATTTGATGTACTTTAATATTGTTCAATTATCATCATTCTCTTAGATAATGAAAAATTTATAGTTATTATGGATGTGGAGTCCAGGAAATAATTATGGTTTGTTTTTTGTCAGTGGAAACTTCATTGGTCTATTTGACCACAACTAAGTAAAATGTTTATTTTTTTGCATGAAAATTTAATCCAATTCAATGATGAAGGTATTTCCTTGGTTTTTATTCTGCACTTGAATCTTAATGATTTTAAATTACTTATATGGAGCTATAATGATGTAGGGATTCAATGAGATATTTTTTCTTTTCAATTTGGTCATGTTGTTTAATAGGTTTATCATCTTCTATTGTCTTGGTATTTGACTTCAATATTTATAATTTTAAGCTAAAATTTAAGGTTAAAAATATTAATATGGTGCTAAAATATAAAATTTATGTTTTTTTAAAAGCAAAAAAAAATGTATTTAATAATATAATATTAGAAAAATATAAAAATATTATGACCCATTTGAAATTTTGAAGAACTAGTTACATAAAAGGGAAAGTTGTATGATGAATGGAATAAATATTTCAAATGATAATGCTATCAAAAATTTTAATGAATTAAATATTTCAAATGTTTTACAATATCAAAAATTATATGAAACGAGATTTTAGAATATGGTAGTTGCAATAAATATACAACTAAAATTTGGATAGTTGAATTAATCCTACACAAAATTTCATATCGCAAGTGGCATTTGCATCTTTTGTGTCAGTGGCATATTTATTTTTAAGATTTACATCCTCTCTATTGGTCTCTATATTATTTCAATTAGAGGACTTCATGTTTCCAGAGCTCTTTCATAAGGAAACATGTCCACAACATAACGTGAAACATACAATCTCAAACAAGTTTCTAAATTTTTATTAAATCTATTTTGAGGTTTTTAATTAATGAAATATAGTCAATTAAATACTATTTCATCTTCCACTAATCCAAAAATCATTCTTTGAAAAAGTTTATATAATCATAAATATTCACTAATACTTTCCTGCAGGATTTTACTATGATAAGTTTGCTCCATAGCTGTGTAATTTCCCCATTTTATATTACTTGAATTATACAATGATATTTTTAAACCATTTTAATTAAAAAATGTTTTTACTTAGATGTTAGTAAATCCTTTACAAAAACACCTTAAATTTAATCTCCATTGAACTTTATAAATTTACTAAAATGCTTAATAAGAGAACCCATGTATTTTTAAAATAAATTGATAATCATTTATTGACCATTATCACTATTCTAAAACATGGGATTCATAACTATCATGGACTATAAAAAATAATCCCTTTGAAAATGATCTTTGATCTTGACAGATAAGTCCTACTAAATTATACTCAATTTCATATGCATTTCAGATATAACAATATCATATAGAATATGTGTTATAGGTAGTTATTCAATTTCAACTCTCACAATATCAAGTCTTCTATAGTAAGTGTGTATTGGTATCTCCTTTATATTAATGATGAAACAAATACGATCTTTGATATTCAATTTCAAATAACTTTAAGGATTCTTAAAATATTTCAAAAATTCCTAACTACTAAAAATAGGTCTCTGAAACTTTTCATTTGAAGTGTATAATATAACTAGAGATTGGCATACTCATTTTATAAACCATACAAAGTCAACAATATAAATGGATCTCTCCTAAGCATGTTTCATTAAATAATTTATTTCCTTCAACATTGGGAAAATTCTTCATAATGTCAGCAATGTTTCCAAATCTATTAAATGGTACAACAAATATTTTTCCTTGTCAACTTCCTATGATATTTATACATAAAACTTACTAACGATGGATGTTATTCAAAAAATTTACATGTAGGTTCATACATAGAAATCCATATTAAATCAACATATTTTATTATATTTTTGCCATCAACCACTCATAGTACAAATTTTTGGAACTCTAAAAAACTTTTCGGACTGCTTGACATATACTAATGTAAGTCACAAATGAGATATTACACTTTTTATGACATTATCAAATTTTCTAACTATTTTATATGTAATATTCATCCTATTAGACATACAATGAATTAAAATCATATATGGGAGAATTGTTATTTGTAGTCAAACACACAAACCATTTTTATGCCCATGCATTATTGATGCACCATCAGACCCAACACACACCATCTTTTTATCTATTTCAGAATCATCCATCTCAAATTAGATACAACCAATTTGTGAAGGTTTTCAACATTACAATTTTCTACCATTTTATGAACTACTAATATATGAGGTTGTATTGAATAATTCTAAAAAGTATAAACATGCATGTGAACCTATGATGTGTTGTCAACTATTGTGATCTCATCAATGGAAAGTAAGATTAAAAATGAATGTTGAAATTTTTATTTCAAATACTCCTTCTCAACCATTGCTAAATATTTTGTCATTTTCCAAGCACTTCTATTTGAACAATGTGATTATAGAATATCAAGAATTATATTATGTTGAAATAAAATCTTATAATCTAAAAACTCAAAAATAGGTCTACCCTTTTTTTAAATGTGGTATACACTAGAGAACTACATATATTTTGCATTTATATGGGACTTCATAACCTTTAAAAATTGATCTTTAATTGTTTCTCATTTATCAAAAAGATGTTTTTAACATTTCTTATCATTTTCATACTTATTTACATATCTTACATACATGCATTATTCTGTATTTTTTACCTATGTGTTATTGTTGTCTATCCATCTATGTGCTTCAATATCACATATATTTTTTCAAAATATTTTTCAATCATATCCAATTTAAGTTTTATTTTGTGTTTCTTTCTTAGTTTCTAACTACATATTGTACATCTACATTAGATTCGAGTATTAGTACCATTTTCAAGATGTATGGGATAAATGAAGGGAAATTTTATTACCCAATCCACCTTAAAGTACATTTCAATTATCTATCTACTTATCTTCATTAAAAAATATTTTTGAATATAATTTTTAGTTGAAAGTGGTGTTTGATAAGAATAAAAAATCTCTTCTACCAGTTGGGTTTAATGATCATTGTCATCAAAAACCAGATGAGCATCTTCACATGGTAGAATGTCATCATAAATATAAAATTTAGGGGTGACATGTTATTATGATTAATTCTTTATTTTGAGATTCAATAATGATCAATGGGGATTTTTACATGTAAAAGTGTTTTGATATTACTCAACAATTAAAATCAAATTCAATACAAACTAAAAACTAATAAGTACCTATATTTTGAGTGCATTATAGTTATGTGGGATTTTTTATTGGCTCTTTAGAATAAGATAATATGCTTGATCTTCCTTATAATTATATTGTCCTTTTAGAATTTCCATTAGATTCCATGATAAGCAAGGATGTTATAGTTTGGTTTCAGCTATAGCCTATAATACAACTATCCACATTGTTTGGTTTCAACCAAGATGTCATTCAATTGCAGTTGATCGATTATAGTACATATTTTATTTGATTTAGCCAATATATTTTATTATAGATGTTTCCATTTGGTTTAGCGAATCAGTTATAGTGCATATGTTATTTTTCAATTCATCTAGTTGGTTGCAACTTAAATGTTATAGTTCATCCATAGCTGTTTAGTTGTGGTGTGAATGTTGCTATTTAGTTTCAGCTTGTTGGGTGTTTATTTGATATTATGGGGTGGTTGTCAAAAGTATAATTTGATGATTACCCATAGTAATATATGTACTGTATATATGTAGTGAATTGAATGGTTAATTAAGAAATTATTGTAAGTGGTTGGCGAGCTGACCTAGAAAATTATTTACATTCCAAATTTTTAGGTGATCTAGACCTATGTAGTGACCCTAAAAAATTATCAAAAACACATTTCAAAAATTAAAATATTCATGAATGAATGAATATTCACTGCTAAAATTTACCCTAAGAGGATTCTAATACTTGTAATGTTACATCTCTTATTTAAGCTATACATGTTATATTAAAGGCCAAGAAAGCTATTAATCTAAAAGAAGATCCAATTCCTTCCTCTCTCACACCTCCTCTTGATGTTGTTTGTGTTAAATAAAATATACCTAAGTCTTGTACATATAAATTCCTACAAGATCAAATCATCACTATACCAAAATTAATAAAAGAGTTACATAAAAAATTCTCAAAGATCATATCGCTTGAAAATAGCAACAAATTTTACAAGAATCCAAAATATGCAAGTGTTAATCATGTATTTATATCTTCATCTAGCTATCATGTGTTTCATAGGTAACATAATTTTAAAATTAATGTTTCAAAAAATATATAAAAGGATAATAATATTCCAATTGATCTTCTAAAATAAATGATTAGAAAAAAGTTGATTAAAATATCTTTTATGCCTCCTCTAAAAATGTCAAAAGAATATTGTTCTTATCATATATTTTATGGGAATCATACAAATATTTTTTAGGATTTAAAGAATAAAATACAAATTATCATTGATAGTGTAATCCTATACAAGATAAACCTATTAATCCACCCACTCATATTTCATCTCATAAAATACAAGTGAAAAAACCACAGAGAAAATATGGATAGAAAAAGATAATTCAAAAAAATCATAGTAAAATTAGATCAAACAAGCTTATAAAAAGAACAAAATAAAAAAACAAAACTATAAAAAAAACATAATTACCACAAGAAAACTTAAAATAAATAATTAAAGATAAGTGACAAAGTTTAATTTTTAAATTATTTTTATTGAATAAACATCCAAAGAAAAATATTCCTACACATTCTAATAATACAAATATAGTAGCTAAGGAATCAAGCATTATATCTACTTCATGTATAGAGAAAAAAGATAAGATCAATACTTAAAAATCTATGGGTATACCATTAAGTAAAGAAGTCAAATAAAAATCATTTATCCTTATAGTATTAACCTAAGAATACATGATCATTATCTAATTCAAGATAAGATGCAAGATCCTAACAATGATACATAAAAAAAAATCATCTCCAATCTATGGTATAACGAATTTATCATACACAAATAAAAAAGATAATCAAAATGGCATTTCAAAATATCAATCATAACATAATGTTTTAGCATTTTTTTTTTTTTTTTTTTGCTTTTTCAATGTGGACTAATTAGCTACTAAAAACAAAGTATAAGTAGGGTTTTTAATATCACCTGGAGATATGGATGGGGTTGCACACCATTGACTAAGCTTTGTGGGAACTCCTCTTTGACTAGGGAGGAATGACCTATAAATCAAATTAACTCACAAAAAATAGATTATTATAAAAATGAGTGGATAAACTGGTAAGAAACTAGTCCCAAGAAGTGATACACTTTTTTAGATGGATGTCAGCCCACATTTAATATTCAAGTTTATAAATAAACATCAAATTACAAAGATATATATATATGGATAAGATATAAATAGACAATGCCAAATATATCTAATAAATAGCAATATTAATATGATCAAAGTAATTGTCCCAAAATTTAGTAGTAATATCAACATATTCTTGAATTATAGCCAATTATTCATTAATGCTTCCTGATTAGGTGTGAAAACCATAGTACAAGGACCTAATTCAAATGAAATATCACTTTTATCAATAAAAAATTGTTATTGAACAATGGGAAGATCAAATATGCTAACAATATAATATGCTAATCTAGGTAGAGTCATCTACATGTAAAAGATAGGTTTTAAATAAATAGAATGCAAGTTTTGACAAGTTTTAAGATTGAGAAAAATAGATTGCAAGAATATTTTAAAAATTTACTAGGGATTGATGTTGATCCTGCAAGATCAACATCAATTGAGATGGATCAGTGTTAATTCTATGTAAAAAGCTAAAATTTAAAAATAGACTATAATAATGACCTGTATTATTGATAAAATAATAAAAATAAAATATAGAATAGTGATAGATAGACACATAAGATTGTAGATTCAAAAATATAAAATAATTTAAATACAATACTAACCTTTATATCTAAAAACAAACATGACAAGATGCCATAAAAAAACATCAAAAACCTTTGATAATCTCTCAAGCAAAGGTTTCACAAGAGAGCAAGATATTGATAACGTCTATACATAGGTTGTAATGAGATTTTGGTAGCATTTCAAAGTCCAAAAGCACAATCACCATTCCTCCTAAGCCAAGGAGGTTTATTATGTATATATGGATCAATGTTGATTGGGGAGAATCAACATTGATCGTTGAGGATCGACATTGATTGACCTAATTTGGTTAAAAATTGGCTTGAGTTGTTTTGAACTACATGCCAAACTAAGTGAATGTAACATTAAGTTATTTGCATGGGTTTTTAATGAGGGTAAGTTGTTGGAAGGGTTGTTGGGATATTAAATAGGTTTAATTTTTATTTATTTTTAAGATTTTATGGTTGTAAATGGTAAAAAGGGGTTAATTATTATTTAACTATAGTAATTAAATCTAATTAACCTATGTGGTAAAAGGAAATGGGTGGAGTGAATGTAATTATTTAAAATAATTATGAATTGGGGGCCATTATGTTAGAAATAATATAATAATGTGATGATGCACCAAGTTAATACACAAAGGTGTATAAAACTAGCATCGACGTTTGCCCTTTTTTGTGGAGTGATATGCAATAGTGGGCCATGAGACAAAAACTATAAGGTATCTAATGTCCCAAATTTATTGCGAGAAGGTATCCTCCCTCAAACTAGGCACCAAAAAGTGAGATAAAATAGATGATAGGTTTTTAAAAATGAAAGGTAAAAACATAATTGGGTGAGTGGAAAGAGACAAGTGGGTGATAGTAAAAGATAATTGAAAGTATGGATGGTGCAAGGAAGCTCCAAAATTTTACTTAATGGGATAAAAATTAATCCAAGTGGTAATGCCTCAAAGATCAAATCAAGTAACAAAATGACATAGCTAAAAAAAGTGGGTATAAGTAAAGGATAGCAAGATAAAAAAAGATAAGAATGGTGAACCATAACATCTAGTGTGTATATGGTGTATGTGTTACCTATAGATGAACATTCAAAAGACAAAATATACCCTCAGAATCTTACAATGGGAAGATGCCAAAAAAAAAGGGGTTACACCTTTAAGGAGATTGGGGAACTAATAAGGGGTAAAAATCCTCAAACATTAAGTGTAATAGGAGACAAAAATGGGATAGCTGAAGCAAAGGCAACATGATAGGGCTTGGAAGAAAAATATAAGCATGTGAAATGGTCCATAAGCATTTAAATTTTCAATAAGCCAAGACAATTGACATCGATCTAAAATGGATCAATGTCAATTTAGGGGATCAACATCGATTAAGGTGATTGACATCGATCATGAGAAAGGCTATATATAGGTGTCAAACATAGAATAAGGCTCATTTAGCTATCAACGTGAACATAAATCTGAGAGTGAAATTTGATGTGTATCAGCCTTGCAAGCTGACGTGAGATAATGGAGGTGAGCAGGAGTAGATGATGATGATTATAGTATGAGGTACGCATTATGTTTTTTTGGCTAAATTTAGTATTTTTGTTTGTTTGAGCATAAGAAATAAGTTTTATTAGAAAATTTTGATTTTTTTTGTATTTTAGGAATGTACAGTCTAGGAGAAAATTTTAAGGGAATCGACATTGATCCATGAGGATTGATGCATGAGCAAATGGATTGACCATGATCTATAAAGATCATTATTGATCTAGGTCAAATCAGCATTGATCTATAGAGGATCAATGGAAATCTCAAAACTTAGACTTTTGATTAACTAAAGAGATATTTTTTATAGGCTCAAGAGCTGTTAACAATGAGAGATAAGGTCCCTCTATTGTTGGCATAGCTATGAGAGTTTATGAGCGACAAGGATTGGGATTATCTAGAGGTAATTAGATTTAGAGGGATCCACCATTATCACCATTTCCATCAGGATATTAGTATGATAGTGGCATTGCTAGAGTGGTGGGATTATACAACCAATACTTTTTGGTTATCGATAGGTGAGATGATGATCACTACAGAGGACATCCACCATATTCTCTAAGTATTGATTCTAGGTGCTCCTATATATATTATGGATGTGGTAGGGTGAGCAATGACATTGGTATGATTATATGATGAGGATGTAGTGGACATCAAATTTTTTGTTGGGGGTTCTCCTTCCAGCCATTATATGACTAGGATCCTATAAAGAGACTAGTGTTGACTATGATGATGTTGGCACTGACCTACTACATTCTACCTAATTCTAGGGGAGGATGACTACCATGGAGTTTTATAGGTGTTATAGTAGACATGGTGGAGTTTTAGCTAGTTTTTTCTTGGATTCCCACATTATTAGGATAGATATATAGGGTGTTGTGGAGCTAGTGTACAGGATGTTGATCAGGGCTTGACATCACCTTTGTTTTGCATTGCTAGGTGTACAAGCACATTCATGTGATTCACCCCAAAGGGACACCATGGACTATATTTGGAGAGATGGTATATAGTGTAGGCTTCCTTTGATGAAGGTAAGACCTAGTCATTCCACATGTAGATAGGATAATACATGATCTAACACATTATAGATAAGTATTTAGCAACTTATAGATAGGAGATGTTATCTGGAGGCCTTATGTATACTTTCTAACATGGCCTAGTTCAGTGAAAAGATAAAATATAAGGATTGAGAGATATGGGTACATCTACTAGAGTACCTTGAGCTATTTTATTTTGATAGGGTTCATCGATAGTTTGGTTTACTATAGGATGTTCTATTACCCCCGCACTTGTATAGGTGGGAGGATATAGAGCTAGACTGGCTGACACCTAACACTACAATTTGATGGGGCCATAGGATGAGCCTATAGTGAGTGACCTAGATAACATTAGGTATATTGATGATTACATAGTGTGGTTTATAACTAAGATGGTGAGGATGTAGGAGAGAGTAGTTAGACCATGACATGGGGTGGTTATTAAGGAGGTGAGGGACGCTGAGCAGGAGGCCCTAGATATACACATGGATGATCAAGAGGTTCCTAACATAAAAATGGAAGAGACACCATTATATTATGCCCAAACATATGAGCATAGGGATATGGATATAGTTATTATTGAGAGGGATAGTCTGAGGGTTGAGCTACAGGAAGCACGAGTAACCCATGTAACATTATAGGATCAGATTGCTATATTATAGAGTGATCTAGATAGCATGATGGGTCAGCATGACCAAGTCATATAAGAGTGAGATAGATACAAGATATATCTAGAATATATAAGGTCTAATTTGGTAGAGAGAGCCACTCAAGACATTACAAGAGCTAGCGTTATGCCTGTAGATATGGTACCACTATAAAGGTACAAGTATTTACTTGTAGAGATGTCTTATTATGAGAGGATTATACAAAGGTGATTACTAGATGTGGCTCAGTTTGCTTCATATGTGGCTAGCCACAATAGATCACAGAGGACTCTTGGGGAGCCTACTAGTAGAGGGAACGTGACGAGTTAGGGAGGAGACGATGAAGGAGGTGATAGCATTCACCTCAGTAGGATTGATTTCACTGAGTAAATTACCTTGTATGGGTTGAGAGCCCCATTGAATTCATGTTATGACATTTTTACATACCTTTAATATATATATATATAATGTTTATGGATGGATCATGTGTGTTTGTTTATGGATTTATTGATGGTTATGGATATGTTATGCTTATTAATTTTGATTATTACTATTATGTATGATATGGATGAATTATAGATTTTGACATGTTATATTTATTCCAAATGTTAATTCATGAGATGTTTCTTATTAATGGATTATGGTTATGGATTATGCTACTTTTTGACATAGATCATTATTAGCCTTATTGATGTTTATGGTTTTTCAATGAGTGAATGTAAATAAATTATAAATTTTAGATTTATGCTTAATGATGATTATGGATTATAGATAGATTTTAATACTTTATTTGTGATGGATTTATTGATTTTAGTGTTTATATATTATGGAGTTGTACATCATTAACTTGGACCACAACCAAAAGAGAACCTATCATATGCATGGCCTATGCATCCTTAGCTAGGTGATAAAAGACATTGAATCAACCTTGGTTAGCTATAGCGTTAAATTTAGGCAAGGATGATATGTTGTTGGTAGGTTATAGGATGGATGGATTTAGAGATAACATTCTTCACCTCATATTTCAAAATCAGGATTTATCATTTAGAAATCATGTTTATGCCAATGAGTAGACTAATCAATACAGGAAGCCTATTATTAAAAAGATGATCAATGTAGGAATATTTCATGGGATATTACATTTGACAATTTATTTTATTTCTTTCTTTTTTTTAGGGATTTTAAGCAACATAATTTTGAAAACTGATCAATGCAGGAAGTTTTCTGGTTAGTAGCCATCCTTCAAGGGAGTGGTCTACATTTTGATTTTTTTTCTGCACAACTATCCTTCAAGGGATTAGTCTATTATTTTCCATTATATTTGATTACAAATATCTTTCAATGGATCATCATGTTTATTTATCCCATTTTGATACTTTGGATTTTCATTGCTTACTTGATTTTGGATCCCATAGATAATAATGCAAGGTTTAGAAAAAAAGATACCTTAGGATAGTTTCCATGAATTCAAGACATGAGATGATGGTGTTATCTTGAGAAATTAATGGTATGTAATAAATAAAGGAAATAATGATTTTGGGTTTCTCCTATCACAGGTGAAACTTACCCATGAGAGAATGTTATGTATAGAGCTGGGGTATACATATTCAAGGTTGAAGTTATAGTGACTACCAAATAACCACATAACTCTCATATCATTATTTGGTATTTTGGGGTAAAGGGATATGATAGTATTCAAGATAAACTAACAAAAATGAGCCAAGATATATTAACTATAGAAAGTATGTAGATGTAATGCATAATGAGGTTCTTCTTTTGGTTTACAATTAAGAGAGGCCAAAAGATATGCTCCAGATCCATATTTATGGGTTTGATGTATGGTCTAAGCCAATTAAGAGCAAATTTACCCCTTTTAATTCTTTCTATATTAGTGACATGTTGATTTTATTTAAGTACAAGATCTCTAATATTAAATTCTTGTTCTCTTATATGTTGATTATATGCTCATTTTAGTCATTCTTGATATATGCAAAGGTGATCAAGGGTTGCTGCATGATTCTCATCTAAGAGTTTGAGTTGGGATAAATGGTCCTGACAAAAATCCTCATAAAAATGATGTCTTTAAGAGAGACATGAAGAGATTTAATTTGTACTTCTAGAGGAAGTACATCTTTCATAACATAAACTAAGGAAAATGGAGTAGCACCTGTAGGAGTTTGAATACTAGTTTGATATGCCTATAAGGTAAAAGGGATGCAAAGATGCCAATATTTCAAAACTTCATTAACAACTTTGGTTAGGATTTTGAATAGGGTTTTATTAGATTCTTCTACTTGATCATTGGCCTAGGGATAGTAAGGTGAGGAAAGACTTAATTTGATTTTAAATGAATCACATAGTTCCTAGATTTTCTTATTCTTAAAAGATTGCCCATTATTTGTTATTATTTTATATGGAATTCCAAAATGACAAATAATGTGATGGTGGATAAACTCCATAATATTTTTTTCCATGGTCAAGATAAGTGGCGCAACTTCTACCCACTTGGTGAAGTATTTTGTAGTAGTAATGATGAAACTTTGACACTAAGAGGACTTAGGGTTGATTTTCCCTATGAGATCGAACCCCCATTGGCAGAATGGCCAAAAATGCATTGCTACCTACAAGGATTTATTAGGGACATGGGATAAGTTTGCATGTTACTAATATTTTACACACTTCTTAACATATGTGCAATAATCTTGATTCAAAGTGAGCCAATAATAGCTTATATGTAATATTATTTTAGTGATTGCATGGCCACTAAAGTGTCTACCACATGACCTGTTATGTACTTCTTAGATAGATAAGTTAGCTTCATGTTTTTAGAGACAATGAATAATAATACCATTGAAACCATGATTATAGATAATACCCCCCAGTATAGTATAGTGAGCAATATTTTTTTGGAAGACACACCTAGCACCTTTGGATAGATGGGGAGGAGATATTCCTATAGATAAATAAGTAAATATTTGTGCCTACCATGGCTCCTCTAGGTTTTCCTCGATATTATTAATAGATGGAAGATTAGTTTTCATGCAGGAAGGTTGGTTAACTTGATGGATAAATATAAATAGCTTGGACTCCTAAGATGATGATGGGATAAAGGAGGCAAAAGATGCCATAGTATTAGTGAACTTATTAGTTGATCTAGGAGTAGTTTGGATGGGATAACATTCAAGAGTGGCTAAGAGCTAATCGGTCAAGGTCTTATATCTTTGGAGGATATCATTACTTTATTAATATACACTAGTAATTTGATTGACCACCAATTGAGAATCATCATAGATATTAAGGGATATAACTCCTAATGCGAGGGTAGTTTGGAGGCCTATGATCAATTCTTTGTATTTAGCCATGTTATTGGTGCAATCAAAGTCTAATTTAAAAGATAAGGCATATGAAGGCCTTGAGGATGGATTAATATAATTCCTACACCACCTCCTTTCTCACATTTAGACCCATCAAATAATAGAGTCATTTGATATTATAGGATGAATTTGGAGGTGGATGTGATGGACTCATTAGGAAACTCACAATTAGTTGGTTGGTTATCACTAAGAGGTGCTTTAGCCAACTGATCAATAATAATTTAGCCTTTAATATATTTTTGATAGCTAAATTCTAGATCAAACACATCTAGAAGCATAATCTACTTGGCCATTCATTGATTTTGAGGTTTAGAATGCATGAATTTTAGGGGATCGATAGTCATAATTACATACATCTTATGGTTAAGTAGGTAATAATGAAGCTTAAAAGCTATAAGGACCAATTCTAGGCATAGTTTTTTAGCATGTGGGTAATGTGTTTCATATTTTATGAGGGTATGACTTATATAATAAATAGCTTGTTTTTTATGATGCTCATCTCTATGAGCAAGCATAGCACCAAGAGCATGGTCTATAGCTGAGATATAAAGGAAGAAAGGTTGGCCTTCCTTAGGTGGAGTGAGGACTGGAGGTGATAAAAGATTCTTGACAATTAAGATCCCACACAAAGTGATTATCCTTCTTTAATAAATGGTGGAAAGGTTGACACTGATCAAAAAGTTGGGAGATAAAATGGTGGATGAACTAGATATTGCCCTGTAAAATACGTAACTAATTAAGGTTGGATGGAGGAGGCATTTCTAAAATAGACTTGGTTTTATTGGGATCAACTTTTATTCCATGAATAGAAACAATAAATCCCAGGGGTTTACCCATTAAGACACCAAAAATGCACTTTTTTGGATTCAGATGCACATGATACCACAGTAAATGATAAAAAATAACCTTAAGTATGGATAGGTAGTCCTTACATAATTTTTACTTCCTAAGGAGGTCATCTACATAGGCTTTAATGATTTTTGGATTATGTCATGAAATATATAAGTCATGGCCCATTGATAGGTGGCTCCTGCATTCTTTAGGCCAAAGGGCAAACATGATAATAGAAGGTCCCCTAAGGAGTAATGAATATAGTCTTATGTTGATCTCATAGTGCAATAAGTATTTGATTATAACTATAAAAACCATCCATAAGGGACAAAATTTCATGGCTATTTATCAAGTCCAATAATTGATCGATGTTAGGGAGAGGGAAATCATCTTTCAAACATGAAAGTTTTAAATCATGAAAGTCAATATAAATATCAAGTCCCCATGTAGGCTTAGTGACTAGAATGATGTTGGACATCCACTGAGGATAATCAATGGGTTGAATAAAATTAGCAGATAGAAGGCATTGCATCTCCTCTTTTACTAGGAGTGCAATATGGGGATGCATTTTAGAGAGCTTTTATTTTTCTAGATTAGCCTCAAGAAAAGTGATAATATTATGGATAAAAATTATAGGATCAATACCAGGGATATCACTATAAGACTAGGCAAATGCCTTACGATGATTTTATAAAAAAGTAGTAAAATCTTGATTTTCTTGAGGAGTTAAGGCTTTGTTAATTTTAATAATTCTTGAGGTTTCTTGAGATCCAATATTAATATCAATAATGGCTTCATTTAAAAGGCTAAATGTTTTAGATGGAAGGAAATTGTGTAAATAAGAGTTTTTAACACCCAAATGAGTTAAGATTGACTCATCATTTTGATATTAAATAATAGGGATAGTTGGCATATCAGACCCTATTAAATTAGGATATGTTAAAGGTATGGTTTAGCTTTTACCATTGTGATGAAAGATGAGGGGTTATATTGAGATCATATTGACTAAAAAAAAGGTTATGAGGGATGGATACATTATCGCTAGTCGAGGAATAGGTATTAGATGATGAAGATGGCACTTATTCTTCCAAAAATGGTAAAGGAATGGGTTTGGGAGAAGATTTAGATTCTTTTTTAAATCCTAAGCCATGATTTTCATGTGGTTTTTTGAAATATCCTAATGTGATGTCATGGGGACCCTGCTCATATCTACCCATGTCGAAGCCTTTCTAGTCACAACGATAAAGGTAGGTTTGTGTGAATTGGGGTTTACTGAGAAATGAGAAATTGGATGTGAAGGGTTTAACATGGGTGTGATTATCAGGTTCAAGGGTAGTTTGATCGATCCCACCATATATTAAGTGAGGATGTAAGAAAGGTGGCCCAAATGGGGTGATCTCACCTAGGTTGGGTGAATACATGGGTTATTTTTTAGGATAATCGTATTCCCTAGGAGTGGGTAATGTGTTAAGGGTTAATATCTAGTATTCCCCCATTTGAAGATTTTGAATCATGGAATAAATGGATTCCTAAGCTGGTAGTTTTAAAGCAAGAATAATTGTACTAATTGAGGCTTGATTAGAAGATGGAATTATATCAGGTGAGGTTACTATGCCATTGCTTGGTTGAAAAGTGAAGTTGCATGATTTGAAGGGATAAGGATCAGTAGGGATGATGTGTACTTGGCCTTCATGTTCATACTTAAGGCATCGATGGACTATGGAGGGGTCACATCACATCACATGAATCCATAGACATCCTAATAAAATATTATATTGGAAAGTTCCCTCTATTACATAAAATAGTTCATGGAGGGTGTGAGAACCTATGTAAATGGGAAGGATGATTGTTCCTACTATGGGTGGTAATATGTCATTGAATGCACAAAAAAATTATAAAGACTAGGAAATAATGGTTTGTAGTAGTTATAACTATTAGAAAGTGTGTGAAGAAATAATATTGATACTAGCCCCATTATCAATCATAACTCTTTTAATTTGTGCTTGATTTATTTGAGCTGTGATGAAAAGTGGCAGATCTTGATCTTTAGGTGATAGAGGAATGACCTTAAAATTAGTGAAACTAACAGTAGACACCATTTGAAGGGCCCCTATAAATGTTGATAATGGTTGAGGCTCATCTAGTTGGACCTTAATAACTTGGAGATATTTTATCATTGCTTGTCGATGGTGTGGATAGTTTTTGATAAATTCATATAATGACATTTTTACATGTGTTTGGTAGATTTATTTTAATATGGATATTTGTACCAACTCCTTGGCTTCGACCAAGGTAGTTCCTATAATAGAGACTTTAGTATTTTTTTTAGATGGTTTAGGCATATTATGGGTAGAGGCTCCTATAATTTAAACCTTGGCTTTATTAGGATTTTGATTTTTAGAACGGGTGGTTACTTACACATGGATGGTCTAAAGAATCTACCAACTCTTTATCACTCATAGGAATAGAAATATTATGAGTAGTTGTAATGGATGGAATAGTGACATTTTGCTTAGGAGTATTATCATTTAGATCATCAATTAATAGATTATCATCCTAGACTAACTATTGGAGTATGGCCTTATGGGCTTTACATTGTTTTGTATCATGTCTAGGTACTCTATGATATGCACATATTTCCTAATTTCTATATCAGGCAGGTCTTTGGGGGTGAAGGTTAATGGACCATATAGGTGGTAGTGTAATGAGGGATGTATCCAATAATTATTTTAAGATTACAACATAAGATCCTTTTAAAGGGTTGTGTTGTGGTTTTACAATAGGTTGTGCAATCTCTTTTGACAAAGTATTGATTGTTTGGTTTCGATGTTTGGCTTTAATAGTAGGGATGACCTTAGGTACCTTTTCTTTAAATGGGATTTTAGCAAAAGATGGTGAATATCAGGATGGAGGTGTGGCTAATAATGGAGGAAGACTTCAAATGTTCCCATGTGTTTGAATACAAAAACCTATGATAGGGATAAAAGATGGATGGGGACCTAAAATAGATGATAGAGATGATACAAAAGGGATAACCCCTTTGTTATTTCATGTGTTGAGAAAAGAGGGGGTATTTAGACTACGGTTTTTGTCTTTTGACCCTTTAAAAATATTGACTTTAACTTGAGGATGAGCTAAGTCTTTCTTTGATGGAATACCAAGACAATTGTCCTAGTTATCGATGATAGGAGCTTTACCCTTTCCTTTAGTATTTTTAGGTAAGAAGGTGTTATGGTAGATGATGGTTTTAAAGGGTCATGGTTTTGAGTAAAAGGATAGGACCCTATTATATGCATACCATGAAGAGTTTCACCAGGGATCAAAAGGGTGGAATGTTCAACTCTATAAGTATCAATATGTTTATATGTGACATCTCAAGGAGTAGTTTCATTTTCCCCTTTAGGAGATTCAGTATGAGAAGTTGAAGGGGGTGGTCAATGTGAATGATCCCATGTAATGAGATTAGGGAGCTCTAAAAAGATGTTGGGAGTTATTTTGATAGTTTTAGATTGACTTATATCAAAATCATCTCCTGTAAGGAGATCCAAGACTAGAGATTTTTATATAACTTATTTAGGCAATAGATGATCATAGATTGTATCAATCATGTGTAGCCTAATTTTGTGTTTATCCTATTTTAGCTTGGACTATGTTTGATGTGGATGGATGGTTTAGAAATGACTATCTAAAAATATCTAAAGATTGATTAGGATGAGCATTTGGATTTTCCAAATAGAGGTCCCCCTTGTCAACGATATTTTATACCAACCATTTAAAGGATTGGCATCATTATATATCATGTCCTATTACCCTGTGATAAGCACAAAACTCATCCTCTTTATACCAAGTGGGTTTACAATGCATATCACCAACTAGTTGAATTGAAGGGAGCTTAATAAAATTTGATTATAGGAGTTTATCCAATATCAAAGAGTAAGGTTCTCTTAAAGGGGTATATTTCCTAGGGGAAAAATGAGTAAGGCCCCTAGATGGCTATGTTTGTAAAGTAGATGGTCCTGATTGATTGGGTGTTGGAGGGGTAGAAGTTTTTAAAATAACAGCAATTGTTACCCCTTCTGGTTTATTGTTATTATTTTTTGATGGGTTAGGTTTGAATTTTTTATTGCATAACTTAACTTTTTCCTCTTCAATGCCATGGATTTTGATTTTTTGTGCCATAGTAAAAGCTTCATCGAAAGTATTAAAAGTTTAAACTTTTAACATGGATGAGATATGTTTTACACGAGAGCATGAAAACAATTCAATTAGTTCAGGTTATGGCAAGGATAAGGTTAATTATTTGATTAAGCTATGTTAATGAGCCACAAAGTCTGATGTGGATTCATCTTCAAATTATTGAATGGTGTATAAATCCATGATGGCCACTTTTTGAGCAATGTTGATCGATAAGTGTTCTAAGAAAATTTGGACCAATTGCCCAAAGGAAAAGAATGAATGTTGAGGGATGGAGTTATACCAATCTAATGCTACCCTTGATAGAGACATGGGAAATTTCCTAAGTAATAATGTGTTGTCATGTGTTATAAGGTAACATGCATGTTGAAAGGCTCTAAGATGCTGCTAGGGATATTCCTTGTTCTAAAAATTAGTAAACTTGGGAAGTTCCCATTACAGGGGATATGGTCGAATAAGAACATATGGGTGGATAGGTTCATTACAAATTTGCTCATATGTGAGCATATTATTGTTTCTAGAGGTGGAGGCTTCCAAATTAGCCATCCTATTCATAATGATGTTTATGAGGTCTGCTTGGGTGTTATTTTGAGGCACATTCCCTAAGCTACTTTGGTGAAGTGTTTGAAATTTTGGTGAGGGAATAAATAGGGGTTATGAAGAAGATTATCCAACTACAATGGACATAATGGGTTGGGATGTTGCCATGTATTGTGGAATTTATATAAAAATATTCTACTGCATAGAATATTGGAAGTAAGTGGTTACCGATGGTTAAGATGAGGTCATGTACTAGGTAGATGAGGAGACATACAGTTGGGGAGCTTATGTTGGAGGGATTTTTTTTGTGTGAGGGATTTGTTGCATGTGAGGGATTTGTTTCATGCGAGGGATTTGTTGCATGTGTGGAATATCTTGAGAACTATATGTTAAATTAATTTTGATGGGTGGGAGACTTGTAGGAATTTATACTACTAACATTTGAGGAGGAATAGTGGATATAGGCTGAGTAGTATAAGTATTTTGAGTCTAAGTAATGGAGTTTGGAGAATTGGTAGATACTATGAGTGGTTGGTTTTCTAAAGGTTGCATCACCTAGGTATTAGAACTAGATGGAAGAGATTCAGTAGAAAATGCTACCATGGCCATGGTAAATTCTTCAGTTTTCTTAGTTACTTCGAAAGGCATCCCATATATATATCAAGAATCATGGGTATGGGGGGAAGGAAAAATATGTATTCCTTGACTATTAAGATAGTAATTAATATCAATGGGGTTATTATCTAATATTTATGCAAAGGAAGGACATCCTTGAGGATAAAAGTGTGGGAACATAAGATTTTCAAAGGACTAAAGGGTAGAGGAGGAGCTAGGTGTATGTTTCATAAGAGAGGATGTAACACCCTCCTCAGATTATTTCTTTGATTATTGTCTAGTTAAAACCATGAGATAGAAAAGGCAAAAACAAAAAATAAAATTACAATATTTTATTTTGAATTATCTCACTTTAAGGTTTGAATGAAAGATACACAAACTAAAATCATTACAAAAAGTTTTTTTTTTATCTCTTTTAACTTTAAGATGTGAGAAGAAATAAAGAAAAAGGATAACGAGGGTCCTAAGAAATGGTAATCTAAGGATGGTTTTGGGTGTTTTATTTTGGTGCTAAAAGGAAATATGTATTAGTACTGATACGTGGCTTGATAATTAGGGCTTACTCCCCTCACATCACAATCCCACAGCTAGTGTGGGTGCTTAGCCAATATATAACGATGGCAAAGATTATAATTAGCTAGAGAAATGAGTTGGTCCTCCCCTTGGTGGTGAAATCCAAGTGGGATTACTGGAAAAAGGTTACCACAAGGTGATGAAATCCCCATCGATTTCCTCATGTCAAGTGTTTAGATGTGTTATTTTTTGACAATGATTTGGCTTTTGAGTGAAAGAGTAATGACTATGATATTTTATTCTATGTGAAATAACCTAAATAAGAAAGATGAATGTAATGTATTTTAACCTTGAGAGGAAAAAAAATGCAAATTTTATTGTTTTCTTTAATGAATGCACACAAAGAAAGGGAAAGAGATTAAAATTCAAGAATTTTGAATTTTTAACAAGAAAAATAAGACCAAGGTCCCATCAGGCATGCCAGAATGTTTTAGTATTTTTTTTTTTTACTTTTTCAATGTGAACTAATTAGCTACTAAAAACAAAGTATAAGTAAGGTTTTTAATATTACCTAGAGATATGGATGGGGTTGCACACCATTGACCAAGATTTTTGGGAACTCCTCTTTGGATGGGGAAAAATGACTTACAAATCACATTAACTCAAAATAAATAGATTAATAGAAAAATGAGTGGGTTTCCTAGTACAAAACTAGTACCAAGAAGCAATACACTTTCTTAGATGGATGTCAACCTACATTTAACATTCAAGTTTATAAATAAACATGAAATTACAAAGATATTTATGGATAAGATATAATTAAGAGAATGTTAAAGATATCTAATCTATATCAAGATTAATATGATCAAATTAATTATCCCAAAATTTAGTAGTAATATTAACGTCTTCTTGAATTATAGCTAATTGTTCATTAATGCTTTCTTGATTAGGTGTGAAAACCACAGTACAAAGACCTAATTCAAATGCAATATCACTTTGATAAATGAAAAATAGTTGTTAAACAATGGGAAGATCAAAAATGCTAATAATATCATGTGCTAATCTAGGTAGATTCATCTACATGTAAAAGATAGGTTTTAAGAAAATAGAATGTAGGTTTTGACAGGTTTTAAGATTGAGAAAAATAGACTGCAAGAATGTTTTGAAATTTTAGAAAGGATCAATGTCGATCTTGTAGGATTGACATCAATTCAAATGGATTGAATTTGATTCTATGTAAAAATTTAAACTTTAAAAATAGACTATAATAATGACCTGTATTATTGATAAAATAATAAAAATTGAATATAGAACAGTGACAGACAGACAGACATAAAAGACTATAGATTCCAAAATATGAAATAATTGAAATACAATACTAACCTTTATAGCTGAAAACAAAATTGAAAGTATGAGGTAAATAACCTTTAAAAACTTGTGATAATATCTCAATCATAGGTTCCACAAGATAGCAAGATGTTGACAATGTCTATATGCAGGTTGTAATGAGATTTTGGTAGCATTTTGAAGTCTAAAAGCATAGTCACCATTTCTCCTGATCCAAAGAGGTTTGTTGTGTATATATGGATCAATGTCGATCTAGGAGAATCAGCATTGATCATAGAGGATGGACATTGATCAACCCAATTTGGTTAAAAGTTGGCTTGGGTTGTTTCGAACCGCATGCCAAACTAAGTGAATGTAACACTAAGTTGTTTGCATGGGTTGTTAATGAGGGTAAGTTGATGGAAGGGTTGTTGGGATATTAAATAGGTTTGATTCTTATTTATTTTTAATATTTTATGGTTACAAATGGTAAAAAGGGTTAATTACTATTTAACTATAGTAACAAAATCTAATTAACCTATGTGGTAAAAGTGAATGGGTGGGGTGAATGTAATTATTTAAAATAATTACGAATGGGGGGACATTATATTATAAATAAAATAGTAATGTGATGATGCACCAAGTTAGTACACAAGGGTGTATAAAACTATAATCTACACATAAAATCTTAAATTTATCCTGTAATAATGATTACATTGTTGATTATGATCCTAATTATGCACAAGATTAGTTTTATTCTAATGATTAAGAGGCATATATAGTTGGCACTTTTTATTATTTATAAGATGTATTTACTTCACATCATTTAGATGAGTATCCCTATGTTAATCCTCCTTCATATTCATATAGACATCCCCTTGATGATATTCTTGACCTATAGTAGCCCTTACTTGTATATAAATTCCTTGATATTTCTTTACTTTCATATTTCTCTACACCTATTCCAATTTTTATTCTATCCCTTGGCTATTATTTTTCATTTTGGGGCATTTTCTCCCTTGTCTCCTTCTACCTAATTTGACCAATCCAAGAAAATTATCTTACTATGATTTCAATGTAAATAATTTATGTCAACTCATTTTCTCATTATTACAAATATATATGCTTTAACTCTCATGCTTACATCTATCTACATTTACACAAGGTTACGTGGCCATTCTTACCATCTGTGCTACATATACACCTAATATGGGGGAATTTCATGTCTTTTTCCTTTCCATCCTTTGTTTTAGTATCTTGTTGAGGGTTGTTTGAATCCCCCTCCTAGTTTCAAAATCTTAATGATTACCTTATTGTTTAAACTTTTTCAATTTTTTCTAATGCATATTTTAATTTGTAAATACTAAAAAATATAAAAACATTCATATATTCTAAAAAGTACAACAAAAATAGAACATTTGAAAAAAATATTAAACCAAGATCTATAAGCATATTTTATTAATGGTGTATTACATCTTTGCATATGTCATTTATCTTTATGTTTAGTACATAGCATTATTCATTATCTTTTCATTACATAATGCTTCTCATAAGGTATCTAACTATGAAACATGACATATTTATATAGAATCAGGAAACAATCATACAAATAAGAAACTATCTTGATTGAAAATTCCTGTATAAAGTCAATCAAGACAAAGTCATGCCAGCCAGACAATAAGACACTTCACACTTGTCCTCTACTTCAGACCTATCCTATACATTTTACATCTCTTTTTCCAAATGAAACATAGTCATAGGGACATCTTATACAATTTTTATCACATATTAGATTGCATATTCCTATATCAATTAAATTTAAATCTTAAGACATATTTTTACATGGTTTCAATGTTGGGATAACCTTTTATTCAACAACCTTACTCACTTGGGGACATCTCTCTTTCTAATTTTAAAAGAATATATTTTCTAAGTAAATATCTCTATTGTAATTTTACTATAATTCTATAGTCCTTGTCTAAGCCTAACATTATTTATTACAGGTTGAGGGCATCCTTTTTTAATCAAGCTAATCAAATTTTATTGTTGCATTCATATGATCTTCCCCAAATAGATAACTACATCAGCCTTAGGACATTTGGCCTACGTAGAAAACACTCAGTGAAAAAGGGGGTTTTTAAGGATAGCTCGACCATTCCCAATTCCTCAAATTTTCTACCTTTTTCATTTGATCTTCTTTTGTGTGATTATATAGGAATAGGTGTTTGGTTTTACAAGTTTTCTGCATGTGGATTTAATATCCATAAATAAATAGATTTCACTCATCCACAAGTGAACAAACTTAGATTTTTATATCCAATACATAGTCTAACATGATAAAGTCATAGTAATAGATAATAAATGATTATTCTCATGTCTACCTCCTATAGACTTGTTCCAATATATAGAGACCCACTATTTTTTGGTGAATCTATGTTTGTAAGTTTTACAATGTAGTCACATCTTATAGTAGTCAATATAATTATAAATAAATTAGTTGCAAGGAAAATTATCTAATCATAACCCTAGTTTTCTATTTTTAACATTTTAAAAATTCTATAAATTTTATAGATATTTATATTCATCACATTTTATCTTATATATCATCTTAGATAAGATTTCAATAGTTTACATTTCTAATTATAGTTAATTAAAAATTTTAATTAATTCTAGTGTAAACAATTTTTCCCTTGTTCAAAACATATTTATGTCCTTTGATTTTATCCCTTGGCCTTATTTTTTGTAACATATTTATGTCCCTTTCTTGTGGCTCCACCCATTATTTGTAGTGACGTATTTATGTTTCTTATTTGTGGCCCTTGCATTATTTTTTGTAGCATATTGATGTCCCTTATTTATGGCCTTTGGATTTAAGTGTGACATTACATGCCTATGAGTGGATTAATCTAGGAATGTCTATTGAGATTGTTGAGTTTGCTAAGATTAATGAGATTGGTATTCTTTTAGGTTCTATGATAAATATCATGCACTCCCCTTTTTGTTTCGTGCCATAATTTACATCATGCACATATTTATTTCATATGTTTATTTAGTTATTATATTAGTAATGGTTATTACTATATACCTAATTGATACATCAATATTGACACAACAATTCTATGTCTTACATTACATATGTTATATTCATGCCTTAATGATATCTACATTTATATGGTAAAATTTTTTCCACATGTTGACATGGTTATACATTATTACATATTTATAAATGACATGATGCATTTGACTCTAATTTTTATATGAGTTACTTATAAGGTATATCTATCACCTTAAAAGGGGGCATACTAGTGGGATTGTCATAGAGACATAAGCATCTGTGAACAACAAAATCCATTATTTGTTACATAATAAAAAATTTAGAGATTCAAAGTGGTTTAGACAATGGATTACTCTAGATATGTGATCCATATTCACACATTAGTAAATATTCTAATGGAATACGTCATGCATATACACTCACTTTACAAATCCATGATTTATAGAACATAGATTCATATGTACTTGAGTACATATGCCATCTAGGTGTACATGGTTTATAGGGACAAAAATCATATATTTACATATAAATATACATTTGAGATATAGGTTCTCATATTTAACATATATATACATAACATTATATATTAGTTGGGATTGATTTATGAGGAATGATACTAGTTCATGTACATACACATTATGATAGTTTATATTTGGCATAAATTTAATGATGCATGATATTTTTTCATGCACATTTTTTTCATCAAGCATTATTAAAATTGTTTATTTACAAAACATAATTCAATGGCACCAACTAGTGTACAAAATTGAATCTATACGTCTATCTGTAGTGATTGATTCGTTATTTTTGAAGTAATGTACATTGAAGTCTAGAAATATTCAATGGCCATGAAATTAACCATAGAAATACCAAGATGTGGTTCCTTCCTTACCATATTGAGGCTAAATATTAGAGATATATTATTTATTTAATTTGTGTAGTTGAGGTTTAATTACACTCAATAGTCTTACACTAATCTACATTCATGAGGGTTGAGGCATGTATCTTCCCAACCCAAGGGATTTCATAGTTAAATAAATTTGGTGAATATTCACCCTAACCATCTATGTGATTTAGAAAATAAGCAAAGTTATCCAATGCTTCAACAAGGAAGCATCACCTACAACAAGTTATAGGGAAAAATAGTTTACTCACATACAATTTTACTCCTTCCTTTCTCTAAAACATTTTACAATTTTCAATTTCAGATTTTAGATTTCACATATGGAAACCAGTTACTACATTTTCATTGCCATTTTATATGGATAAAAGTTTCACATTTGGATCCATCTCCTAAATAAAAATTGTGTTCAACACACTTAGGTATAATTTATCATTTTATTTTAGTATTTGTATTTCATTTCAATAATAGAATAAAAGGGGGACATTGATATATACTAAAATCTGTTATTAGACATTTGGTAATGTAAATTTTGTCCTACCTTCACCATACACTACTTGTGATCACATTCATGCCTCTTATTACTAATTCTTCCACATCCACATGTTTTCTATACCCTCCCATTTTTATATTTCTAACCTACTAGAACCTCTTAATATGAGTCAAACTAACTAAATATATTGTTCATACATCTTTAAATCATTATATCCATATTCATGTCTCTTGGACACTAATATCAAGCTCATATAGTTTTTTTTACTAAATTATCTTGATGGTGAAGTTACTATCCCTCACCCCAAAATGGCTATTTTTAAAATCAAATCACTCCTATGGGCATACTTATTTTCATAACATGTTGATATAATGGAAAATTACCCAAATGGACTCATATAAATATAAATAAAACCCATACTTATTACTCAATTGGATTTTATCTATCAAGCATCTATGCACTACTACACATTGAGGAAAACTACCATATTATTGCCAATTGGAAAACCAATCACTAGGAGAAGTCATCAGCTAAGTCTTAAAAACACCAACAAAACATTATCAAGTGTTGAAAGATAAATCACTAGGTGTTTTAATATATCAAAGGAATAAAATTTCACATTCACACTAAGGGAAATAACAACATGTGACATGACTTCCCTCTTTGGATTATTGGATACATAGGCAATGGTTAATTATAAATGGGGGTGATTGGGGTTAGATTAACACAATAAAATTCTTAAGTTATTTTACAAGTTTATATCCTTCACAAAAATACCTAGGGTTTCATAGATAATTAATAAGATTTATAGAAATGTAAACACAATTAGAAATCAAGATCACACTCATAAATATAGTATAAGTAGGCACAACTAAATGTATGGTCACAAAGGGACAAACAAGACTAGGAGAGTAACATTAGCCTCAATCAATAACATTAATGATATTTACCCAAATTTAATTTAGTGATTCTATGTACATAAATGGTTAATTATAGATCTGAGCTACCCTTAGGTTTACTTCTAGTCTATCTCCACTATTATAAGTTAGTCACAATTAGTCATAAAATCAAAAAATTGAATGATCTTGATACCTTTAGTACTTTATATATTTAAAACATGCCAATTGTCAATTAAATGTTAGTATTTTATTTTTAAATTCATGCTTAATTACCATACATTACAATCTAAATTATATTAAAGTATTTATTTTAATTAGGGTTGCGCAATCTGTATTAGGGTAAAATAAATAATGAGTAAAATATACATAGACTAGAAAATTCTTGTAGGTGACCAATAATATATTTGGAAGGTCATCACCATGGAAATTATGCATATATAATAAAAGGGTATATAAGAGAAATATGTATATGCACAAATCATGTAAGGTGAAGGTAGGTTGATTAATATTTACAAATGTCTAATATTAGATTTTGGTGTTTACAAATGCCCCCCTTTGATTCTAGTAATTAAAAGAAATATAATGCTATAGTAAAGGGATAATGTGGTGTCTTTGAAATAATCCTTCAAATGTACAACGTTCTCTAAGAAAACCTATAGTGAAAATAAAAAATAAATATCCATATATGAAATTAAATTTGATAATGAAACTTTTGAAACTTAAAGAGCAAGGAATGAATACACTTATAAGTGGGTGAATCATGTTTCTTCCTATGGTATTTTTGGAGATGGAAATTCCTACTAAATAATTAGAGAACTATGCTTCCATATATAGCATATGAAAAATTGGGCTTCTTGCTGAAGCATTTAGAGAATTGGAGTGATCATTAAAAATAGATAAATTAAATAACGCAAAGTATACAGGTTAGGAAATAAATTCCTTAACCCTCAAGATTAATGGTATTCTATTTGACTATGTTGGATCTCAACCACACTATTCATTTAACCGATCTTTAACCTCAATATGAAAGGGGGAGCCTATGATAGGCGCATAGAGAAACTAATGAGGTGGACTTATAGATTCAATATTTAACTTTTGGTGCCATCAATGCTATGATATTAAGTAAATTTTTTAAATATAATGTATGCATGAATAATGTTGAGTCCCCATTATTTAAAATCTAATAAGTGCTAGCATGATATATAGTTACACACACACACACACACACACACACACACACACACACACACACACACACACACACCAAAATATGAAATATGTCATGCCCAATTTTTTAGTATGGTAATTATATATATGTTTGATTAAATTAATGAATCTTAATTATTTAACTGTTATTGTCATTATTTCAACATTAAAATAGAAGTGTGTCACATAATTATTTAAATACCTAATTAATATTATTTCTCTTTCTTTTACAACGCTTCTAAAGAAAATATAATAAAAACATGTTTAGGTGAAGGTTAAGTTTAATAGTGGTTAATGAAATAATTAACTTAATATCCTTATTAAGTGAGAAGGATAATTATGATGTCTTGAAAAAGAAGGTATGTTTTAATTATATTTTCTTGGTTTATTTATAGAAAAAGGCAATCTAATTTTTTCCTAGTATCACCAAACACATTGACAATAATATACTTATTATACAACAATTACCTTTAGTAGAGTTACCACCCTAAGGTTTATCAATGAATAATTCTCCACTATACTATTACATAAATGTTTCCCACAAAGTGCATATATAAATTTTAGTTTTCAATATAAATTCATCTAGAGGCAATTAATGTCTAAGTAAATTAAACTTGATATATAAGGATAGGAGTAATCAAAAATATTTTAATCTTAAAAAATCATATTAAAATACACAAGGTTAATCCAATAATAACTTAAAATACTAACTTGAGGGATGTTAATGGCACACTCCTATCCTAACCTATGACCTAAACTTAATGCCCCTATAACTTGGACAACATACACATTTGCTCCTCAAAATTAGGGTATGATGGGTATCCCCTAGAAGACATAATCACCAAAAGTGGTTGGTACTCTAATCCAACAATAAAAATTCTAATTCAACATGAATGATCTTCTATAAGCTCTAGATTTCAAAATCAAGGTGAACAGACACACTCAAAAGTAACTTATCATAAAACACCTTGATAGTTAACGGTGCATGTGTTTAGACAAATCACTTTCATAAAATAACACATATAATATTTAAAAGTAATGACAAGGAACCCATGTTCCTTTTGATCCAATGAGACAAAATTTTAAAAACTTATGGGCTTACACTGCTTGAAAAATCTCCATATCTCAATCATGTTTTTATCAATGACTGATGTCAATAAAAAATAACAAAATCTTACTTACTAGAGATACAAATAGGGTCACAACCTAATGACTAACTGAATTCACAACTACTATATAACAACACATACTAAAAAATTATCAAAAAGAAGAATACTATGCACAAGAAAGAACACTTTAATAATCTACTCTATGGATAAGTTCTCTAAGGGTTATTTTTTAAAGTAAATGTTCCAAGAAAACCCTTAGGTTATTTATTAATTCCCATACTAGGGAAACATCCTAAGGGTTAGTTATTTATTCTCATGCCCACTCCTCAAGTTCCATACATATTTAAAATGATCACCTTCATGTGCATAGTCAGGGTTGGCTATTATTCACTAATTACCAAAATGAGAGTTAGCTTTAAAGAAAATGCATCCTACCTTCATCATCTAGGCATATGACTAGGCTAAAATAATCACACTTGTGGTTAACTTCATGACCATTAGCTAACCGAAGTGTATATAAGAACTACCAAAGGATTACAAGGGGAAACAAGAAAAATAGGAATAAATGTGCTTAGAACTCTAAGTTTGATAATAATAAAAAATCAAGCCTTACTCTAGGAGTACATTTTGGTTATTAGACCCTTTTTTATATATGTAATAATCTGTGACCAAGGGCTTAGATAAATTAAATCATCTAAGAATCAAAACCCAAACTAAAGCTATAATACATTGTCATAGAATGAAAGAGTATAAGATAGCCATAAATTAACTTATTTATGGCAATTAAAAAATTAAAAAAACACCACAACAAAAGGGACTTCTAAACTATACAAAACACACCAATATCTATGATGATAAACTAGGTATAAAAGTACTTCAGGTATTAATTCACAAGATATTTTTTAAAATATTGGGACATGTTTTGTAAACTAGAGGTAACACGTTAAAGGAATTAAAAAATTTATTGTGAAGAAACTAATAATATTTCTTAGCATTCCAAAATTAATTTAATGGCTGAAAGGTGCCTTACAAAAATTATATGTAAACTGGATTAAAAATTACCTCACTAAAAGTCATACAAACTTATGATGAATTTATTTTATTATTATAATAAATTTTTTAAGATATTATGAATGTTTTACAACTCTTAGGTTTGTAAAATTACATTTCTAGATTTTTTTTATCATTTACAAATAGACTTTAGAGGCCATAAGTAGAAGTGAAAATTTCCCCTTGTAAATTGCATTTAGAATTGGTCAAAAGGGATAATTTGTGATGGATTTAAATATCATTTAATCATTTTTTTTATATTTCATATCTTGAAATAATTAGTTTAAAATATTAGATAGGTAAATATCCTTGTTAGATATTTATTTACATCAATTTCTAAAAGTGATTTAACTAAATTGAAAGGCAGATGGAGTTAAAAATCATTTAATCATTTTTTTCATATTTCATAACCTAAAATAATTAGGTTAAAATCTCATACTAGCTAAATATCCTTGTTAGATATTTATTTACATTAATTTCCAAAAGGGATTTAACCAAATTGAAAGGCAATAAGACATTGAAAAATTGTTTGATTAATTGAAAAGGAGAAAAGATGTTTACTTTATGAAAACTTGCTTAAAATACAAATGATGAAATTGGATGAATAAAACCTATATTTTTATCTTTACCTATAAATAATGGTTAAAATTTAATTGATTCATTACATAGGTTGGGTAGATGGTCCATTTCACCCATTGCAAAGAGTGAGTTATTAAGTTAAATGTTATACATCATTTTTACCTTGATTTATTATTATTATTTGAACATCTATTTCTCTTATGTCATGTATTTTTATAATCACTAAATTTAAATATATAATGATAAATTAAATTACCATTTCAAATCGGCTTTTATTATTAAATAAACATTCAATTTTCATAAAAATTACTAACAACCCAATCTATTATTATCGATCATCCATATTTGTATTATATCTTATAATATTACATTTAACTACAATACTATAGTGTATCTTCTACATAACAAACAAACTGTACATCCCACCTTCTTCCATATGTTTATATTCACATGCATTCATAGACATTATAAATATACTCTCTTACAATATCCTAGCATTATAAAACTTTAAAATTGATTATATTTTCTTACTTTATAATAGTAATTATATTATCAAGGTTAACAAATAAGAGCCTTAGATATTCATTTGGGTGGTGGTTGAATAACCCAAGTTATTAGCACTTCCAAAACATTAATAGCATCATAACTTCCTAGATTCACAAAACTACTCATGGTTATATGTATATCTTATAAATGAAAGTACTAGTTCTAGAGTTTTTCATGACCCAAGTGAATATATATGTTGTGTAAATTAAATTGTTTGGAAAATCATGTAATTTTTTATTTATTTATTTACTTATTATTTTTATAAACATATATATGCATCACATTTTATTAATTTATTTAATAAGTCTTTAAAAATTTAATCTTTATCCCAAATATAATTATACATTAAGAATAGTCATCCGCACACACCCGCACCCATATGTGTGTCTATATATATATATATATATATATATATATATATATATATATATATATACATACATACATATATACATACATATATACATATATATATATGATTTTGGTTTCTACATATTTTTTAAATAATGGGTAATAAAAAATATTAATTCTAATAAATATACCTTTAATTATATATACATACATACATATGTATGTATGTATGTATGTATAATTAAAGTTATATTTATTAGAATTAATATTTTTTATTACCCATTATTTAAAAAATATGTAGAAACCAAAATCTTTAGCAAGTACCATAGGTTATAGGCCCTGTATCTAAGGGGAGAAAGGCGACTAGGTCATGATGCCCTATTGTTGTTGTGTACCAAATAATGGGGGAAAAGGGACAAAAGGTACCATCTCACCCTCTCAATGGTTATGGGATGTTTAATCTATCCCTCCCCTTGTTCAATCATAGGGAGTGATGGGAGGCCAATGCCCCTCCCTCCCTAGCTTATATGTATATGTATATGTAGATGTAGATGTATATGTATATGTATATGTATATGTATATGTATATTTATATGTATATGTATATGTATATGTATATACATATGTATATGTATGTATGTTTAATTTTATATTGTTTTAAATGTATTTATATTTTATAAATTTTTATTTATTTATTGTATTCTCTCTCTCTCTCTCTCTCTCTCTCTCTCTCTCTCTCTCTCTCTCTCTCTCTCTCACACACACACACACACACACACACACACACACACACACACACACTCACACACACACACACACACACACACACACACACACACACACACACACACACACACACACACACAGAGATAATTTTAAAAATCATGAGCATTATGATATTAATTTTATTTTATTACTAATGATCTCTATAATTTATACCATTTCATTTATAATTATCATTGTAAATACATAAAGGCTTTTTTGCTTAATGTGGATAGAAAACACACACACATAAATATCACGGATCTAGAATTTAATTATAAATGATTTAGTCTGATATTTTTTTTATAAATAACCTTGTGTTTTTATCTCTAAGTTTTATTTTTTTAAAAGAAGGGTAAGCAAAAAATGAAGAATTAAAAATGCTTGTTTATAAATATATAGAGGGAGATGGAGAGAGGAAAGATATTATTATTTCCATTTTAATTTTCAAACCCAAAGGGAATTATAGAGAGAGGTGAATATATGCATATGGATTTTCACTATAAATAAAACAAGAAGGGAGAGGCTTTTTTATTGACTAAAGTAAGAGGGAGTGAGGGAGATCCATTTACTCAAAAACCACCCATTTTGACATACCTAGTGAGAGACATCATTTTTTATTTTATTTTAAGTAAACTACTCTAAATCATTTTAAAATAAAATGATAACTATTTCCACTTAAGCAAAGGATTGGAAGAGATGCAATTCTATAAATTTTCTTAACATTGAAATAAGAAAAATATAAGAATTATGAAGCATCCTACCTCAAAGCCTTCCTTATTCAAATTCCTTCTCATGTTTTATCTAAGAACATCTACACCAAGCTCCTTCTCCCACCAAAATGAGCAGCCCAAAAATGGATAAGAGTTGGCACGAAAAAAAAGTTATAATTTATTTTTCCCAAAATTGGTTGCCAAACTAATTAAATGGAGAGGGTACCACCTCTTACATGGGTAATTTATTGTCATACAATGCCCATACCTTTCCTTTAAAAGCCTTACAAGGTCATGAAATTTTACTTGCAAAAGTAACTTTCCCTTATACTTTTATTATAAGGTCAAAAATGTCTAATTACAAGATCATACCTCCATTACATTTCTCAATAATATATCTTACAAGACCCTTTATACACTCTAAAAGTTTCATATCTATCTACCCTAGGCTAGGACCTACCTATAAACCTCCCTAGCCTTCCTAGAGAGGATATGCATAAGTTTATTAATTAATATAATTATATAATTCTACATAACTTAATTTAATTTACATTTTAGATGTATTGATTTAGAACTTATAGTATTTTTTCTAAGTGATTTTCACCAAATAAGGGATTCAAATAAAGGAGGGAAACAAAATCCAAATTTATGCACATCCTAAGGGTCACCAAACATATGAACACACTAATATGGCATGATAAAAATGGCTCAACCCCTCGATTTTCCTATAAAATGTGTGCATATACATTGCATATGCCCCTAAAATCTCTTAATTTGTAAATATTTATCCCATAATATTAACTAAATTGACAATATAAACCAATCTAAGCTATTTTAATCATGTAATCTATCCCAATATTTAGACTTATATAAATTGAGGCTTGAATAACTATGACAATCCAACCAACAATCTCTCTTTTGAGGTGAGGTATGTAGCTTGTGAATTACTCATCTCAAAAGAAAAGAGTTAATTGAAACATGTTATGTACAAATATGTAATAATTTAGAATCATGTTCTTACATGTGGATAATATTTCATCATATTAATGAATATGCCATGAAATTATATATTAAAATTGTAATGTAAGGCATGTAAGCATCGTGTGTGTGTGTGTGTGTTTGTGTGTGTGTGTGTGTGTGTGTGTGTGTGTGTGTGTGTGTGTGTGTGTGTGTGTGTGTGTGTGTGTGTGTGTGTGTGTGAATTATACACACAATAATAAACATAATTGATATAAGCATTGAATAATAATTATATAAAATAGGCGCATGATATGGATCATGGTACCATGTACAAATAGGGAGGTGATTGATATAGATCATGACACAAAAAACTTGAAAAACTCAAAATATAATCATAGATTTATTTAATCATAATCACACAATGTTGTGGCTAAGATGCACATAATAAAATTACATAAATTCACATAAGGCAAGTTCCACACATAATGGAAATTAAAATTTCACATAAAAAGGTAAAGGCCAAAGAAAGAGTCATGTAATTAAAACTCAATTAATTAAAAGGAATAAAAAAGACAAGGGCATAAATAAAGAGGCATGAAATGATTCACTCAATCAAGAAAAAAATATAAGAAAAGGAAAGGGCCCAAAGATAGATATATACAATGTTTAGACATTAATATATAGTATTAGACACTTTAAAATTCTAGTTTTGATCTCCATTCACCTTGCATGAATTGTGTGTACACATATGGGTATTATTCACCATTATCTAACATTCACATACTTTCCATGGGTTTGAATTTACATATTCACTATCAATCACTTACAATAATTCCCTTATCCATGTCTAATATATTCAAAATCATATTTAGACTATATCCAAATCATCACATCACTATTATCATCTCTTATATAAATATATAATGCATGGATTGATTAAAAATTATGGATTCATCTAAACCTAAGAACTCAGCCCATGCCAAATAAAGATTAATTTTAAATTTCAAAATCATAATCATCAGTTGGCCTATACATTTCATATGTCATTGGCATGAGAAAATATCCAAAGAGTCCCATATAAAAACACAATATGTCTATGCATTTTACATATTACAAACTTATCTAAAAAACATATATCACTCATAAAAATATCACTTACACCTTTAAATATATTTCCCTATTATTTCAAATTCAGCCATAAGTCATAAGGAGTAGGTCATAGAAAAGTTTGAAACACCTATAATCCAAACCAAAATTGTCATTTTCCAAGTATCGAAAGGTAGATCATAGGTTGTATTCATTGAAGAATTTTTTTAACACCTATATACATAAAAATGATAATTAAATGTGGTTTTAACTCCTTCACATTATTAGATATGTAGGTAGTACTTAACCATTCATTTAGGAGTGGTTGGGATCAGCTCAACCCACTGTTATTCCCCTTTTTAAAGCCTAAATGTAGTGTCTAAATAAGACATAATATTTCAAGAAGGAGATAGGTTTATGGAATTATGTGCATAAATAGCTCTTGAAGATCACACACATACATGTTATAGTAGGCATAGTGGTTTGTACATAAATAGAGAATCAAAACCCACTTAGATAACCCTGATAGGTAATAGACACTAGAATCAATGGATACCATCTAGAATTTGACATTTTATCTAGGTCTAACCAATGACCCAATTCTTTATGTAATAAAATCTTGATCTTATTCCCCCACTCTTTATAACACCTAAATTTAGTCTTATACTTGAATAGTATAGTAAAAAGCTAAGTAACTTACTCCTTTAAGTGTTTTATTTTTATAAAAAATTCAATTCGTTACATTACCAGATTCTATATTTTACATTAATATTCATGTTTATTACTATATTCCATATAATTTAATTAGTTCAAATATCTATATTTTTAAATTTACATCAGCAAAAAAATTAGGTAAAACATATAATTGAACTCATTTATATCAAGAAGACATCCTCTACAAGGGTTGTTCCTTGTTCGATTGGTGTCAGATTCAAAATAATTCTATTTTCAAAATGATCATAGTTTTTTGTTAGTTATTTATCTTGGATTAAAAATATTTTTTATTCACCAAAATTATATGTGGGTTTTCCAAAATTAAGGTTGTATTATTTTTAGTAAATACAATTTAAATGGAAAATGGTGTATTTATTTTCATAACAACCTATGGGTTCCTTTACCTACTTGCTTTTATCCAAAAACATTTTTTTATTTTCGAACATTCGTCACATTTTTCTTGGAGTGGTTGGTTTTATATTTAACCCTTGCCAAGACATATTTATAGTATATATCAACCTTTAGGGTTTTATTTTATACCTAAAATTATTTTTTATACCTAATTTTAGATTTCCACTTATACATTTTATCTTATCTTATGGGTGGGTCTGATGCTTGTGTTTCTTGATATCTTTGGGTTTGGAAATTTAAAAATGAGTGACCAATATAAAACCTTTAATAGTCCTTTCCTTTGGATTTCATATTTTTTATTCATTCAATGCTTTATGTTTATGATTGTGAATGGAATAATGAAAATAAATATATGATTAATGATGCTAATTATATAAATTAATACTTTAATGATCATGATTATGATTTTCAAGATGATTGGTATAATAATGATGAATATAGTGAAGTAGAATAAGAACAAGATGATGTTTAAACCAATTTTCCTTATTTTGAAAATTTCCACATTTTAGAACAAGAATAAATTATTTATCAATTATATAATGTTTCTAGCAATTAATTTTCAAAATCATATGGAATAGATCCATGCATAAATGATACACATACATATTAACATGATGTTTTACCTTACAATGATACTTGTAAATGTAATGATTCTAGTAATATAGAAAGTATTGACATTCCTTTTTCTCAACTAGACCTTGAAAGTATTTGTTATATTGAAACAAAAAATGGTGATATTATTGAGAATTATTGTGATTTTACTTACTCTTCTCTCCAAATGAAATATAATTTAATTATTTCAAAATAAGTGATATTACTTTCCCTTTTCTTCAAGTGAAAATTTATGAAAATTAATGTGATAATATTCATTCTTATATTAAAAATAAATGTGAAAATAATATTGACATGAAACTTCTATTGAAGCAGAATGCGATGATATTTATACTCTTTCTTTAAAACCAAAGTGTGATGATAATCATAATTTATGCAATGATGTTTCCATAGAATGTTATTCCAATAAATGTGATAATATTTATGATGAATATGTTGTACATATGTTATATATATATATATATAGTTAGTTAAGACTAATGAAAGAATATTTAAAAATTAATACTATTCCTACTATCCATATCATTTCTATTATGCATGCCATAGGTGACCTCCAAAAGAATTTTTTTTCTATCACCTTACAATTTAGATCATGTGGTGATAATATGAGTAATAATATCATCCTAGGAAAAATAGTAACACAAATCATATTTAATTCTAATTATCAATAAGGTTTTTTCATGCCTTAGTTCTAAGTGTTTGATGGTCATGGAGTTCTTATTAGTCACTTAACTATATACTTTATCTTGGGAAATGCTCAAATTATGAATGAACACTATTTAAAGCTTCCTAAAAAAATTAGAAGGATATGTCTTATATTGGTTCTATAGTTTTCCAAGTGGCTCTTTACCCTAATTTAAGAAACTATAAAAAGTTTTAATATCCAACATGAACAAAAAAATATTACTAGATTCATATTAGAACCTCTCAAAAGTCTAAAGTGATGTCATGATGAGATTATTGAAGATAAAATTCTAGGATTTAAGAATACATTACATTTTTTAATGTACCAAACATTAGATTTGGATTTTTTTTTTAATATTTAGTGAGGGTATTATGTATCCACATAAGGAAATGTCACTTTAAAATTCTTATCTTTAATCTGAAAGAATTTATATGGATGTTTTCACCTATGCCTCTGATCTCAATTTTGAGTCAAATAAGGAAATAATTTCAAGTGAATCAAAACAAAGTTCACATAAGAAGGAATTTACCATAAGTGAATGTAAATACATCATCTTAAAAATAAAAGAGTCAATTTAATGTCCTTAATAAAAAGACAAGATTAAAAGTACATGGTTTATAAGGCAAGAGTCAATAAGAATGCACATATTAAAAATAATAATCAACCACATAAGTTTGAGATTTTTAAATATTGATCAAGTGATATTTTAATTAAAATACTTGTTAAAAAGATAAAAAATGTACCTCTAAATTATTATCACCCTCCCCATCACCTAAAATGACTACAGTAAAGACCATTTTATAATTATCATTGTATCAATGAACATATAGATAAAAATTGTTATGCATTATGATAAAATATTTATTTACTATTAGATAAAAGATTTATTATGTTTAGTATAGTTGAAAATGGGTCAACAAGGTCACTTTATTTATCTTATTCTACTATATTAATACCAAGTTATCCCAAGATGTTACTACCAAATGTCCAATGGTCGCTTGGGCTTATATGGAAGGTATAAGATTGAAATTTATAAGAAAGTTTACATCAAGAAACCATTTGTCATTCAAGCCCATATTGGAGGTGAATATAGAGAAGGCATTTTTGTAAATGGAAAAATGTAATGCAACACATGTATAATTGAATTTATTAAGGACATGGAACACAATGATTTAGATTTACAATATACACATACTTATAATAATTACATAGGGCATGTTACTATATCAAATTCTCTTGGGCCTAATATTATATATATATATATATATATATATATATATATATATATATATATATATATGGAAGCCTATTACACAAGTCAATATGACATTGGGATATCCATGTTACATTAAATGAGAGTATATTTGGATAAGATTAATATGACTATCTCCTTTACTTTACATTATGGTTTAATTTCATACAAAAATAATAAAACAAACATAAATAAGTATGCAATTACATCATTTTAAACACAAGTGTGGTAACCAAATACAAGTCAAATAGTTAAAGATTAATGAAGGAAACAAGTAAATAACATTGCACAACACAATAATATAAAAGTTATATTTTAAAATTATTATAGGAAAATTACATAAACCAATTTAAAATATTTTCTTAGATGATTATTACAAACAAATTTTATTTCTAAGCAGTTGGGAAGAGAATTTTTACACACCCCATATGACTATTTTTTAGTAATTCAACACATATGCATTATGATACCTCTTAATGTAGGCCATATATTAATTAATACATTATTATTAGTATTACCAAGAACAATGGTATTTCACATGTTGTTAGGATGACCTTGTATACTCAAATTTCATGTAGTATCATATTTTATAAATATATGTGTCAAGTATATACATGGAAATCAAGTGGTCATGGTTTTAGGTGTTCCATATGAGTATCCTATTTAGATAGAGGCATTTTATCCTCAAATGATGCAAGAGCATCATGCAAAAGTTGTCAATTTTGTGTTTGAGTCATTAAAGGTAAAACTTGGCCAATGTTGGGTGTCAAATTTTGTGTAGGACCATTTTAGGGTCTATCTATTGGTTGTATTAGAATCCATTTGGTGTCCTCGAGATGAGCTATCTAGCTTCTAGATGTTTTCCCTCCAAAATAGGGGATTTGAAAATTTAAATGTTTGAATGGAGTCTAGGAGGGTTAAAAGAATGTAAGGAGTGAATAGGTGGATAAAGAGGGATTAAGGAGTCTAAATAGGTCATGTAAAGGGTCATTATAAGTTATATATGTTAATTCATAAATTGGAAGTCATGTTTTTGTGTGGTCACCCTCACCCATACTTCGGGTTGATAAGAAAGAGGTAATTTAGTAACTAGCTTGAGAAATTGACGTTGAAGTTAGTAAAAAGAGAGAATGGTACATGAGTCTTAAGTGGATAAAAGGAGAAATATATCTCCAAAAGGAGAGAGGAGAGTCTGAGAGTATAAAATTGTATGAAACTCCTCAAGAAGGATCTGAAGTCCTTGAATGGACTGTCATGTAACAAAGAATGATATGATGAATACAGTAATGTGTATGATATGTGTGTTTTAAATTAAATGAGTGTTCATGAATCAAAATAATATTATATTATATAATAAATTGAGTGAAATATTGTATTCATATTTGTGTTAAGTTGAAGGTTTGGTAAAGTTTATAAGGCTGAACTAGTGAGCTATAGGTTGTAGTCAAGAAAAGGGAAGAGAATTGATAAGAGTGTTGAAGATTGATATAAGAATGAGGTATGTTAAATCCTCAATAAGTTATATAAAGGTTAATAAGAATTTTCATATCTAGTTTTTGATATGTCCAAGTTGGAAGGATTCTTTAAAGAGCACTATGTGGTATAAACCCTATTAAGAGTAAGATAGTCTCTCACAAATGTTGTCTCAAGTGCATTGCACACTTTATGCCAAGATTACATTACATGGATGGTTATTAGAGGTTGTTTGATTTTAGTATAATAATTTTTAAGGTTTTATTAAAATTTATAGAAACCTAGGTGAAGCTTATAAAACATTTTAGAGAGTTTTGGCCATGGACACCTTGCATAATCAGTAAAAAGAGTGCACATATGACTGAGTTTTATAGTTTTTTAGCCCTTAATGCATTAAAATAAGCTCAAAACCTATTTGAAAAGATACAAGATGTAAAAAAGAATTTTTTTTGGTGATTTTGTATTTTAAAATGTTATATAACTCAAGGTATGGAATTTTGAATTCCCACAGCTTGTGTAGGATCAAAGAAACCCTAGGTTTAGGGTTTTCAGGTTTTTGAGAGTTCTAACCATTGAAAAATAGAGTAATTTTATGAGATGAAATTTATTTTAATTTTAAAATATAAAAAATATGGTTTGGGTCTGAGAGTGTATGGATAAGTATGGATTTTAGGATTGTGGTAAGGTTTGAGGGCTAAATAGGCCTAAAAGAGGGTTGATTTGCAAAGTGCTAGCTAGGATAAGAGTTAAGTCATGAAACTTTAAAAACATATCAAGGGGGATAAAATAAGCCTATAAAAGTTAATAATTTTATAAAATATTTTCTATATTTTTTGATGAATTAGATTGATAAGTTGAAAAGAATTGGATCAAGTTTTATAGTACAATTTTATTTCACCCTTGTATTAAAATTTAATTCTTAACACCTAATCCAATATTTGGCCCTTGGAACCCAAGAAGGCTACCTAATGGAAAAGTTAGTAAAAGCATATGGAGTTTGTGAAAGGAATGATTTGTATGAGATAAAGTATGATTTATGAGACATATGAGGGAGGTTATAACTATAAAAAGTTTATTATAATATTAAAATAAATAGTTACATATGTTAAAAACACTATATAGCCCAAGATTCAAGTGAAATATTGAACTAAAGATGAAATCATTAAGACCAAATCAAGAAACTCATTGTGACCAGTTGGGTTTAGCATAAGATGTTGAATGTTGTGGAATAAATATCCCCATACAGCTACATCATTTGGTATCAAATCAAGGTAAGAGTGATTAAAATTTGGTTTTGAATTCTTTACAACTTATTAATTTGAGATGGATGCATAGTGCTAGAAGGTATGCATAAAATGACACCTTGTAGGGTATTGAGGGAGAAAAGGAAGTTACAAGTCTGATAAATTGAGATCAGCATAGATAAATATTAGATATAGGAGAAAGAAAAAATATCCCCAAATTTTGTTGAGAAGGACAAGAAGCTAGTCAAGAAAAGAATAGAAAATATAGGTTCAAAGAAAACATTGAAGCTCCAAGGAGAAGAGGGGAGAAATAATACCCCAAAAGAGAGTCAAGGAGGATAAGAAGAGGTCTTAGATAGAGGAAAAAATAAGATTAAATACCCAAAATAGGTCTAAGAGACAAGGTTGATAGACTTTCTAAGAGTAAGGTCTATATAGGCCTAGAAAATAAAGAGAGATGGAAAAGATGGTTATAGAAAGATAAGTAGAATACATAAGAATAGAATTTGGGAAAGGTATAGAGAGGATAGAGCTCATGATGAAGCTCATAAGAGAATAATAAATCCAATGGACTAGATTGAATGTGAAAATGAGAGTGCAGTGGCCACTAGAGCCACTTGTGAGGAGAAGAAGACACAAGAAAAGTATCTTGAATAATGAGAAGAAGAAAGAGAGATCAGACCAAAGAATCATGAGAAGAGAGATGTTGTCAAGTAAGCAACAAGAGAAAGAGACTGAGAAGAGATTTCTCATTGAGGAGAACAAGAAGGAGAAAGAAGTTCCAAGAAGAGCACATGAAAGTGAAGATGAGAAGAGATGGAAAATGTATATGCCAAAGACATTCAAAAAGACTATTTGGTCTCTCATTTTATATGCTAACATTGCTTTTAAGTTTGTGTTTTCAGGTATGAAGAATAAAATAGATAAGGCCAAACATGAGTCCTAAAAATTGGTGAAGAATGGGTCAATAACACTACCCATCAAGTGGAAAGAGGATGATAAAGAGAAAGAACCTCTTGAAGAAGACAAAGTTTTGAATATTGAGATCATTACACATGTATAAGATGAAGAGAAAGAGGATTTCTATGATGCATTGACATGCATAGCAACTAAAATAAAGGAGATGGTGCACCAAGAAGATAATAAGGTCACCCAAGAAGACATGAAGGTCACCCAAGAAGACATTAATAAAGAGATAAGCTTTCAAAATTTGCCATTGGAGGTAAATTAATGCCTAAATTTTAATTTTGATTACATCTATGAAGAAGAAAATGATAATATGCAGGTTGAGGAAAAGAGTGATAAATTTCAGCCCTCAAGAAGAGAAAAAGGGCATGGATATGTGTGGCCTAAATGGTATAAACAAATAGGTATGTATATTGAAGAAAAGAACCTCAAAAAAGATGTCAAGCAAGGCAAAATAATAGGAGGAAATCACACACAAGTGTGGAATAAAAAGACAAATGGCAAAGTATACCAAGTTGGCATGGTAGAGAATAAAGGCATGAAACATGAAATAGATGAAATGAGGAATAAGTGATATCCAAATAAGGTACAGGGTAGAAATTGGTTATAAAAGAACATGGAAAGAGTACAATAAGATCATATTTAAAGTTTACTCCAAGAAAGCATGAAGGTTGAAGAAGATAGCAAGTCCACAAAGAAAACAAGCGAGATGGTGCATGAAAACCAAGATAAAGAAATGAAGGCACAACCATGTATACAAAAAATTAATGCATAAGAGAAGGTAAGTGTTTGTAATAAGTGTTTTCAGATTTTGTATATGATGATATGTTTGAAGTTGACTCCAATAGTGAAGATAATTTGCACATGAAAATAATGGCATTGATGACTAAGTGTGTAGCAAACCAAGATGAAGATAAATCACTTCAAAGAGTGATTGAGAATCATGGTATGAAACATGTATAGGTTTATATGACTCTAAAAAATTAAGGAGTCCAAGGATAAGATAAATGATAAGTTTCCCAAGACAATGAAGAACAATGTACACCAAGGTTTGATGAGGCATATGAAGAGATTGATGCACAAAAGTTACAAGAGTACATAAGGATGTTGGAAGAGGTATTCAGTCCATTAAAGGGGCTAAAAATAGGTGAGGTACAATATTAAAAATTCAAGGATGAGATCCAATAAACATCAAGAGAGGAGAAGCAAAGAGAAGTACAAGAAGTTATGTAAATAAAGATGCAAACAAGCAAGCTATTTAGAAAGTAAATGGGGTATGAAGAAGCCAACAAAGTGAGATATTCATTTGGGAAAGATATAACTAAGTTCAAATTTTCTAAGCATGGATATGGATAACCCAATATTGTTGAAGCCATGATGTACTATTACGAGAATGAGTGAAACAAGTAATTTATCTTGCACAGTGAGCAAGATGAGAGGAAAGACCATCAAAATGTGAAGAAGTTTGAAGAAAAGGTAGAAAAAGAGAGTATATATTATAAATGGACAAAGTTTGACATGAATTATAATATATTTGTGCTTAAATAAGAAGAAGACAACATGAAAAAGAAGCAAAAACCACTAGACAAGAAAGAAACAAGTGAAAACAAAGAGGAAACATGCTACCAAATAAGCATGAGGAAGAAGAATTAACAAAAATTGGTTGAATATAAAGATTATGAAGGAAAATACATTTGGAAAAGTGATAATATGCACCATATATAGAGCTACAATAGTTGAAACACTTTATAGAGTTGGAAGATACATGGACAAGAAGGCTAGACAAAGCCAAGAAGAGGACAAGAAAGAAAGAATAACATGAAAATTAACATTAAATACTCTTAGATGTGGAATTTTAAACCAAGGAATGAATTTTTAGGCTCAAGTTTTTTTCTCCCTCCTTGGGAATATGATGCAGGGGCATCATTTAAAAGCTGTCAATTTTATGTTTGAGTCATTAAAGGTCAAACTTGGTCAATTTTGGGTGTAAAATAATGTGTAGGAAACTTTTAAGTTTTATTGGTTTTATTATAATTGATTTCGGGTCTTCAAGATGAGCTATCTAGCTTCTAGGTGTTTTCCCTCCAAAATAGGGAATTTGAAAATTTAAATGTTTAAATGGAGTCTAGGAGGGTTAAAAGCATGTAATGAGTGAATAGGTGAATAAAGAGGAATTAATGAGTATAAATATGTCACTTAAATGGTAATTATAAGTTATATAATTTAAATCCCTAAAGTGGAAGTCATGTTTTTGTGTGGTCACACTCACCCATATGTTGGGTTGACAAGAAGGAGGTAGTTTAATAACTAACTTGAGAAACCGACATTGAAGTTGGTAAAAAGAGAGAATGGTACGTGAGTATTAAGTGGAGAAAATGATAAAGATATCTACAATAATAGAGCAGAGAGTCAGAGAGTGGAAAATTGTATGAAACTCCTCAAGAAGGATCTCAAGTCCATGAATGGATTGTTATGTAGCAAAGAATGATATGATGAATAAAGTAATGTGTGTGATATGTGTGTTTTCCATTTAATGAGTGTGCATGAATTAAATTAATATTTTATTAGACAATACCTTGAGGCCATGATTGTATTAATATTGGTGTTATGTTGCAAGTTTGATAAACTTTACAGGGTTGAACCAGTGGGCTATAGGTTGTAGTCAAGAAAAGGGAAGAGAATTGATAAGAGTGTTGAAGATTGATGCAAGAATTAGGTATGTTCAATACTCCATAAGTGATATCAGGGGTAATAAAACCTATATGATTTATTTTTTGAGATATCCAAGTTGTAGATATTATTGAAAGAGCACTCTGTGGTATAAACTCTATTAAGAGTAAGACAATATCTCACAAATGTTGTATCAAGTGCATCTGACACTTTATGTCAAGATTGAATCATATGGATGGTGATTACATATTTTTTTATTTTAGTCTCATCATGGTGAAGGATTTATGAACTTTATAACAACACAAGTGAATATTATAAAAAATTTGAAAGAGTTTTGGCCATGGAAACCTTGCATAATCAGTAAGAAGAGTGCACATATGACTGAGTTTTATAGTTTTAAAGCCCTTGATGCATTGAAACAAGATAAAAACCTATTGGAAAAGATATAGGATGTGAAAAAATAAATTTTGGTGGTGATTTTTTCCTATAAAATGCTATATAACTCAAGATATGGAAGTTTGAATGCCCACATCTTGTGTAGGGTCAAGGAAACCCTAGGTTTAGGGTTTTGAGGTTTTTGAGTGTTCTAATGGTTTAAAAATCATGAAATTTTGTGTGATGACCTGTATTTTCTTGTTGAAATATAAAATATGGTTTGGTTCTGATATTGTATGGATATGTACGGATTTTAGGACTATGGTAAGGTTTGAGGGCTAGATACGCCTAAAAGAGGGTTGATTTACAAAGGAAGTGCTAGCTAGGAGAAGATTTAAGTCATGAAACTTTGGAAAAATCTCAAGGGGGATAAAATAAGCCCATAAAAGTGAATAATTTTATAAAATAGTGTCTATATTTTGTGAATAAATTAAAAACCTCCAAAAAGGGGCTATAAGCCTTATAAGGCCACAAGGAGCTTGGCAAGTGGAAATAAGTGATGAATTGGGTTTGATGAATTAAAAAGAATTGGAGAATGTGTGATATGAAAATGTGAGGTCACAAATGTTTTTAAATTTAATTATTAACACCTAATCCAATATTTGGCCCTTGGAACCCAAGAAGGTTACCTAGTGGAAAAGTAAGTAAAAGCATATGAAGGTGTTTGTGAAAGGAATAAAGTATGAGGTGTGAGACATATGAGGGAGGTTATAACTATAAATAATTGATTCCAAGATTAAAATAAACATGTACATATGTTAAAAACACTATAGATCCCATTATTCAAGGGAAAGATTGAGCTAAAGATGGAATCATTAAGACCAAATCAAGCAACTCATTGTGACTAGTTGGGTTTAGCATAAGATGGTGAATGTTGTGGAAGACTTCTCCCCATTCCTCTACATCATCAAACCTCATGACCATTAAAAATAGTTAGGCCAATTATATATGATCATTCTACATAGTCAGTTATTATTTAATAAATTTTAATTGAATGAACTAAAATTAATAGATATTAAATAAATTAAAATGAAAATGTTGGAATACAAAAATATGATATTAAAACATATTATTATATTTTTTTTACATAATTTTAAATTTTATAAAAATAATAAAAAGCTTGAGAATATGTAAACCTTACTAAAATACATTTAATTTAGACTGTGCATGCTAATTGTAACTGGAAACTTCTTAAAAGGACCTATATATTGCATCACATATAAAAATAGAATTCAAAACTACATTGGAAAAGGTCATATAAGGAGGACAAGGGAATAATACAAAATTTTCTATTGATTATAGAAACATCTTGTTAACTGTGCATCTAACTCCTCAATCTAGTTCTGTGTAAATGTAAATGAAGATTTCCTGATTTTATGCAGGAGTTGAATAGATGGGTGGAAGATCTGTAAAATAGAAAACCCTAGTCCTTCACAAAAACAAAATATAAGATCAAATGAAAAATATGTAAATGGGTAAGGGAAATAGCTGAGTTATCCTAAAAAAACTTGTCTAATCTATGTTCTACCTACATAGCCCATATGGGTCTTAGGCTGATGTAGTCTCCCTCTTAGGGTGATTATATGATCTAAGATTATGTAGCTCTAAGACTCTAGAAATAATATTGTTTCAAATTATTAGCAATGGATGATCTTTAACTATAATAAAAATATAAAAAATTGGCATATGACTATTATAAATAAAAAAATTTGAAATTGAAATAAATAATGCTCTTTTTCTCAATGTGTAGTAATTTGAAATTAGATTGTTAGAGGGATTTAAGCGAATTATTTGATGTGATTTTATATCCTAATATTTATAATATTTTCTCTAATTGGATTTACAAAATGTGAATGAGAAACATTGTGGAATGTCTTGATTTTAAAAATTTATTGTTGGAGTACGAGGGACAAGTTTGCACTAGGGGATAAGACCACAATGTTGCCCTATCTAACCTAGACTTATTTTGTCCAACAAAGACAAAAACTATTGGAAAGGCCTAAAAGGTGCATATAGGTTAAATATGAGTTAATGGGGTTGAAATAGGGATATACGTATGATATTTTATGTGTTTTCTATAAATTAAAGGCTATTTTATATATTGTAAGTTAGTAAAATGGTAAATAGACAAAATAAAGTAATGATGTGAGGAATAAACATTGTCAAGCACTTAATGATTAAATTTTTGTCTATATTTTACCCCCCTTTATTATAGTGATGTAATAAAGTGGAATTACTATAGTAAAATAGTTTGGAACCTGAGTATGTATGCTCACTTTATCTTGGGATGTAAAAATTGATGGTATAATAATCTTTAATGAAAAAGCTACAACAATGCCACTGAAAGTAGTTATTGTCCATATTTGGTAATTTTAAACCTAAATTATTAAATTTGTAAAGAGAGCAAAAAAATTACAAACCTAAAAGAGTATGAAATCTAATTACCCTATAACTTTAATTTTGATCCATAAACTGTGTTTACACATTAGGCTTTTAAAAAAATTTACAAACAGATATTTAAAAATGGTGTTTAATAAATGATCAAACTAAATCTTAATGTGTTTAAGATGGATTTAAAACTAATTGTGAGTGTCTGAAAACTCATTCATTCCAACTACACATCTAAAAATGATCAATAATCAATTACCTAATTTCCCATAAGTTTCATAATTTAATCAAATTTCATCCATAGATTGAATAAATGATTAAAATCTATGGAAAACTAAATGCAAAATAGAATATAAAGACACCGGAGTTGTTTAGGAGTTCACCCAAATGGGCTACGTCTCTGGGATTACTAAACTATAATCTGATCCATTAAAAATCTATTTACAAGTAATAATGCAACTCACAAAAATATAATGAAATCTCAAAATTTAGAAATTCATGCCATTAGACCTTTGAAAAACTCTGACAATACTTAGCAACTGTCCTCCACCTTCACAAAGAACTTGCATAATCTCTTCCTAATGGTCTACATCAAATCATCAGTTCAATTACTCAAAAAGACAAAAAAACACCAAATTGGAAGCACCATTACAATAAAAGGAGCGTCTCATAATTCTAAATGACTTTTTAGTTTACTTCAAGATCTAAAAATGCCTCTAGTTTGGTCAAAAATGCCAATTTCTATAAACTATTCCTTATAAATTTTTACACAATCATTTTCAATACCCTATACAAGTAAATGTTTGTGCCTTTTATAACACTTACAAAGGTGTGGCAGATTGGTTAGTCCATTTATCTATTTCGTCACATGTTATGGGTTCAAATCCCAACTACCTAGGCCGTGGCATTACCATGTATGGATAAATATCCCACATTCATGGGGTGGACATATTGTAAAGGCTTCAAATAGCCTTACATTGAGATTGTGGTTTATTGATTGGGCCACGTATTAAAACTATTTTTATTGGCTTGGTTTAGAAATGGATTTTGGCCAAACTTAGGAACCATGCCAAAATTAGGAAATCTCAACTGCTCACGATTGGTTGGTGAGTTGAGTTGGCATGGGAAATCTCAAGCTTTATATCTTAGGCTCAACATAGGGTTGGCATGAACAAGTGACATGAACAATACATGGAATTAGTTTAATAATTAAAATATCAAGATTATTAGTCCCACATGCATCATATAAACAACACAGAGGCATATATATGAAAAAATATAACAATGGTAATGTGAAGTAATGGAGGCAAAGACACCCCTCCATAAAAGAGTGTGTCAACCCTCACTAAGGGTCCCCAACTAACAAATAGAAGGGCCTATTTGTCCAAACATGAGTTTCAAAGACTGGAGGTGAAAATAAAACACCTTTTTACCATTTTTAACATTCATTTTCACTACCATGTGTCACATGTTGATTGGTCCACTTATCAACCATCCACATCACTATTTTACCTGGTTTGACCACAACTTTGATTGGCCATAACTTTTGCATATGGACTTAGAATTAGTCTATTCAAAATACATTAAAAATATTGTGATGAGTTATACACCATAGAACTAGTTTAGAAATGTTTGAAGACCATCAATTTTTCTAGTTTGACTAGCTTTGATTATTTTTTGAGAAAAAATGGACCAACGATAAATGGAGCATATGATGTCTATATTACATGTTCCAATAAGTGTTGGAAAGATCTCAGAATGCTCTTCATCTATGTACTAGTTTTTTGAGATATTGGGAACTATGAAGGATGAAAACTTCTCCATATCAAACCTCCCCACAAAGACGCTTTTGGTCTCCAAAAGTCCAATCACTCAATAAATCTTTAAAATGGATCTATGCATCACACCAAAGTATAGAAACCAGAATATTGTAGTGGTTAAAATTTCCAAATGTATTGTAATGCTAAAATTATCACAATAAATGGATTAGTGTAAATAGAAAAAAAGTGCTTTCCAAAGAGGCAATGTCTAACTAAACCCATGTGAATTGTCCAATACTGTAATTACAAAAGTAGATCAATATGAAATAAATAACTAAATGCCAAACATAGGCAAGGGTCCACTAATACTACAAAACTGCCTACAAAATATCAATGAAACATATCATGGTAACAACTCAAAATTCAGACTGGATCCCTGAAACAACATGTGAATAATTATGTCTACCAAATGTCACCATCCAAAGTGATGAAACTACCATCACTGCAAGAGATCACATGGTGCAATTGCAAACATGTTTGTTAGTGTGATCAGAATGTACTCTAACATTGTAACCATATTTAGAAATCACATTTACTACCCACATGGGTATTATACCACATGTGATTTATAATTATGGTAACAATCCAAATTATACATTGTTATTACAAAAAAATACCCAAAATATGGGTCTTAAAATTCATCCAACATATACATGCCAAAAATAGATTAATTCCCAAAACAATAGTTACTTTGAAATGCAAATATGAAAAAATGAACACTACCAATGTGCCTATTAACCTACATAAATTGATGTCAAAGTTCAAAATAATGTTTTTATATAAATACAAATGTGAGAAAACAATCCAAGTATGATAAACCCATCCTTTGGTTTTTCTCTACAGGTTACTCCAATAAACCCTATTTAAAGCTAAAATTCATATGGGTATATCTCCAAGTTTAAACATGAGTTAACTCCTTTACCAATGCATCAGGAATCAAAACTTATTAAGAGATTAAAAATAGATATTTTATCATAACCATGAACATTAGAAATTAATCCAAGTATGATAAACCTATCACTCAAGCTTCATATCTTGGGCTCAACATAGAGATGGCATGAACAAATGACATGGAAAATACATGGAATTGGTTCAATAATAAAAATATAAAGATTATTAGTCCCACATGTAGTGTATAAAAAATACAGAGGCATATATATGAAAAAATGTAACAATGGTAATTTGAAATAATAGAGGAAAAGGCACAACTCCATAAAAAGAGTCTATCGACCCTCGCTGAGGGTCACCAACTAGTAAATAATGGGGCCCATTTATCTGAACACAAGTGTCAAAGATCAGAGATGAAAATAAAACACCTATTTACCATTTTTACCCTTCATTTTTTTAGTACCACATGTCACATGTTGATTGGTCCACTTGTCAACCATCCACGTCACTATTTTACCAAGTTTGACCACAACTTTGACTGGCCATAACTTTCACATATAGACTCAGAATTAGTCTATTCAAAATGTGTCAAAAATCTTGTGATGAGTTATACACCATAGAAATAGTTCATAAATGTTCCAAGACCATCAATTTTTCCATTTTGACCAGCTTTGACTATTTGTTGACCAAACTTTGACCAATGATAATTGGAGTATATGATGTCCATTTTATGCATTCTAATAGGCATTGGAAAGTTCTCAGAATGCTCTTCATTTATGTATTATTTTTGGGAGATATTGGGAAATATAAAGGATAAAAGTACTCCAGATCAAACCTCCCCATAAAGAGTCTTTTGGTCTCCAAATGTCTAATCACTCATTGAATATGATAAATGACTCTTTGCATCACACCAAAGTATAGAAACCAGAATATAGCATAGCAGTAAAAGTTTAAAAATGTATTTAAATGCCAAAATTATCATAATAAATGGATTAGTGTAAATAGACACAAAGTGCTTTCTAAAGAGGTAATGTCAAACTGAACCCATGTGAATTGGCCAATACTACAATTACAAAAGTGAAACAATATGAAATAGACAACTAAATGCCAAACATAGGTGAGTGTCCACTGACTCTACAAAATTACCTAAAAAATATCACTAAAACATATCATGGTAATGATTCAAAATTCAAATTGAATCCATAAAACTGCATGTGAAAAATTATGTCTGCCAAATTTCACAATCCAAAATGGTGAAACTACCATCACTATAAAATATCACCTCGTGCAACTAAAAACATGTTTGTTAGTGTAATCAAAATGTACTCTAATGTTGTAACCATATTTATAAATAACATTTCTTTCCCACATTTGTCTTATACCACATGTGATTTATAAGTATGGTAAGAATCCAACTTCTACATTATCATTACAAAACACTACCCAAAATATTGGTCTTAAAATTCATCCAACATATACATGCCAAAAATAGTTTTTTTATTTCATTTCTTGTATCACTTTCTCTTCCATCCCACTTTCCTATGTTAGAGTTATGGAACTCCAAACACTTATTCTCTTCCCAAAGACCTCTCATAGCCTCTTCTAATCATCTGAACACCCTCTACCTGAACCAAACACCTCTGAACACTACCCTTTGTCTCTCAACCAACATCCAACCTAAACTCACCTTCCATAGCTTTCCTAAAACATTTCTAACCAAAATTATCTTCCCAACCTAGATCCCATTGTAACCATTGTTGGTCACCTAATCGTCGATAGTTTGACCCTAACTACTGATGGTCACTAACCATCGATGATCAACTAACCATCGATGGTTTGTCATTAACTATTGATGGTCATTGTCTATTAATTTTTAATAGCAAGATGATTTGACCTATTAGACCCTAACCAAATTCCACTTTTTGAGTTTCTATTTTATCACAGAGGATCACTCTATTTTATGAATAATGTTTGATTGAGCTAGCATTGATATTTAAACATTTATTTATAAAATTATTCAAATCCATCTATCTCCAATCAAGCACTTATTATATTTCATTTTAGTATATTCTATTATTTATGCAATTTATCTTTCATTTTAAAAACTTAATTGTTTAAAAGTTTGGATTGATATCCCCCTAGGAAGCCTATGCTTCTTGGATCTAGCTCACGCAAGGCAATCCACCCTACTACCCAACTAATCAACCATTTCTTTAGTGATTTCTTATCTGTAGGTTGTTCCTTCCTAGACAAAGAGGAGTCTCCATAATCATCTAGATCAATGTGTACAAAACATATTAGGATTTTCTACCATACCCTCTTTGAGTTTCTTCTCACTTTTTTCTAAGAAAATAAAATGAAATTTTACTAAAACATTCTAGCATGCCTAGTGGGACCCTTGAGATTTTTCTTTGGCTTATATCTATAGGAAATTTAGTTGCATTAGAGAAGATTCATCCATTACATTCTTTTTTTTAAATTAAATTTTCCTTATCTCCTTTGTTTCTTTCTAAAATGCAAGTTCTAGTTTCTTTTATTTTCTTTGAAAAAAGTAAACATTGTCTTATTTTGCTTTCACTTCTAAAAATCAAAATTATTCATCCTAGGATTAGGATTTTCATTATCATAGTCATATCTAGGTGCATCTTACTTTTTTTGTATTCACTTGAAAAATACACTAAAATTATCTTTAGGATTAAAATTAACATTGCATTCATTGTCTGCTTGTATTGATTAGCTCACATAGCTTAATTTGGTCAAGTAAATTAATCATAATCTCACTTCTCCCCCCACACACAATACCATACCACACATTTAATTAAACATCAAAACATTGACATAAGGCCTGAGTGAGATTTCATCACCTCACGGTCACCTTTCCTCATCTATCCTACTTGGATTTCACCACCAAGGGGAGAACCAACTCAATATGATGGTTGAGTGAACCAACTCAATATGATGGTTGAGTATAATCTCTAAAAACTCAGTATATTATGGTTAAGCACTTGACACCCTTATCATTATGGTTTTTGATGTAAGGGGTTAGGCCCCAATATCAATCCATGTACCAAGTTCTAGTACAGATATTAAGAGCCTTTAACTACCTAAAACCATCCTTAGATATCTTCTTCTAGTACCTGCTCTACAAGCATGAGTTAGTCTTCATAACTTATTTAAAATTGATACATAAGCCTAAAAAGAGATAAATAAAAAAACCAAATAAATTGGGATCCACCTCCCAACCACCCATCTTCCTCTTCATTTTCATCCATGGAATATGTCTCAGATGTAGAGAGCTCTCCCCATCCTTTCAAAAGTCCTAGTACCCCTATAATAGTTGCCCAAGGTGATATGAATTTCATCACCTTTTGTATAACAACCCCATAACCCTCCAACATTACCTTAACACCATATCCCATCATACCCCTACTTTGTTTCCACCTAGTAACCCACCCTATGGTATGCCATCCCACCTTATAGGCAACACCTCTATTTCCACCATTTCCACCCAAACCTTAGTCACCCAAGCATCTTCTTCTACCAATAATCCCACCAATACCACCATAAAAAACCAACCCATCCATCCAAATAACACCCAAACACCTTCCAACCTAATCAATAACCCTTCTAGTATAGGAGTGACACAACCTTTGGGCACTTGTACTCCACTTACCATTGGAGTACCCTCTACTAGCATTGCCACCCTTCCCTTTATTTTCAATCCACCTACCTCCACTCCATTTCAAAGCTTAGTGGTTCCCATACCTTCTACCCTTACACCCATTAGTACCAAGGTTACCACCCATCCTCAACACATCAACCCGAACATACCTCCAACCCAACCCATGTCAATTCTTCAATAAGTTCCTATTGTACCCAACCCAAGATATATTCCAAACCCATAGGGGTATATGGATCCATCCTCTACCCAACCTCTTATATCCTCTTACCCATACATGGTGTCTTCCCAACCATCCATGTCCACATATCAATATGTGGCAACCTCCCAACCTTCCACTACCTATTCTTATGTTGCACCTACCTAAACACAACAAAATATGCCCTAAAAATATGGGGGTGCACAACCACAAATGGATTTCATTAAGATGTTAATGGATAAGATGACCACTTTAGAGTCATCTATCTCTAATTCCTATAGCTTCTTATCATATGATCAAATATATAATGAACCAATTCATCCATCTATCTCAATCTGACCTTATCCTCCTCAATGGGAGATTCTAAAATTTTCTAAATTTTAGAGCAAAGAAGATCCTCAACAACATCTTAGAGATTTTAGACACTCTTACTATTTGATTTCATGTGTGATGCTCTCCTTATTCACACCTTTATCATGTCTCTATTAGGTATGGTACTATATTAGTACAATTCTATTACCAATAAATCACTCTTTTTTTCCCAACTAACTCAAAACTTATTAGATAACTTTTCCATAAACATCTTCAAGAAAGTCTCCATCACTGATCTCTACTCCATTCAAAAATTTGATGACAAGTCCATTTCTGACTTCATATCCTGTTGGAGAGGTTTGATAAACCAAATCTCTTTCTCCTTGCCCTAACCTAAGTTAATTGAGATTTTCTCTCTAGATTGTGCCAAAAATATTTCCTCCACTTTGCAGGTTTAAATTTTTAATATATTTGATGAAGTTGTCACCATGGCATGAAAATTGGAGATTAAAGACAATGATGAGGGGAAGATAAAATTGAGGAAAAAGAACTCTAATTTCAAATCAAATGAAACTTCCTCCTCCAAAACCACCAACCACTCCAATACTAACACCAAGACCAAGGGAATCATGAATACATTTTTCCTTAAAACCGCCCCTCCTTTAGTTGTTAACAAACCCAACTCTTCTAACCTGAATACCCAAAACCAAAACCATAACAACAAAAATCAATACACTCCTTTTAGGGAGTCATATGATTTAGTATTGGAAAATTTGAAAAAATTAAACATCATATAACTTCCTCTAATTAAACCCCTAGAATAATTTGATTCCTCTCATCCCACCCCTAGTTGGTATAAAGAGAACAAATTGTGTGCCTTACATTGTGTCATTGGATATGATGTTAGTATATGTAATACTTTCAAAAGCACTATCCAAGGGTTGATTGACAAGGGGGAACTTTTACTAGATAACCCCAATGCACCCTTAAATCAATCACTTGACATATTTAAACAACCTTTTCCTAATCATTCCCCTTCTATAAATAATGAAAATAATAGTGTGGAATCCTCTCAAAACCATGAGGTCTATAATGTTAATGTGGTTCTAAGTGAACTCATTGTTGAGGAAACCATTGCCCAAACCACCTTTCTTTCCCCTCCACTTATTGAGGTAGTGGAGTCAGCTTCTATTATTTTGGAAACTAAAACAAAAGAAACAACTATTTCCCTCTCTCCACTTGTTGAGGTAGTGGAGCTACCAGCCTCTCCTTTGGAAGACATACCAAAGGAGGCAGCCATTACCACCATATCCTTCTCTTCCATCTTATAATAATCCACTCTTCCTTTGGAAAGCATTCTTAAAGAAGAGGTTACTTTATCCACCTCTCCCATGTAAGACTCACCTTCACAAGCATTGGAGTCTTTTATTGAGAAAAAGGACAAGGTGACCACTCCCCTCTCTCAACCCATGAGTTTGTCCTTTTGAGACTAATACTGAAGGGATCAAACCCATCTATAAGCCTTTCTCTAGACTAGTTCAAAACTCAGAGTACCTATCCCAACCTAACATAGATTATGACACATTTTGGCACCATCTTGAGCTTCTTTACCCAACCAAGCAAAATCCTTTAACCGTGCCATTATCAACCCAACATTACACTTCCACTATTAAACCCACCATCTTCTCAATGAAACCATTAAAAACATCTACCCCTTAAGCCATAGTTGAACCAACTAAACCGACTCCACCCAAAGTATCCCAATCACCTTATACCATTCCATCAAAGCCCGTCAAAAACTTAGGTTTGCTCCATACTCAGAGACCTACTCACCATCTGTTAAATTTGGATTAGCACCACATAGCCCACTAAAGAAACCCCAATTCAATCCAACCAAGAAAAAGGAGCCACCTAGGATCCCAAAAGTTAGAACCTTGCCACTTATTTCTACCTTACCTTAAATTTTGGGACCACATCCTTCTTATATCCTAGGACCTCATCCTTCCATTAAGAAAACATGTCTCCTAAAGACAACCCAAACTTAGCCTCCTCTTCTAGATATTCCCCTACCTATTCTTTTTGCACCCTCTTCCTCCAAACCCTCCACTACCAAACATCCTAATTTTAACCTTCTATTTTCAAACCACCCATTACCAAGCCTACTATTTCTAAAAATTCTACCTCTAAACCACCAACCACCAAGAATAATCCACCACCTAAAATTCCCACTACTAAGCCTACTCCTAAGAAGGCTTCCACCCCAAAATTCAAAACCAAAACTCCAACATCCTTGCCACCTTTTCCTGAGTCTTACTCAACCATCCTAAAAAGATTATTTCAAAATCCTTTCTTGAATTTTCCTCCCATAAAACCATCTAACCCCCATAGTCCTAAGCCATCCTAGTTTGATGACAATCTAATTTTCTCATACCATAGAATGCTAAGACATGATATGAAGAACTGTAAATCTCTCCAAGTCCTAGTCCATCAGCTATGTGCTTATGATGACCTATCATCAAAAGAGCCACCCATAACCCCATAACCACTCCAAGAACTATAAGCCACCACCCCAAACCTACTTGCTCTTGCATTCTCATTTAAGAGTAAGGAGGAATTGAAGCACTCCTCTAGCACAACTCTTCCCCAAATCCATACCAATCATGTGGTCACATGATCACAAGCCCAATAAAATCATAATGGGAAGGTGAAGATATTCATTCCATAGACATACCCTTCTTCTGCCACCTAATCACTCAACCAAACCCAAACACATGGAACTTCTTCAAAACTAAATATATCCATATTGGGTACTTCTTAATCTAACCCTTTTGAGTCAATCCAAAGAGTAGTTCTAAATAAACTTGACCAAACACCAGTGAAGATGAGTTTATATGAACTAATCAATACCTCACCCCATCACTACCAAGTGATTATAGAAGCTCTATAATCCATAGAGGTCCAATAATAAGATACATAACCTCTAGCTACCTTTGTCAGCATCCTCCATCTTTCCACCCTTGTTACCTTTAAAGATTCAAAAATACCTTCCGTTCATGCCCAAGAGATAGATCCTTCTCTCTTCATCACCACATACATCAACCAAACCCACATCATGAGGGTTATAATCAATGGAGGGGATACCATCAACATTATCTCCTCCCATGCATATGACTAGCTAAAATTTTTGGATAACATTATGTCAAAAACCACAATAGTGCTTCATTCCTTCAATGACACTATAGCAACAACTCTAGGAACTATCATCCTCCACATTCATTTAGGACCTTACACACTTCTTGAGCTCTTCTACATATTAGAAGGTGAGTTCTAGTAGAATGTCCTACTTGGACACCCTTGGATATGTTTCATGAATTATGTACCATCTACCCTACATTGTTGCATCAAATTTGAACACCAAGGTCAAGTATTTTTTATACAAGCTAACCCAAGCCCTTTCACATCATGAAAAATGACATACCAACTAAATTCTCCTTCTTCCCTCCACCAAGTCTTCACCAAATAATGATAACTCCATTTCTTTTACTAACCTAGCCTCAACTAACTCATCCATTCCTTCTACCTAAATCCCCATAAAGGACCCCTTGGAATCCACATTACAATATCTTTTACTTGGGAGTATCACCTCTTAACCTTGGATGCCTTCCCTACTCTCTAGGAATATAGAAACCTTGACCAAAACCCTAGTTATGACCCCAATACTAGAACCACTATTTCTTTTGGGCCTCCCAATCTCTAAATAAATCTTATCTATGGGGGACTTGATCAACCAATTACCACCTCCTCTTCTCCTTGACCATGCACCTCTAATTTCTCCTATTTAGATAAACTAGAGTTTGCCAAAATGAACCTCCATAGATGTGCTTGAAAGGAATTTAGTATAGGATGTTATGAGAGTGAACCACATGAGCTTCCTCTATGTAAGACTCAAAATCCTCGTGAATAATTTGTTCTCAATCTTATTCCACTCGAAGAGCTAATAGACTCGCCTCCCATTACCTCCATTGATGAGAAAGTCCCATCCTCACTATCCACTCCATCATCAGCATATGAATATTTTGAAATCATTCCCCCTAGCTTTTTTTTCCATCAACATGATCATCCTTGGACCCTTGACTTATCAAAAGGATGTGAAGACCATAACCATTCCTCTAACTAATCCTGAGATGGTAGGAGATGAATCTCCTACCATTAATACCATTCATTGTTAGGATGATTATTCCATTCTTGCCTATCTTAGTGCATAAGATTATTCTAGTTAAAAATCCCTTCCTCTTAAGACTTCAATGATGTTGAATGAATCCACCATGGATATCAACTTGGGTACTTTGGATAACCCATGCATTATCAAAATTGGCCAATCACTAAATTCCATAGAGCTTCAAGATTTCTCCTCCTTCCTACAAGACCGTAACATAGCATTTGCTTGGTCTTATAGTGACATGATAGGAATTGACCTTTCCATCACCACCCATAAAATAGTCACCAAATATGATGCCAAGCCAATTAGGTAAAAACTTCATCAGATGCACCCTCGCAGAACCCTTATCATCAAAGAATAAATTCAACACCTCTTATCAATAAATTTCATTCAACCCATTGATTATCCCCAATGGGTCTTGAACATCATCCCTATCACCAAATCAATAGGGATACTTCACATTTATGTATATTTTCATGATCTTAACCTTGCTTGCCCAAAGGATGACTTTCCTTTTCTAAGCACTGACCAACTTGTTGATCGTAAAATTGGCCATGAGATATTCTCTCTTATAGATGGGTTCTTGGGTTACAATTAGATCTTAGATACCCATAAAGATCAACACAAGACCACCTTTGTCACCCCTTGGGGAAATTTCTACTATAGGGTTATGCCTTTTGGTTTGAAGAACATTGGTACAACCTACTAGTGTATTATGATCTACATCCTTCATGACCTTATTCACAAAATCATGAAAGACTATGTTGATGAACTTTTTGGTAAATCCAAATGTCATAAATATCATTTGGCCATTCTTAATATTATCTTTGAATTCCTCATCCATTACCATGCTCACCTTAACACCAAGAAGTGTATTTTTGGGGTCTTGTCAAGAAAGTTCCTTGGATTTATCATCTCCCTTCAAGGAATTGAATTTTATCCCACCAAAATAAAAGCTATCCTCAACATGCCTCCTCCCACCCACATCAAGCAACTCCACAGCTTTCAAGGGAAGCTCCAATCCATTTGTCACTTTATCTCTCAGCTCTTTGATCGATGCCAACCTTTTTACCACCTCTTGAAAAAAGATGTATCTTTTAAGTGGGACAAAGACTATCAAAAGGCCTTTGATTCACTTAAAGAGTACCTTCTATTTCCATCCATCCTCATTCCTCCCAAAGAAGATCAACCTTTATACCTTTATATTTACACCATCGATCACTCCTTAGGGGCAATGCTGGCACATCGAGATGAGAAAAATAAAGAGAAAGATATCTACTACATAATATATACACTTATAGAGTACAAAACTTAGTATACCTCTACTAAAAAAATTTGCCTTACTTTAGTCTTTGTGGCTACCAAACTTTGCCATTACCTTCTCAACCACAAGACCTATATCATAACCAATACCAACCCACTCAAGTATATGCACTCCAAGCCATACCAAAACTAACATATGGCTAAGTATCTTATGCTCTTAACTAAGTTTGACCTTGATTTCCTCTAGTAAAAGTTAATAAAATGGAAAGTTATCATCGACCAATTACCTAAATAACCCTTAGCAGATAACCATCCATCTCTCCTTGAGTTTCTCAATGAGTCCATTTCCACCCTTTCTCAAGAGGACATCACCCATCAAATGACCATGTTCTGGAATGGATCAAAATGTTAATGTGGTAGGGGAGTTGTTATTATCCTTATTCCCCTTAAATATTTAAACTCTTCCCTTATCCTTTAAACTTAACTTTAATTCTACCAATAGCATGGTTGAGTACGAAGCCCTAGTGATAGGTCTCCAAACTGCTTTAGGCTTGAGATTCAAGATGATTAGTGTTTTTGGTGACTCCCAACTCATGGTAAACCAAATAAATTAATCTTATCAGTGTGATAATGATGTTTTGAAAGAGTATAAGAAACTATTATATGTACTCTTGGTGCCATTTGAACACTACCATATCCAAACCATTCCATGATCTATGAATAAGTTTACCAATATAATAACTTCTCCCACATCTTAGATCCCATATATACCCTTTGAATCTAATATATCTATCATTATCCATCATATTACCTAGCCTTCTTATATAAAATTAGACTCTCCAACCATCTTTAATATGGAGGAGACCTAACCTGACCTTTGGTATAAGCAGGTCTTTGACTATCTCAACATTGCCATCATTCCTTCCAACCTTTATAGGAATGGTTGAAGATAATTTATTTAGATCACCCCATGTTATATTATAATGGGGGTAATTATTTATAAACATGGATTTGATGGTCTCTAATTTTGATGCTTACATAGTCATGAAGGATCTCATTAAATTAGGTAAATTCATGATAGGATTTGTGAAGGCTACTTTAGTGGTCCAATTGTCACTAAACGCATCTTTTTCCTTGGATATTACTAGCCTAATATTAACCATAATTGTTTTTATTATGTGAAGAAGTGTGTTAAATGTCAAAAAAATATCAATTTACATCATGCACCTAGCCATAGTCTCTAAGTATCCAAAGATTTCTCGCCCTTCTCACAATGGGGTCTAGATCTTATTAGTGAAATTAGCCCCCATTATTTATAGTGGCATCATTATATCATCACTACAATAGAATATTTCACCAAATGGGTTAAATCTATCCCTATCATTTCAACCAAGGATAAAATTATCATTGACTTTATTAACCATAACATTATCTATCATTTCAATGTTTTGCATAAAATAATCACTGATAATGGTAAATATTTTAAGAATAAGTCCAAGGTCTTTATGATTCATTTGATATCAATTTAAGTTTCTCATGACCTTATCATCCCCAAGTTAATGGATAGGCTGAATATTCTACCAAAACTCTTACCAATATGCTAACTAAAATTCTTAAGACATCTAGTCGAGATTGGAATTTACACATCCCCTTTACCTTATAGGAATTTTGTATTAGCATTCAGACCCCTATGGGTGTTACCCCTTTCTATTTTGTCTTTGGAGTAGAGGCCATCTTTCCTCTCAAATTCCAAACTCCATCTCTTTGTATATCCCTATAGGATATCATTTTTGAAGATAGTTATCACAATAATGTTTATCCCAAATTGAGCTACTTGATGAATATTATTTATCCTTACCCATATTCATTTCTATCAATAATGAATCAAGCACACTTATAACAAGAACCTCAAAGTGTGAGAATTCAATATCAGAGATCTTGTCTTAAAGGAAAATCAACATGTAACCAATATGGAAAAAAGAAATCAGGGCAATTTTTATTTCAATTGGCTTGGACCTTATATCATAATGCACAAGTATAGATCAAGAGCTTACCAATTATCCTATCTTTAAGGGAAACCAAAAACTAATCCCCTTAATGCTTTGCATCTACATCCTTTATTTTGTTAAACAAAATCAAACTCACCTTTTATCTAACTTAAGCTCATCCCTTATTTTTAACCACCTTCATCTCTTATTTTAAGGACAATCAATTAAAGTTGGATCATGCGATTATCCATCATAGCCTTAGCCTAATATTGAACATGGGTACCATGACAATACCCATGGCATGATTCTCATGGTACTCTCCACCCCTTTATATGATTGGTTCCCCTGGTTATTGTCATTTAAAACTCCTTTACCCATTATCAACCTTTTTTTACTTTAGTTTTGCCTTCATGAACGTGAACCATTTAAGCTTATATAATTAAATCCATGTCAATAGAAAAAAAATCAAAAAATCATATATTTTATGGGTCATTCCAAACATTCACAGACTGCTCCCTTGAAGGACAACTTCCAAAACCAATCAAAATTTCTCAATGTAAGGTAGAATTATCCTTTGAAGGGAAACTATCAAAATATTTAAGCAAATCTCATAAACTTATACCACTCCCTTGAAGGAAGGATGAGTAAAGAATTTGTCAAAGCATAGCAATTTCTTGGAAGCTTATCGCACTAACTAGCTTCTCCAACTTCCCAATCAATAGCAAAATATCAAAAGACCCATTATCAAAATAAAAAAATCAAATATAATTTTGGAAGCCACGATTGGATTTCATAAGTAGATTTCTTGCATTGATTAGTCTACACCTTATGTGACATGGAATTTTTTATACTAGCTCTTTGCTAACCTGTAGAAGAGGCATGCTAGTCTCATAAGAAGATTCCATTATCATCCATCTTTCCTCTATAAATAAGGGATTTTTGAGCTTACTTGACATTATGTGATCAATAAAATTTTTAACCACCTAACAAATGTTAATACAAAGTATTCAAAGGGCTCATGTTCATAAGTCAATCTAACTTTCATTTATTTTAGTCCTTGCCAAAGAAGAAGCATTGTGTCTTCTTCTTATTCTCTCATACCTATTTGTTAATGCATTCACTAAAGAAGCTTGTATTTTTTACTGTCTCATCTTTCTCATCTCTCCTTATATTTAGTTTTGTTATCCAACTTACTTTATGTGTTTTAAGATTCATTCACCTTCATCTAATCAAATGCAATTCATTAAATATCAATTATGCATTTTTTTATGACTTTGTCATCTTGTCTTATTTGTTTGTGTGTTTTCAATCAAGATAACATCTTAATGAATTAACCATATCAAAAAAGATCATATCATACCATCATAAACATAATCATCATAACTAATCATAATATATCACATCATTAACAACATCCTATCTAATTCCATCTATCATATCATCACCATTTATCACATCATAAGTCAATAAGTCATCACATATGTTGTCCATCACATTTCTATTTTGACAACCTACCTAAACATGTATCTACTCAAAATAACATCATCACATCATGATCACATCACTAAAACAATCTACATAACCAATCACGTCACCTAATAAAAAACTATCATGTCATCACCATCTATCATATCATAAATCAATAAGTCATCAAATATGTTAATCCATCACATGCCTATCTAGGTAAGGAAACATATATTCATTAATTTAAAACATCCACATTTCTAACCAAACATACATTTACTCAAATAGAGATGCTAATCATAAGCAAACATTACAACATCATAACAATAACAACACATCCATAAACATGAGTAATAAACCATAAGACATATCCACAACCATAACCACATCATGAGCTCATAATCATGATAGTAATCATATATAAAAATAATGTATATATCTCTCAAAATAATATACATCTCACTAAATTGGCTCAAAGGTTGATATCAAAATTATATAATTCATCAAAATATAGAATCTCATGAGAATCTAAGGTGATGGAACACTGCTACTCCTTGGATCCTATCCACCTATGGGACCCTTTTGTGCACCTATGAATGTTTCCCACTAACTTGGTGTAGCAATGCTAGCTTCCCCACCCCCTCATTATGTCACATACTCATAAAATCATGGATTATATGGAATTTGGGTAAATACCAGTGCCTCATACTATCAAAACTCCTCTACTATAACAATGTATCTAGACATCACAATCATCCCCAATGTTCTTATAGGTGTCGATGACCATATTTGTTCCTATATCAAGGTGTCCCACTCCTATGTGACCAAGGATATCTTGGCTCTAGCATGATCCTTCTACTGTATTAGAGTGACCACCTATTCCTAAGCTATATCTCTCTTTAGGGTCACTACTGCTAGAGCTACCTATGTCGTTACTAGTGATATCCTAGCTTAATATCTTTTTATGATGATTACTTGCCTATCAGGGGAATCTACCTCCATCTAGTCCTTTCCCCCTCCTCCATATCAACAATCATGACATATTTCTCAACCTATCCACCATCTATGTCAAATATTGGCACATCATAGTGTGCTTGGAACCAAACAAGGTACTTCTATGTGACCCCTACATCATCAATCTATAGTCTCACTAAAAACTCATCTCATTCAAAATCTATATCATTTGAGTCTAGATATGGAAGTGGAAACTATGCATCCTCCCTCTTATACCTCGAGAAAGCACTTGGGATACCCTACACTAACCTAAACTACCTCCTCATCTTGTCAAAAGCAATCAAATCTACCTTAAGATCGTATCTACCCTCAATCCACCTATAACTCTACAATGACAAGATCTACCTTGTAAGATCTACCCATGTCATAAATCTAACATATAGTCTCCAAATGACATCACCCTTAACCAATGTATCTAACCTATCATGGTACCACTCCAAGTCTCATTCCCTTCCCCCTAGTCATGTAAGAGTGTAACCATACCTCCATCACATGAAGCCAACTCTGTAGTCCATTTGTACCCATCCATGCCATGACAATCCACCTAGTTGAAGCACCCTAATGTGCTCATATGCCTAGTAGTGGAGAACAAACTTGACACTAATGACAAACCTCCTGTGTGACCTATAGCCCCAAAGATCTTAGTAGATATTTACTAGTAACACTAGAGCCCAAGAATACACTATCTGATCCATAATCATCCTTATTAGAATGCCTAACAATATAGAGGGAAATATACCACTACTAAAATCTGATAGTGCATAACAAGTCATGGCTATCATCATCATCATGACCCATCTTTCTCCCCTATCCATATGCTATAAGGGTACATAGTGGAGGCCTCCAACATGCCACCTCATGCACACCAAGTCCTCCCTATACAACACATCTATGAGTTAATCTCACACCTCACCATAGATATGATTTATTGGCTCACATCATATCAATAGCCTCATGATCTAGTGGATGTCGTCTAGTAGGATCATCATCTCTCCAGCCGATAGTAAGAATGTGTTGGTGTTCAAGTCCCATCTCTTAATGAGGGTTACCAATATATTCACATCTCTAGGAATGCATTGATAATATCTAATGCCTCTTAAGCCCACTAATGTCAAATAATCCCACTCTTAGTCTATCATCACTTGATATACCTCATTTAGGAGTTGTGGTACTCGATCCTACACTTATAGTTGATCCCTCACTTACAAGGATAGACACATTCCTTAGTATACTTCACTTGTCAGAACGTCACCTATGACTACTACTTATTTAACCTGCCTTCTACCTTACCCTACCCACCTCATCTACACAAACACCCACATAATTATACCTATACTAAAATCTTACCCCTAACATAAACACTTAACCCATTCTTTCTACCATTCTTTTTTAACCCTCTTTTCCCTTTATCTTCAAACCATCTTTGATCGACCTTTGACGACTGACAGTTTGGTGGTGAACCATCAACAGTCTCCACACTGACCGATTTAATGGTTACCTATCAACCATCAATGGTTTCCTATTGATCAATGATATTTAATAATGACCACTGATGGTCACTATGTGATAACCACCAATGACACATAGGCCTTAGGGCTTACCTAAATACCTATAAACATAAAAAAAACCTCAAAAATTTAACTTGCACCTACACTAATTATCACCTACACTAGTTCTCACCCAAAATCTAACCACCCAATACATAATTTCATACCCAAATCTTAACCACCCCTCAATTTCCAACACCTACCCTTACCCACCCAGAGCAATAACAAAACAACAAATAAAATACTAATTCAATTACTCTACCAATCTCATTTTTCAACCTCCATCATAGTGGTACCCTCAACACTACCACCGCTACTCATCCCCATGCTCTACCTCCACCTTATTACATCCTCACTGTCTCTCCTCCTCTTTGGCCCACCTTAGTCAAACATCCACCTCACTTAGTCAACCTTCACTCACTTGATCACACTCACTTATACATTAAGAAAGCACCAACCTCAACACCAAGGACAACCAACTTACACTATCATTTTCACACAAAAGATAAATAATAAATGTGATAGGTCACTTCACTTTTTGTAAAATGGGGAAATAAAACCTCATTTGACCTTTAATGATCACACTTTTAGGGTTGATGTCTAACTATCAATGATTACTAGTCAACTACCAATGTTTGACCTTGACTATTGATGGTTGACCCCATATAGTATTTTCCCATCCTACCACACTTCTTCTGACCACCACCTTACAACAAACATGTAACCATGGGAATCTAACTCATTTTCCACTAACCACCCAGCCATATGACCTCACCTTGGTCATTTTGGCCCATCTTTCCCATGTTTTGTAACACCCTTGCCTTAGTCATTTTGACCACATTGATTACCTTACCATTTTTGACAATCTTGCACCACTTTTTCACACTGACCATTTAGGTACCTCAAATCACACCCCTCATGGTCTTGACACCTACAACCATTTTTTTCTCAAGATCACACCCTACCTCAGATACCTACGAACATATTGACCTTTCTCTAGGAGACTTGTATTTTTGAGTGTACCATAACCACCATGCCTAAATGTAGACACTTGGTTCACTTATCACTTATCCTTTTAATACCACTTATTTTACCAACTACTTCAACTATGGTAGCTTAGTCTATGCATGATCTATGTTATCACACCTAATTACATTTTATGCACATGTTTACACTTCAATGCCTAACCTATCACCAGAATTATCACCCACTTACTTTCTTATCAAACCTGTACCTACTCTTATTTCACCTCATTGATTATTGGTTTGAGGAGGAACACCTCCCCCCATACTTGAGGCATCTGACCTTCTACCAACCTTACTTTTTTTATTTTGTAGCTTGTAGATACAAACTACATAACAAAAAGGGAAAAATGTAAACACTAAAAAACCATACACTATGATTCTATATGTCACACTAACCTTTAGATCACCGATTGACCCCCTTGATACCATTTTCTAATCATTTACCCCGTCAGTCATTAGTAAAAATCACTAATTTTAGCCAATTTTGACTATGAACTTAACCATTGATAGTCGACCCTTAACCATCGATGGTTAACCTTAACTACTGAAGGTTTGCCCTTAACTACCTCAGGAGTTAACTTCAACTCAAACTCTAGCTTGATTTTTAATTAATATTTGTTTGAACTTCCATTTGCATAATCAATGCATGTTAGGCTAAAATTAGATAGCTTGTTAGACAGCTTGTTAGACTTATTATTTCACCACTCCCTTCCCTCTATATCAAGAGAGGAAGAAGAGGTAAAAGAGGATTATAAATTCTTGGTGCAAGAGATCAAAGCTTCTTGTGTAGGCATTCTTCTTACTTCTGGTGAATTTGAGAAAGCTTCTAGTGAACTAGTAACTAGGATAGAGATCAAAAGTGTTACTACAACTCATCAATCAACAACCAATATACTGTCACTCTATCAAAATTTCTCTAAAATATACAACAATCTTTCAACCAACCTTAAAAAATTTCATACCATCAACAATAAATCTAAGTATCTATTTCTTATCAAGATTTAGCAATCAATTTCTTTGTTTCATTCCTTATATCACTTTCTCTTCCATCCCACTTTCCTGTGTTGGATTTATACAACTCCATCCACTTCTTCTCTTCCCCAAGACCACCCACAACCTCTTTCAATCATCTAAACACCCTCTACCTAAACTAGACACCTATGACACTACCCTCTATCTCACAACCAACAGCTAACCTAAACTCACCTTCCAGATCTTTCCTATAACCTTCCCAACCAAACTTCTCTTCTTAAGCGAGATCCCATAGTAACCATCAGTGGTCACCTAACCACCAACGATTTGACCCTAACTATTGATGGTCACGGTCTACCAATTTTCAATAACAAGTTGATTGAACCTATTAGACCCTAACTAAAATCCACTTTTTGAGCTTTTATTTTATCATAGAGGATCAATCTATTTTTTGAATCATGTTTGATTCATCTATCATTGATATTTGATCATTTATTTCTAAAATTAGTCAAAATTATCTATCTCCCATCAAGAAGCTCTTGTATATCATTTTAGTATCTTCTGTTATTTATGCAAGCAATTTATATTTCATTTTCTTAATTGTTTAAAAGTGTGGATTGACAACCCTATAGGAAGCTTGTGCTTCTTGGATTTAGCTCATGCTAGGAAATCCACCCTACTACCTTATTAATCAACTATTTATTTATTTTTTTATTATCTATAGGTCATTCTTCCCCAGATAAAGAGGAGTCTCCACAATCATCTTGATCAACATACACACAACATATCATGTTTTTCTACCATACCCTCTTTGAGTTTCTTCTCACTCTATTCTAATAAAATAACTACTCCATCTGATTTAGGTGATAAAATACCATTAAAATCAAATTAAGCCTCTCCACACATCTCTATTATGGAAATATGACTAGTTTCAAGATTTTAGACCTCAATACTATGCCTAGTATGTACAATAGCTAGTGTACTTCCTCAATTTGGTATTATATGTAACACTTTCCCTCTATCCCACTCAAGGTTGTATTGTCTTTAGATAACCCTGTCCTGCATAAAACCCTTATGAAATCTCAAACCCTTGGCCTACAAACTTTGCTCTCTTTCTATAACTCTTGACTATGGCTTACATTGTGGGATTAGTTGTAGATGATGATCCTGGAGCTATATTTAATGTTATTTTAACTTATTCTATTGTATATGCATATGGTATATGTATTTTAGTTTTTGAATATTAAGACATCATCACTTTAAACTCTCCTTGAGGCTTTCCCAGCCACTGTGTTCTTTTATTACCTATACCAACATGAAAGTATCTTTCCCTTGAATAACTGTAGGTTTTATTGAGAGGGTTGTAGGTCATTATTCTAATAGTAGCATGAATTTGATTACATTTGAATCTCATTAATCCTTATCCTCATGATCCTTTATACTCATCAATTGTTATCCAATAAACCTATTTATGTATCTGAAACACTCAATGAGCATTACATCCAATTCTCTCAGTCAAATTAAAAAAGTGATTGTGTCCATGAGTGGTTGTACGTGATCTTAGTGTTTTTTAATAGCTCCAAATTAAAACATACTCCAATTTGGTGAGTATTTACAATCTTATATTATGAATATTCATTCAATATTTGAAAATTCCTATTACCAGATGAATTATTATGCATTGTTAGCTATACCTTAGGAGAGGCCTATAAGATGTTTCCTGTAGCACTATAGGTTATGTGCATGAAATATAAACTATAAAAATCTACTTTGGTGATTTCAAATCCATTATGAATATTTTATACCCTTAATGACCTTATAAAAATTATCAAATTCCTTGATGTTGTTCCAAGTATGACCTTTCATTTAAACTCGCCATAGGTGAAAGAGGAATATATGTACAGATCATAGCTATAGATGCTTCGTTTGTGACTGTACTTATGTTTCCAAATTTTTATATCATCTTCTCATGCTTATGATAACATAATAATTTATCCCTTGAAATGATAAATTCATAGACCCACAAGGTAGTCTCTTCCACCCTTTACTTCAATGCACCTTCATAACCATATTTGGTTATATGTAACCCTGGATGACTACATGCCTATACCCTGTAGATGAAGGCTATAGGATTCCATCCTTAAGTCTATATGACTATGTTCTAGTTTCCTCAATATATTCTTATATAATAATGCCTTAGGGTTTATGTCATGATGCCTTCTTAGGATGTATATATGATGAATCTCCCTTCATTACAAACACATACACCTATGGGCCTATAGGTTTATTTGGGAATGTACAAGCTCCTTTCTTATTTTAGACCCTTGCTTTGAATTGACCCTTGCTTGAATTTACCCTTATAATAATAACATGACACCCCATATTTCATAAAGACAATCTCTTCAATGATTGGCCTGATGATTCACATTGGTGTCCTTTGTACAGACAATAGCTTATATATAAGCTTAAAAATGGATTGAATGCAGATCTTGATCTCAATTCCAATCTTGGTTAAGATTTATGAGGTCATTGGCACTAATCATATATATATTGATACTATTATTCTTGAAACCTTATGACTTTATTTTATTTCTTGATTGTGTCATGTTATCCAAGGCCTGCAAACTCTTGCTCTCATATTCATGTTGCCCCCTGATCAACCTTATCTCTCTTGAGATGAAACAAGGTGACTTGATGTGTATAGGTCTTCAAGTTTCTCTCATGTTATCTATCTCCTTACTCAAACATGTGGAAGTCTCTTGACTTTCATATACATCTATGAATGATCTTTCATGGTTGTATCATGATGTTTAACTTATGCTCATATCTCCTTGATCATGCTTGATAGTGCTTTTGATCAACCTTAGCTGTCTCTCACCATGAAACTATGGAAAGAAGGTGTGAAGGTGGTAGAGATAAAGGAAGGTGAAAATATTAGGTAAATCATTAAAGGAGTGTGGAAGTGAAGTGAAAACATGGTGAAAAGGTTGAGAATGGTAGTGAGATGGGATGGATGGGGTGGTGGTGGGAAGGAGTATGGAGAAGTATGCTAAGACCAAGGCAAGGAAATATGAATAAAATTGGACACAATACCATTTTTTCACATGGATTTTGAGGCCATTATATAAGGTGAATAGAGAAAAATTAAATCTTGGTTTTCTCAAAAAACTTTAAAATTTGTAAAAATTCCTCAAAACATGCTAAACTGGCTCTTTGAATACATCTTTAGGGCATGGATATGAGATTTCATGCCATGAAACAAGAAAAGTCTCTAATTTTTATGCTTGGAAATCATGAAAATTTGATGAAAACCCTCTAAACATGAATTTCTTGAAAACTTGAAGCTAATTTCTTCTCCTTAGATCGTACAAATTCTCCTTGCAAGCTTGCCAACTGTAGATTTGGACTAGCTAAGTTTGTGATCTATGTTTGACCTTGAATTATATGTATAACACATTCATAATACCATAGATATATATATATATATATATATATATATATATATATATATATATATATATATTCCTTAAGATTCTGTAAAAAACTTAATTTCCCTAAAACTCTACACAGGTGAGGAGAAATTAGAGAAAAACAACTACCTTTTTGGTTGTTAGGCATCATAATTTAACCTAACTTAAAATGGATGGTTCTTAATCCTAAAGAATCCAATTTAGAAACCTCTTGAACCATTATTAATCCTTCTAAGTCTAGTTTATTCACCCTAAATTTGAGAGTTGTACCCTTCTGCAGGAGACCATACCATCAAAAAACCTATAGGCATGTCTCTATGTGACAAGTAAAAAATAAAAAAGAAGTTGGTTTATGGCCTATATAGCCATGAAAATCCATTAAATTACCATGCAATCTTGGTAATGGCCTAAAAATGACCTCCCCTTCCCTGTATTATATGAAACTATATATATTCCATACTTCTCTTACAAAATGAAGGAAAAATGACCAAATTTACTCTTTTAAAAGCCAAATTTAGTTCCCCGCCATTTGAAAAGAATATTTTATAAGTATCACATGTTATACATGCCAAAAATATAAATTTTAACCCTTTTTTATGTTTAAATATGGAAATTTGGCATGTGTGGAATGTTTTAGGCCCTTTTTGGCTATTTAAGATATCAAGATACCTTCTTATGACTTAAAACTTTAGAATTAGGATACTTTCATACCTTTTAACATATTTAAATCTCTTTTTAATTATTTTATAACTTTTAAAATCACTTTTGATGTTTTTAACCTCATTTTTGGCATTTTTTTAACCCAAATTTGTACTTTTAAAACATAATTGACCAGTTTGATGAGCTATAAAGGAAAATTGACCATTTTAGGGAAAGTTTCAAATAATATGGGTAGTAATTTGGCTTTGATAGGCCAAATTAATAAAAAAAAATTGGTGATTTTATGGGTTCACCAGGCTGCTGGTCAAAAGAACTTAGAATTTTGGCAAGGATAGACCAAGACAAACACTAAAATTAGAAAAGCTTGCAAACCAATACACATTAAGAGAAACTGATTCAACAACAATAGACATGTGCATGTATGCACTTAGAGGAAGGAAAAAAAACAACACTATAAAGGAAAACAACTACTGAAGCATGTGTAGAAAAACACTTAGAGAAATGAAACTATGACTATGTACAAAGGAATGACTCTCTCAATAACAATATTTAAGAAACATCCCATTCATGAGAATGGGAAGCTCTTATCCACTCAAATTGGATAATTGAAAATAATTTTTCTTATTAAAATCAATGATAATATAAGGTTCACTCTAAATTATATCAAATTTGGAGTTCTTACCTAGCTTTGCACGCTCTTCATCCTATTTGAGAACAATGTCTTCTTAATGAAATGTTTTTGATGAAGCTCTTTTGTCAAATGTCTTCTTGACTTGCTGTTGATTTGACTGAATTTTATGCATATCATCATCTATTATATCCTCTAATTCTCTTAATTCATTCATTCTTACCTCCATTGCATCACTTTCTAGAAGCTCTAGCTGGTGTGCAAGCTCCAATTAGATAGGTAGACTTTCTTCTCTTCCATAACCTAGGATATATGGTGAATGACCAATGGCTTTCTTAGGGGTGATCCTATCAGCCCATAAATTAGTCTTCAACTTATTATTCCAAGATCTCTTATTATCTTCCATTGTTCTTTTGATGATCTAAATTAGGTTCTTGTTAGTAGATTCAACTAGTCCATTACCTTGTGGATAGTAATTGGATGAATATGTCAAGTAAATAACATGTTCAAGATCCCATTCACATAATTCTGTATTATTAAATGCCAAAGCATTATTTGATATTATAGTAGAAGGTGCTCCAAAATAGGTGACCAAACTCCCATAAAATTTAAGCACAGAGTTCTCATTTGCCTCTTTCAAAGGCACTGCTTCCACCCACCTAGTGAAATATTCTATAGCTATCAAGACCCACTTATGAATATAACTAGATGGAGGATGAATCATTACAATGAAGTCTAAACCTCATTACATGAAAGGCTGCTTAACTTGAATTGGTTTTAATGGCATAGCAACTAGTCTCTGTTTCCCTAAAAATATTGCACACTTTGTAATTTTCCTAACCCATGCATGTGCATATATAAATAAATTAAGCCAAAAATAACCATATCTAATTATTTTTTTATCTATGGTATTGGCTGAAAAATGACCTCCATAAGGACTATCATGAAATTGCTCCAAAAGCTTATCAAATTGACTAGTTTCAACACACCTTAAAAGCATACCTCTAATGTCTTTTTTGAAAACACTCCATCAATCAGAATATATGGTACTAATTGCAGCCTAAAATGTCTTCTTTGTGATGTGTTCAAACCCCTTGGACACTCTCTAGTTTAAATAAATCTAGCAATGTTCTGTGTCCAGCTTGTAGGAGGTGTATTTTCAGCTTCAAACTGAGTGTCTTGAATTGTCAAAATTGTTTCTTTTTCTTTTTTTACATATTTTGCAAGATGTTCACATAATCCTTTTCCTCTTACCATATTTTTAACCTTGAATTCAATGTCATATTCCATGCATCTAGTAACTCATCTAGCTCTTTTTCCACTCAAGTCTCTGTTGAGAATGAAGTCCTTCACACTTGGATGAGCAACCATTAGTATAATCTTGTTATTTAAAACCAAATGTCTAAATTTTTTTAGACATCTTATAATATAAATAACATGTTTTTATATAAATTAATACCTCTCTTCATAACCCTCTAAATCTTGACTAAATAAATTAATGGGTTGTTCTAAACCTTCATCATTTTATTGCATAAGCATGGCTGAAATAGTACTAAAAGTAGAGAAAGCATACAAGAAGAAATCCTTAATGAAATTTGGATTAAGAAAAGTAGGAGCTTGGATGATTTATTCCTTGATATCTTCAAAACTTCTTTTACCTTCCTTATTCCAAGTGAAATCTTGGTGTTTATTAAGCATATGAGTAAGTGGATTTACTAGCTCTACAAAACCAGGGATGAATCTTCTGAAAAAGTTGATCTTACCCAAGAAGCTCTACAATCCCTTCTTGTGTTTATTTAATGATAGAGCAAGGATTTCCTTTATTTTTTTTTAATCAATGGAGATACCATATTTGGACATCACATGTCCAAGAATTCTCCCCTCATGTACTAAAAAAATTCATTTCTTTGGATTCAAGGAAACTCCAAGTTCTCTACATCTATCAAAAACAATCTTCAAATGTGGCATATGATCATCAGGATTATTTAAAAATAATATAATGTCATCAAGATTGACTAAAACCATTTCATTCAATAGACCATGAAAAGAAACATCTATTTCCCTTTAGAAGGTAGCTCCATCATTAGAGAGTCCAAAAGGCATCTTCTTATAAGCAATAGTACCCTATTTGGTGGTGAAAGTGGTTTTATACTGATCTTGCTCTTTCACCAATATCTGGTTGTAACTTGAGTACCCATCTAATAAACAAAACCTCTATAAACCTAAAACTCTCTACAAGATTGAATCCATAGAAGGAAGTGGATAGTGATCTTTCAATAACATTCTGTTCAAATCTCTAAAATTTACACAAATTCTTATCTCTCCATTCTTCTTTCTTACTGGAATAAGATTTTCTACCCATGTTGAATTCTTGATAGGAAAAATAATATCTCATTCAATCAACTTTGTAAGCTCTTTCCTCATGAGAATCTCAACCTAGGGGTTGATATGCCTTTGCTTTTGTCTTACCAGTTTTGCATCCTATTCCAGTTCAATAGTATGTTATGCTAATCTGGGGTCAAAACCTTTCAAATCATAGTATTCCCAAGCAAAAACATCCATGAAATCTTGACATAATTAAATGAAAGCTACTCTCTTAGAATTAGTATTCACTTTACCTAGCTTGAATTGCTTATCTTCAGCTATGCTAATTGGCTCATAATGCTCTTTCTTGGAAGAAATAATCACTTTGTATTTCCTTAGCTGATCATCTTCATTGAAAATACTTTACAAATTCACCAAACATTTAGGCATCTTGTTTGATTTCAATTGCACAATCTGATTTCCATATTGATCCTACAATTTATCATGATTTCTTTGGCAAAATTCTGCCTCATTCTATAGAAAATATGTTGTTTGCTTATCAGAGTCAAAAAATTGCCAAATTACATCATTATTTGGGACTAAAGCCATGCATGAAACCTTGATTTGGGTCTAATTTTTATTATCCTTAATCTAATTTGGAATGTCATAATGTTTCCCTATTACAGCAAGTCTATCTACATGATGATTTTCTCCTCTAAGAATGGAGCGAATGTTGAATGCAAGGAAAAATTCCATGAGATCTCAAACTCTATGTTTATATGTCTTAAAAAGAGGATTATTTTCTTAACTTAAACCTCTAACTTGATGGACTACTAATTCACTATCACCTTTCACCTGCAAGAGCTTAATATCCTTCTTTCTAGCCCTTTGAAGACCATAAATAAGAGCTTCATACTTTATAGTATTGGAAGTACAACTGAACTAAAATCTTATAGAAAAATAATACCTTTGATTTTTTGGTGAAACCAATATTACACCAGCCCCACTTCCATTCTTTTTTCTAGATCCATCAAAGAATATATTCCAAACTCCTTGATCTTGCACCAAGATAGTGAGATTAGGCAATAATTCACCTTCTTCATGCATACAATAGACTCCAAAACCAACATCTTCAATAATTTTTTAGGGGTCATGTCCATGATTATCAACAACCCATTCATCTAGAAGAAGATCTGTACTGCCCTCAAGAGTCTTAAAAATCTCTTGCTCAATGGTGTTATCATCTTCGTCTAAAATACTACAATTCACATTTGACATATTTGGCATAGATGACTCAAGGTGAAATATTGAAATAGGCTCTAATCTAATAGTAACCTTGGTTCCATACCTCATTTTAAAAACCATGTATGACTAATATGAATAAAGGTAACCTCCTATTTTGGTAGTGAGATCTCTAGATAATCATAGTGCAAAATATGGAGGTAGATCAACAACAACATCTTATAAAATAATGAAATTTGGACAAGCAGCTAGTATGATCTTCAGATATTTTAACACACCTATAGTCTTGTTAGGAGACCCATCTAATTTAAAAACACCTTTATCATGGGTTTCATACTACAATCCTAACTTATCAACTATTTATTTGGGCATGATATAAGTACTAGCCCCACTATCAATCATGCAGTTTTGAATAAGACAATCTCCAATGATAACAGAAAGGTAAAATGGAGGAGGTTTAGTCACCTTAAGAGGTTGAGATTCAACATCTGGATTGGAATTAGTTAGGATAATACTTGATCTTTCTTTTTCAAATAGTTTCTCAGAAATATTGATCTTTGAAATTTCCTCTTGCAAGAACTCCTTTTGTCTTGGAATTAGTAGAGTATCCCATTTTAAAAGTGATACTAAAGTATTATTCATATGATCCACAATACTAAGTGGAGAAGTGGCTATCTTTGACTATAATTTAGGAGTAGAAGGAGCTCCCAAATGTTGTGTAAATTGAGGAATGTAAGGCCCTTTCACATTCTTATCTTTTGGATCTTGAGCTTACTGATTTGAACTTTTTTGAGGTATCTCATGTGTAGTTATCTTTTGTTGTGGTTGAGAAGAAGGAGCTACCCTTTCAGGACCTAAACCTTATCCAATTACTCTTTTCTTAGATCTAGTATGGGCTATGACTAAATTATCAATATTAGGTAAATCTTGACTTTGATTTGTAGCCAAGTGCTCAAAAGAATTCTCACCTTCCTAGAAATTGACAAATATAGTTTCAGTAGGTACCTTACCACTACCTTCTCCTTGTTGAATTGGCACTTCTGCTTTAGTGAATGAAGGAATTTCTCCATGAAAATGAGAATTTTCCTTATTTTAAGAAGGTAGCTAGTTTTCAAATGAAGGGAGAACTAAACTTTTTTGCATGAAATATTGATGAGAACTTTTACTAGTTGGAGCCATTACCATGTTATTTGCTTGAATTTCTTGGAGCATTTTGATTATACTATAGTGATTAATAATTTTACCCTTGTCCTTATTGATTGGATTGATAAGATGGCTTATTGCGTTGATAATTTTGATTAGTATTCTAATATGGCCTGTATGGTGGAGCTTGTTGCCTCTCTATTGCAACCAACTTGTTAGTTTGAGATTTGAGAAGACTCTTTATCTTCCCCAATCTATTAGTTGTATCACCTTCTATTTGATGGAACTTTGATGACTCTAAAATTGGAGCAGGAGGATGGATCTCTGGAAAAAGAGGCATTAGTGGCCTTGGAGATAACTTGCTTGCTTGTATAAGGCAATTTTTAGCCTTTATTGCTACTTCAAAAGCTTTAGGTAAAGTATTAGTTCCCATGGATTGGATCATGATATCCACATCTGAATTAAGATCCTTTATATAGTACATAAAATCATAGTTGGGCGTAGGCTTGATCACTGCAAGAATTCTATCCGAAGTCTTCTAGAATCTGTAGTTGAAATCCACCATGAACTCATGGTTGAATATCTTAATTATTGTAAGTTGATCCACAAGTGAAAGATGATCAATTTTATCTTAAAAATGTTTGCATATAAGTTCTCCAAATTCATCTCAGTTGTTAATTGATGTAGGAGTCAAACCTCTGTACCACTGAAGTGTTTTTCCTTTAAAAGAAGTTGTCAACAACCTCATTGCTACATTGTCTTATGTCTTTGATGCACTGAACAAAGATTATAAATATGCAATATGTTCTATAGGAGTAATTGGATTTTCTCCTATAAAATAAGGAAGAGCCTTCAAAGCTTAAACTTGAATATCATCCCTTTGATTGAGATTTAGAGGACTACCACCATTGAATGCAACAAAAGCCTATCTTTTGGAAATAGCCATCTGAGGTATAAGATTTAAAACAATATTTGGTTGAATAATATTGGCTAGAAAAAGAGGATTTTGTGTAATAACAAGGGAAAAAGAGGGTGTAGGATTTGGATTTGGTTGAGAAGTTTTCTTCTTCTTTGGCTGGTAAGATAATTTAGAGAAATCTATTTCTTTCTCTTTTGCAGAGGATCTTGTGACAACTCTTGGTGGCATAAAAAGTATATAGATCTAAAAATGAAAATTTGGAAATGAATATAATACTCAGATACACAGCTATTAATTCAAAAATGTGAACAAGTGTCCCACCAAGCATGCCAAAAATTGTTATCACCCTAGAGTGCACCCTGCTTGAAGATGTGCAGATCACACCCTCACTCTAGTTGATACAGTAGGAACTTCTCAAAGTGTGGGTGACTTTTTGATGAGAAGAACCTCTAGATAGGGCTAGTTCCCTTAAAATATGTCTATTAAATCTAATTTTTTGAGTTTATGGGTGAAAAGGGGAAGGGAAAACTTAAAATAAATCTTAGTTAAAGGGGGTGATACACCTAAATTATCCAAATCCTCTGAAGTTACCGAAATCAATGCACACATGTAATCATTAAAATTCATATTTTTATCCTTAATAAAAAATGTTTCAGGTGAAGGGTTGAAAACCTCTTCAAATGACCTATAGAAGGTGAGATAGAGAGAGATAGGTGAGGAAGGGACCTGTCAAAAGGAGATAAATTTCACTTATACACTGATGCACAATCAAATACGCACTATTCTTCTATCAAAACTTAGATACAAAACAAAAATTTCCTTTATTGATAAATGGTCCAGCTTAAAATTTCTCTCTTAGCTCTAGGAATAATCATTAATGGCTTGATTAAGCCAATATATATGTCTCAAAACCTAATTACAGCCAATGTGGAGTTCCCAAGAGATAAGGATTAGTCTTGGTTGATTAAATCAAGATCTAAATCCCTTTACAAAATTTAGAATATTCAATAAAATATTCTGCCCTTACAAAATTTGCATGTTTTTTCCAAACTTGGCATAGGAATATGGTGTGCCCATTGAAAATTTAATATTTAAAATAAACATTACACTCCCAAAAATCACCAAACATGCATGAAACCAAGGTTGGCATAGAAGTAAGGAGGTGGGCCCAAGTTGAGAAGTCAAATCTCCTTTGCATGAAATGCTACACCAAAATATTCAAATGAATATGCCTCTTAATTGAACTTGAATCTGAGTTGGAAGGAGATGACTAGGAAAAAAGCATCACTTAGAACTAGTCAATCAAGATGCAAGACCAAAAATCCATAAATAGCCCTCCTTTTGCATGAAAATGATTTTCAAAGATTAAAAAAATATAATCTTATTCTCCAAATAGAATTAAAATGGCATGGAACTTCAAAAAAGAAAGATTTAAACAGACACCCAATGCCAAACTCAAACTTGGTTACTTGATCAACTAGGCATATTAGGCCAAAAGACCTACTAACCTATCTACGCACTTGGATTCCATGAAACCTAAAAAAACACCATGAAACCAAAAAAAAGAACAAATTACACCTAAAAAATAATTATTTTTCACAAAAATTATGATTTTGATGAGAAAAACTCACCAATTAGTCAATAAGCTTGACTAGGCCAATTTTGTTCAAAATTCTAGCAGACTGGCCATTTTGCTTGAGCTGGTAAGGACACTTTCAAGATAATTTCTGACCAATCAAATATTTTAAGATGAATAAAAAGTTATAATATTTTACCTCCAATGATTATATTCTATTAAATTTCCTTGTACTTCATTTTACATGCTTTTTTCCACAAAAACATGATTTCTACCCTCATCTTTATAGCTCCATGCATAAAAAATACATTTGAGCTGGTAAGGACACTTTCAAGATAATTTCTGACCAATCAAATATTTTAAGATGAATAAAAAGTTATAATATTTTACCTCCAATGATTATATTCTATTAAATTTCCTTGTACTTCATTTTACATGCTTTTTTCCACAAAAACATGATTTCTACCCTCATCTTTATAGCTCCATGCATAAAAAATACATTTATGGAATCCTATCAAAGTGTAATTTATGTTTGATGAGGTTTAAATTTGATCCATGGTGCTTTAATTTCAATAAAATCCACTTTTCTCAAAACTAGTTTTTAAGGTGCTTAAGAAGGCTGTGAAGCTGAAACTTCAAACTGATGATTCATGAGGTATAAACTTCCAAATATTGAAACAATTCCAAATATTTAAATACTTACATTAATGTGTATCATTTTTACCCCTCTTACATCCCTAAAAATATTGTAATCCCATGTGAAAGATATGAAAAGTTACAACATGAATGAAAATTGCCTGTGGGGAATTAACTGCATTTTGGGCTGCCTACGCTCTTAGTGATTGTTCATAAAAAACAACGCATAAACTTATCTAAATTTTTCATGAATTAAAATTTCATATGTTTACTCAAAACATACTAGGATTGTTTGGCCCAACTCCACATGTGGTGAACAAAATGAGCATCTGAATAGGTGGCTTAGAAGGGTGCCTAAAACTACAAAAAGTGAAAAACTTCATTAAAATTAAAATATATCCTTCCAAGCTTCAAAAATCCTAAAAAATTCATTAAATTACCTGTACCATGCTATCAAAACATGATAAAATTCCTTTTGCCATGAAAATTTAAAAAAATGCCTTTTTGGCCTAAGTGCTTGTTTGCTTGTAAAAGCCTATATGAGCATGGTTTTCATAAAATATAGAGTTTTTACTCTCTAAAATTGTATAATTATGATTTAAATATATCATCCCATTATTTTAAATGCTTTACTTGGGCTTAGAAGCTTCCATAGCACTCCAAAATAAAGCATGCCCCAATGGTGACCTCAAACGAATAGGCTGAGGTTTGAGACAAAAATAAGAATATTTCCACTTGTATAATGGAAATTAATTTTTTTCATATTATTATATAAATCATGATGACCCTATGTACAAAATTTTAGGTCTTAAATCCACTAGTAGCTCCCAGAATCTTTAATTTTCTCCAAATTTTGACCTCCGTGCATGGACTGTCTATATTTTTGACTGAGTTTTCATGTTTTTAAGGTTAATTAAATTTATTTGGAAGTTTTAAGGTCAACATAATCTTCATATATCTAAATATACTCATCAGGAGTTATAAAAGAGCCTTTCCCCCTGATTCCAAGCATAATTTGACCATCAAAACAAAGTAATTATGACTCAAAAAGACTGTGATTTAGTGTTCAGTAGGTTTTATATGTATTTTGAGCATGTTTAGTAATAATAAATCTGATTTAGGTGATAAAATACCATTAAAATAAAATTAATCCTCTCCACACATCTCTACTATGGCAATTTGACTAGTTTCAAGCTTTTAAACCTCAATACTATGCCTAGTTCGTACAATAGCTAGTGTACTTTCTCAATTTGGTACTGTAGGTAACACTTTCCCTCTATCCCACTAAATTTTTAATTTTCTATATATAACCATATCCTACATAAAAACCTTATGAAATCTCAAACCCTTGGCCTACAGACTTTGCTCTCTTTCTATAACTCTTAATTGTGGCTTACATAATGGGATTGGCTATAGATGATGATCATGGAGCTGTATTTGATGTTCTTTTGACTTATTCTCTTGTCTATGCTTATGGTATATGTATTTTAGTTTTTAAATGTTATGACATCATCACTTTAAACTCTCCTTGAGGCTTTCCTAGCAACTGTGTTCTTTTGTTGCCTATACCAATATGAAAGTATCTTGCACTTGAATGACTATAGATTTTATTGAGAGCCGTAAACTCCACTGATAAACTCAAAGTGAAATTTTATAAGTAAATATTCTAAATTTATCAACTTATAATATGTTGGAATGATTAAATCTGATTGAAATCTGATCCAAATCAAGTTTTAAAACTGAAATAAAGGTGAATTGATAAATCACATCAGTTATCCATTGAAACTGCTAGATTTTCCAAATTCTTGATTTTATCCAATTTCCTGTAAATGATCAAATGAGTAATTTTTTAATTTTGATTAAAATCTGAATTATAATCTGTAAATTAACTAAAAATGAAATGCAAAACTGAATTCAAAGATCAAAAAATGAAAATTGTTTACAGGGTTCAGAATTCTTACATCCTCAGGTTCTTATCGAACCGATCCATTAATGTTGCTAAAATTTTCAAGGTAAAATAATACTTTTTAAAAAAAAAAGATTATATTTCTCTACAATAATAGTGATCAAACCTTCAAAAGACCTTGGTTGACTCAGCACGTCCTTCACCTTCCTGAAACTCACGTAGAGGCTTCTCCAAATCGAAATTGGTAACTTATATAGCTCAAAATGGCATCACCAATTCTCCAAAATGGTAAAATTAATATAATTCAAAGAGTGCATTAGAATTATAAACAACTTTTTAGTTTACTCCGAGCTTTGATTCGGCCTCTAAAGGCTCCAAAATGATGAAATAATGTAAGCGTGTGTATAATCTCCCATACACAGTCGGCTTCATGTGTCTATTCAAGTAGAAATTAGTCCCTTTTATAAAACTTCGACCTCCATGGCTGAAGTGGTCAAGGCATTAATCTTTTAGGTGGTAGGTCAAAGGTTCAAAACTACCAGCCCTTTCTTTTAGGTGCCTTGCATGCATTTGAAATCTTCTTTCCCTCCTTTTTAGGCACTTTGACTTATTCTTGGGCGCATTTGTCCCACATGGGCTGCGTGGAAGGTTGCTGCATGTTTTAAGATGCTTAAAATTTCCAAATTTTGTTCCTTTTCAAATGCCTAAGGCTTAGGCACCAACTTAGGCCGCTGATTTGACTTGGTCCATGCACGACATGGCAGATGACGTGGCAGTTTGTGCAAGTTGGCCTTTGGCGCCTTTTTCAAAGTGGTAAACGTTTGAAAATTTTAAATAACATGTGAATAAAAACACCAAATCAAAATTTTTTTTGCACCTAATTATTTTTCCACGTGTCAAATGGCTATTAGTCCACTTGGCATGCCCTCATTGCACCACGTCATCTTACGACACCAAATTTTTACATGTCGAACCAAAACTTCAACTAGTTATATCTTGAGCATCTGGACTCCATTTTTCAAACTAAAAAAAGCATCGAAAAGCTCTCAACGAGATCTACAGTGTGCCGCCACTGAAAATTAGACTTGAAACCATTATCAGAACTCAATTTCTGATCAAGGGTTGTAGGTCATTATGATAATAGTATAATTACTTTGATTGCATTTTAATCTAATTAAGCCTTATCTTCATTATCATTTATACTCATCAATTTTTATCCAAGAAACATATTTATGTATCTAAAACCCTTAGTGAACATTACATCCAATTCTCTTATTTAAATTGAAAAGGTGATTGTGCCCATGAGTGGTTGTAGGTGATCTTAGTGTTTTTAATAGCTCAAAATTGAAAAATACTCCAATTTGGTGAGTATTGAAAATCTTATAGTATTAACATTCATTTACACTTTGAAAAGGCCTAATACCATATGAAGTATTATGCATTGTTAGCTCTGCCCTAGGAGATGCCTATAAGATGTGTCCTATAGCACTGTAGGTTATATGCATGAAGTATAATCTATAAAAAGATACTTTGGTGATTTCAATTCCATGATGACTCTTGTATACCCTTAATGACCTTATATAAATGATCAAATTCCTTGATGTTGTTCCAAGTATGACCTTTCATTGAAACCCACCATAAGTGAAAGAGGACTATATGTACGGATCACAGTTGTAGATGCTTTCTTTATGACTAGACTTATGTTTCCAAAGTGTTATATCCTCTTATCATGCTTATGATAACCTAATAATTTATCCCTTTCAAAAATATATTTATAGACCCACAAGGTGGTCTCTTCCACCCTTTACTTCAATGCACCTTCATGACCATATTTGGCTATGTGTAACCCTGGATGACTACAGGCCTCTGCCCTGCAGATGAAGGCTATAGGATTTCATTTAGGTCTGTATGACTATGTTTTAAGTTACTCAATATCTTCTTCTATAAAAATTCTTTAGGTCTTATGTCATGATGCCTTCTTAGGATGTGTATATGATGAAGCTCCCTGCATTACAAACATATACACCTACATGCCTGTAGGTTGATTTGGGAATGTACAGGCTCCTTTCTTCTTTTAGAGCCTTGCTTTGAATTGACCCTTTCTTGAATTGACCCTTATAATAATAACATGACACCCCATAGTTTATTAAGATAGTCTCTTCAATTCTTATCTTGATGATTCACATTAGCATCCTTTGTACGGACAACAGCTTATATATAAGCTTAAAAATGGATTGAAGGCAGATCTTGACCTCAATTCCAATCTTGGCTAAGATTGATGAGGTTATTGGCACTAATAATATATATGGAGACCATTATTATTGAAACCTTATGACTTCATTAGATTTTTTTATTTGTCATGTTATCCAAGGCCTGTAAACACTTGCTCTCATATTCATGTTGCCCCATGATCAACCTTAGCTCTCTTGAGATGAAACAAGGTGACTTATTTTGTATAGGTCTTCAAGTTTCTCTCATGTTCTCTATCTCCTTACTCAAACATGTGGAAGTCTCTTGAATTTCATGTACTTCTATGAATGATCTTTCATGGTTGTATCATGATGCTTAGCTTATGCTCATATCTCCTTGATCATGCTTGATAGTGATTTTGATCAACCTTTGTTGTCTCTCACCATGAAACTATGGAAAGAAGAAGGTGTGAGGGTGGTAGAGATGAAGGAAGGTGAAAATATAAGGTAAAACATGAAATTAGTGTGGAAATGAAGTGAAAACACAATGAAAACGCTGAGAATGGCAGTGAGATGGGATGGATGGGGTGGTGATGGGAAGGAGTATGGAGAAGTATGATAAGACCAAGGCAAGGAACTATGGATAAAATTGGATCTGAATTTAACTAGATGGTTCTTGATCCTAGATAATCCAATTGAGAAACCACTTGAAGAATCAATAATCCCTCTGATTTTAGTTTATCCACCCAAAATTTTACAGTTATACCCTCCTCCAGTAGACCATACCATCAGAAAACCTACAAGCATGTCTCTCTATGCCAACAAGCAAGAAATTTATATAGGGCCTGTATAGCCATGACACCCCATGAAATTACCATGAAACCTTGGTAATATCCTTAAAATGACCTCCCCTACCCTATATTGTATGAAATCGTATGGACTCAATACTTCTCTTGCAAAATGAAGGAAAAAAGACCAAATTTGATCTTTTAAAAGCCAACTTTAGTTCCCCACCACTTGAAAATAATATTTGAGAAGGAACACATGTTATACATGTCAAAAATATAAATTTTAACCCTTTTTTATGTTTAAATATGGAAATTTGGCATGTGTGGGATGTTTTAGGCCTTTTTTTAGCTATTAAAGATATCAAGTAACCTTTTTATGACTTGAAACTTTAGAATTAGGCTATTTTCATACCTTTGAACATATTTAAGGCTCTTTTGGCATGATTTTATAACTTTTAAAATCACTTTTTATTCTCTTAACCCCATTTTTGGCTTTTTTTACCCAAATTTATGCTTTTAAAACATAATTGACCAGTTTGACGAGCTATAAAGGAAAATTGACTATTCTGGGGAAAGTTTCAGATAATAAGGGTAGTAATTTGTCCTTGACATGCCAAATTACTAAAAATAACCACTCCAAATCTTGTCTCGATAGACTCCTTGGGAACAATAAAAAAATGTATATGTTGTCATATGCCACTGGCTAGCATGCAACAAATAACTTGATCAAATGAGCTTTGGCGTCACCTTTCCCCTTGTATTTATCAAATTTCAATGGTTCATATCTTGGAGGAAATGGTACTTGCAAGTAATCAATGTTGAACGGATAAGAACACACATCATCTAACTTAAAATTTTTAGTATATTTTCCATCTTGGATTTAATCAATTGCATCCTTCATATGTTGTAGTTCTTATTAGGCTAAGAAACTAGAGGGAATATTGGCTTGAGGCAGAATATTAGCCTAGGTAGATGGTTGAGTGGTCACAAGTGGAGCACTTTGACTATAGTATGATGGAGGTATTTGTTGGGGTATGTTGGTTTGGTTGGGGAAAGGATTAAGAATATGCATGCATGGATTAGGGCTTGATTTTTGAATTTGCATGTATTATGATGCAATATTCTGGTTTGGGTTAGGTAAGTAGGTTTGGGTTTGGGATTTTTGAGGTTGGGATGGAGGGAAATGGCTATACTATGTCTACTAGGGTTGAATAGGGACCTGTTGTTGACTAATTAAACCCTTTTGTTGAGGGCGTACTTATGAACCAAGACCCTATCTTTGAACTAGTGGCACATTTTGCATAAAAGGCCAAGGTTGCCTAATCAGTACTTGAGAAATATTAGAACATCTAAGTTACATGAATCCTTGTTGGGAAGTGGATGCATGTTGGAGATTCAGCATTTTTCATTGACCAATAGTTACACATTGTTGATTATACATCATTTGGATTTGAATTGGTATATTAGTATGTGAGGAAAGAGGTATATTCACTACTACTTAACAAGGTGGAACATTGGTTGCCCCCTGTTGATGTGGCAATATGTTCTACCTTTGCTACATTGGTGTGTTGGATTGTGCTTGCTATTGTGGAATATTACTTGTTGCCTATTGAGTAAGATTCATCACATTTTTTAAGGCATGACATTGGTCACTAGCTAATTACCTAATCATGTTGGTTGAGCACTTGAAGAAGTAGTTGGTTGAGGATTAGTGCTAGTAGTTAGTTGAGTTTGGGACGTAGAAACTCTTACTCCCTGATTTGGAGAACCACTCATGGTGTTAACTAAAGGTACACTTATGTGTGTACTAATTATTTATGTACTTACACCACTTTGGTTTGGATTGGATGTTGCTTTCACATTATCCACTACGTTTTGCTCAATATTCTATGTAGAAGTAGAGGATACTTCTTTGATGGTTGGCATATGAAACAAGTTATCGATCAAAGTGTTTTATGTGAAGATATCTACACCCTAATTGTCCTGACCAATCAATTTTATTAACACTCCTACTTAAGGGACAAAATCTACGAGGTGCCTATTTGACATGGTCATTTGATTAAAATTGTGTGTTAGGTTCAAGTACATTTAGTATGATGTGCATCTGTACAAAGTGATCCTCCATGAGGTCCTTGCCTTTGACAAGCATACTAGGGTCCTGATATGGTGTTTAGACTAGAGCTACATGATTTTTAGAAGAACCCTGTTGACTATAAATTATGTTGTGAGGCATTATTACTAGACTTGACAAATTCTCATGGGGGAAGTATATGGGAAACTTATCCCCTACTTCTATAGCTCTAACCAAAATTTCATCCTTATTTTCTAATAAGTGATGCTCAAAGAGATAAGGATCATATGTGGATGGTGCAATACCATAGTACGGTTGTTGAGGAATTGGTTATTCCATTGTTGGTATCGAAGATACATACTACTCTATTTTTTTTAATCCTACTCTAAGTATAGAGGCATGTTTACCAAGTAATGAGCTAATGGGTCTTAGTTCCATGTCCCTATTTGAGTGTTATAAGATGGATAAGGATTTGTCTCATAAACAACATTATCTGTATAAGGGTCTTGAACTATTTCTTCTCGTGTGACCACATTACTAAATCCTAGATTATACATGAGTCCACTACGAGTGTAGGAAGACATGTTGGGATCCATAGTAAATATTTTGTGACAAAATGGAATAGAATTCTACAAACTCTAAAAAAATGATGTCTAAAAAGAGGTTCAAACATGGTCTAACCTAGTCAAAAGTATGGATAGGTATATCTAAAAATATTTATGCAATGACTTGTGATAAAACAAGCTAATGTCCCATAGGCCTTAAGTAAGTTTCAAAAAAGGTTGTAGTCCTTTGATAAGTCTTAAACCTCTAGACAGTGCTCTAAAGAACCTGCAGACTATGTTTGTTTACACAGTGAGACCAAGAACTCAATATACAAGCGAAGCAGAGGCCTTGAGAACACCAACCAATGCATGGAAAACATGTGGAAGGATAACACAGTCCTTCACAAAGCTTCATAGGTCTTAAAAAATCCTTAAGGAACTCAAAATCCCAAAATTAGTGCTCTCGGGCACCTACAGTAACAAATAACCTTGAACTAGGGTTTCAACATTGAAATGCATTTTTAAGGAGAATGAACAGGTGAAAGTTTCTAAAAACTTGTAGTTTGATAGTCCTAAAGGTCCTTCAAAATATCTTGAAGGTTTTTGTGTGCTTGAGTACGGTTCTGTACTATTATAAAGAGTTGTTTGCAAACAGGGTTTTGAAAGGCCTAATTAAGCCTAACAAAGAGCTAAAAGGGACTAGAAAAGGGCTTTACAAGAGGAGTATGAAATTGAAACTTTATACAGAGATGGAGCAAGATAAAGGGTATTAGGATCAGCTATTGGTTTCTCAATAAGTACCTGTACATAACCATACAACGTGAAATTCTCCAAAAAAAGGCCACTACCCTGTGTGATTTGAGTAAGCAGAGTTGTGAAAGGTGAGTGAAGATCCTTTGGAAGGTATGTACATTGATTGTGGGGTACTAAATGATTGAAATGAGCATGCTTAAGGTGTCATGAACCATAAATTTATAAGTGAACTCAAGAACCTTTAAAAGACATTGATCCAATGATCTATTGCTCAAGGAAGTGAAACAAGAACAAGGAGAAGTGTGAGATTAGGTTGTCTATTCTCTGCATCAACAAACAATGAGCTTCTAACATATCACATACCATGCTTGTGAATGGTGACACAATGTATAGTTTTTTCAAACCTAAATATGAAGAAACACTTGGTCAGGGTTTGCACTTCAATGAGCTTGATGCCATAAGGTTGTCATTATGCTTGCACCTAGATTTTTAATAGAGACTCGGTGAGAATAAACCCCACAAAAAATTGAATGAGGGTATGAAATTCAAGACATTAACACGTTTTATCAAATTCAGGTAAATCAAGTAAAACATGTGGGGGATTTTTTTGAGAAGTGGGTACATTACCTCATGGTAGATCTTAGATAGAAACATGTGTACTTTCTTTAGCACCATTGTTGCTCCCTCCAAAATAATGCAAGCCCTTGTGGAAAACCCAATAAATAAGAAAGCGACTACCCAAAATGTAAATTTCTAAACTAAAATCTATTAAATGTTATCAAGGCAATACAAATATCTCGTAGAATCGCATAAAACAACAACAAAATGACAACATAGAAAACACTTGAAACATAATTATGTGAATAGAACTCTCTTAAACCGAAGGTTTTTGTCTTTTTCACCACTAGATTTTACAAGTCTAAGGGCAAGACTAGTTTTTTTCCCTCTTTTTCACCACTAGATTTTAGATCCCATGCAATAAAAATGTTTTAAAGTGGTTGTTTGTAATTTTATTTGCATTTAAATTGAATGGAACGGAACGGAACGGGGCAAGGACATCCGCCTTTGTCAACGTCAGATTATGTAAGCGGTTGGGAGGGGTGAGAAGAAGCCCCGGTGACCGTCCGCTAAGATTATCTTTAACGTTTCTTGAACGTTAACAAGTAAATTGTCTGCACATCGGGGAGTATCAAAATATATTTTCGCTGACTTCCAAAGATTTAACATTAAAAAAAGCAATAAAAGTACTAAACGTGCAGGTATTTAACGGTTGCTCATCCAAACCCTAACGGTTGATCATCCAAACCCTAACAGCAATTACCGCTTTTCCATTAAATAGATCATATTGCTTGCGCACAAAGGTGTTATCAGGTGATGCTGATCACGACGGTAGAGCATTATCTGCAACATTTGGTGTGTTGTTTTTGTGATTCGAGGTATTTTTATCATTGGAATGATCATATTGCGTATGCACAGATACTCAGAGAGGGGGAAAAGGGAAGGCGAAGAGGATGCGGAGAATCGACTTCAATTTCAACATCAACCTCATCGTGCATAGACAGCTCGCCAAACTTGTAGCTATTTTTCATCAACATTGCTCCCATATCATTCTCGTCATTCCCTATGTTGTCTTCTCCGCACTTATTTTATCCAGATCCGCAAGCTCTGATTTAACCAGATCTGCTAGCTCTGATCCACATGATGCGGTAAAACAAGTAAGGTTCTTTGGAATAACTGGATTGCGTTGATTGAATTAAATTGAAAATTAAGCCAACAAAATCAAACTTTTTTATAATTTATTATTTTGTTTTATCAAATTCAGATGTAGCGAATGAAAAATAGCTTGAAATCTGGCAGTGCTGAGCGTGCACGATGCAGATATGTTGATGTTGAAGTTGATTCTTGATATGCCTCTCGCTTTTCCTTTTCCCCTCCCTCAGCAGGGCAAAGATCAGGTGAGTAGCATAACTAATATGATCTGGAAAAGATACCTGAAATTATAAAAACAATCCCACCAAATGTTGCAAATGATGCTCAACTGTCCAGAGAGGATACCTTCTGCCATGGCAGCTACAACTATGAAATAACGCTTTCTGAATATTTCTCTTAGCTTTCTTTTGTTTGACGAACAAAAATGAATGGGTTAGGTAAGATCTGAAATATATGCTTAAAATTATTTTCGTGTAGATCGTTCTTTCCTCAGCTTTTTCCCATATACGCTTGCTGAGCATTTGAACATCTAGTTGCAGTTTTTTTAATATTTAGTATTTTTAATATGATTTTTTGGTTTTGGTAGAAAGAGTGGAACCCCCAATTTGTACGTGCTGGTTACACACAATGTATACATGCTTAACTTCATTGTTGCTGCTGCCATTTTCCCATCGATCCACCCCGACTATGTTGTAAAAATATATGATCCAAAGAGTGGAAAATAAGATTATTTCCTCTAGAGTTGGTGGTTACTCGCATATGCTACTCTTTTCAAAACAAGGTTTTAAAAATAAATATACAAGATTTGGGAGGATGGGCGTTTTGTGTTATTGTATTATGATTGATGGATTCAGTTTCTCCTCTTTTGCTTTTTGATATGGAGTGTTTTTTGTGTTTCTTGTTTTTGTCTTTCTTTATTTTTTATTGAAAAAATATATCAAAACAATATATATATATATATATATGCTACTCTTTTCTAAGGCAAAGTTTTAGTTGTTCATAGTTGTTCAATAAATAAAATGAAATAAGATTCCAGAATAAATTTTTTAAAGTAACATTTTTAATCATATTTTTTGATCCATCCTTAAGGTAACATCAAATATATGGATTGATGATTACATTTTCTTAATTTAAGTTAAAAATAATTATTTAAATAAATTAAATGTTATAATTAAATAAATTTAAGTATTGTTTTACAAGTATTAAAATCTCATTTTCATTGTTCTTTTTTTGTATGGTTGTTTTGTTGATGACATTTGTGATGTTATATTGAGTTCGATACTTTATTGTATTTTAGTTTTTAATGTATTTTTTGACTTTGAGGATAGGGCTCTTAGATGTGTTTCAATACTATGATAAAAAAATGTTTACCTATAATAATATAAAAAAATCTCATTTGTACTTAACTAATAGGTCATTTTAACATATTAATGATTGACCTCCATGAAAGGCTTAAGCCCAAGTCTTGCCTTTTTTTAACTTTTTGGTATGTTTGTTAATTTAAATTGCTTTTGTTAAGAATAAATTTATACATAATAATAAAATATAGAGGAAAGATATGCTATAAAAACTTTACACATAAAGAGAGACAAATACATGGATACACATGATTTTACTATGGAAAACCCTTTTAAATAAAAGAACCCAACACAATAACCATCTTAAAATGCTAAAACTTAAGTCACAAGTCTTTGTGAATCTACATTCAAAAACTATTGAGCCAATTGATAAATTTGTAACGCTCCTCAACAACGTCATGTTAGAGCACCACCAAGACATTGGTAGCACTTCTTTACTCTGAAAGATACAATTAGACAAGTGCATGAAAATGCCTTAATCTATGTTTCATTGGTTGACATGTTTCACAACGCCTTACAAAACATTACCACAACTCAACCATTGTGTTCCACTTTATAACATTCCACAATGCAATGAAACTAAGTGAAGTGTCCTCCACAACTCTACCATAATTCTTGCATGCTAACAACCTTGCGTAACTATCATAAGTAGTATCCATGCAAGACTGCATAACCATCCTTGCTTTTACAATCAACCTATGCAACATCCTACACAACCAGTGTTTGTACAACGCTCACCTTGCACAAACCTACCATTGCAGAGATCCATGCAAAGTTGAGACATTTCCAAAAAATCTCCCACTTGTTGAACACTTTGCATAAGGGAGCACACTTTCATTCTTTAGTAGCTTTGAAGAGCAAGGCCCATATCCTTCCCGCTCCAAGGGAACTTATCAATATCTATTTCTTTGGTCAATGAATCCATAATGTTTTCCTTTGTGTCCACCTTCTCCAAATATATATTTATCTCTTCCTCAAATCTCATTAAAAAATGATATCACACATCAATGTGTTGTTAATTGCAAAGCTTTCAAATACTATTAGTAACAAACGATCCTGTAATTTTTATGTTAATGGGAGAAATCAACAAGGTATGAAGCCTCAAACTTCTCTAAGCAACTCTTCCATAAGGGTTTCGAGAAGAGATGTAATGCTTGAGAAGAACCTTCTAGGCTTCCTTGTCTTCAATGCCTAGACGAATCCATTTTTCACATGCGGAAACATTTTGTTTGTAAATATAAATAAGCCCCAAGCCCCCAACATCTCCAAGCTTAAAACATGTTTCCAAAGCAACACATTGAAAGCCTTTTTTCCATCAAAGTTAGCCAAAATAAAATCTCTAAGCAGTTTCTCTAGCTTCTTGTGGGTAGCCTTACAAGGAGCCCAACCGGTGGAGTATGAACATGAGTTGCTACTAACACTTTGGAGCATGTTTGAAATTTACCTACAAGGGGGAGGGGATTGGTTATCTAGTAGGAGAGCATTCTATCAATCTTCTAGATAACATAGTTCCACAAATCCACTTGAGAGGTCTGGAAGGCAAAGAAAATCACCAATAATTTAAAATTTTGACCTTGAGATATCCACTTCAACTTTTAGGCATCAAACCAGCTTGGCTTAAGGCTCACGAATTGTTTGCAACATTGAGTCTTAGCCCATTGGATACTAGAGCTAGGGGTAAGGTAGAAGGTATGATGACATTCCATAGCATTCTTGACCATCTCCTCTTCCTCAAGGATGGTAAAGAACGAACCATCAACAAAGTTCCCATTAATATATGATCCTAAGGGAAATAAGGAAACATAGATTCCCCTCACCATGCTTCTAGAAGCATAATACCCCAGTAGGTACCTAAAACCTTTAGCAACCAACTTAGAGTGAAGGGGCTAGAGGACAACCCTCTATAATATATCTAAACAAACCAAAATTAAAACGTGAAGAGGCATCTCTAAAATGATTAAGGACTAAAAAAAATCTAGGCCCAAAACCTAGGGCTTGTGACATAGCAATCATAAAGGGTCATTCATTATCATCACAATCTTTCTCAAAATCAATTTTAACAAAGAGAGTTTTGTGTTGTGATGTGTTAGCTCATTCCATCCCCTCCTAGACAACGATAATGTTATCACAAATATATATTCCTTGACTAAAGCTTATTTATTTAGGTCTAACCACTAAAAGAAGAAGATAATTGATTTGTAAGGAGAGAGCTTTGACAATGATATTGTACAAGACATTTAGAAGGTTAATGGGTCACAAATTAGCGATGATCTCCAAATCTCCAACTTTGGGGATGAACTTTATATTGCCTTTATTAATGAATTTTCCAAGGGAGCCATTGGCCATAACTTAAAGATAAAATTTGTGTAGATATTTCCCAACAAAGTCCCAAAGGGTTTAATAGAACTCAGAAGCAAAACCTCTTATTCATGGGACTTTGTTGTGAGCCATACAATTCACAAAATTTTGCAACTCAATAACAAAGAATGGTTATTATGAGCTATTATTTGGCTTGGGATGAGGTTGTAGGGAGTCACACTTATACATTTATGTAGAACAATTTCTCTTTCATCACTATAGGATTAGGCTTGAAGCGCTTGCTTGTAATGGTTAACAAAGGCTTACAAGATTTATGGTAGACTATGAGTTGGTATAAATCTTCCTTTAATGCCTTAATCTACATAATAGAGCACCTTAATCTTAATTGTTGAAAGAATTATGTAGACACTAGATCCCCAAACCTTAAGCTAGTGGATTCAAGCCCAAATTTGAGAACCACAATTTTGATGAATCTCAAGTAGCTTGATTTTCTGGTGTAACTCATTCATTTGGACTTGCAAGGATTCATTAAAGGGTAAGAGTTTCAACTTTTGGGACACCATGTTAAAGTCTCTAATGTGATTAATGTCAACCCATTTTCAACACATGTCTAATTATTTTCCAAACACACTCAGGAAGGTGGTAGTGTGAACGATGGTTGCCTCCCACCAGTCAGACTAAAATTTTGTATCAAAGGGGTGAGGGACAAGGTTCTATACCCCCTTGATATGAATAATTGTTCCTTCATGTTGCAAGAATGAAGTTTTTAGGTATAATTAACTATTAAAAACCCTTAGTTGGTGGAGCATTAGGTAAAGTTAAAGTCATCTTTCTTAGTGAGAAGTTCCCTATCAAGTCTCTTGAGCACCCTATGTGTGCCTTGGAAAACATTTGAATAAGTGACAAAGGGGTTGCAAAGGATATTTTTCAATGATAATTGGGATCATACAACCCTAAATTATCCTACATGTAAAACTAATATTCTCTTTCACCAACACACCATCTCATGGCTAGGCCTACCTTTTTGTCTTTTGTGGATCCAATCATGTCAAAGTCCATGCAAACAATCTAGTTTATTACAACAAGCTCCTCCATTCACCATTGCTCTTTCAATGGTGTTGTTGGAGGTGTAGAGGTTAACCAAGGCAAGGAATTTTTCATAAAAATAAAATAAAAACCATCCAAATGGCATGGTTAGATGGATTGATAACTATGTCTCCTTATACAAATAATACTGGTGAAGGAATTTCAATTATGATTACTTTAAGATAGTTAAAATTTATTATTTAGATAAATTAAGTGTTATAACTATTAAATAGATTTAAGAACTATTTCACAATTATTAAAATCTCACTTGTGCTTAGATAATAGGTCACTTTAACATATTAATGGTTGTCCTCATGAATGACTTAATCCCAAGCCCCCATGATATAAATTACAAAGGAAATATATGCTATGAGAATCTTACACACAAAGATAAAGACAAACACAAAAATACACACAAATTCACCTAAGAAAACCCTTTCAAGTAAAAACCCTAGAATAGTAACCTTATTTGTTATGACATAAATTGAATCATCTTAAAATGCTAAAACCAAGTTTTGAGGTTATGTCACCTTCATATAATACTTTATTGTATATTATAATGCACACACTTGATTGTGTGTATTCAACATTGTACAAAAACAACCAACAACCCTTTTTCCTTGGAAGAATTGCATCTTTTTATAGCACTCACTTTGTAATGCCCACAAAACATGGGAATGTGCATTCACCAACAACTAAGCCAAGTGATAAATGTGTAAAGCTCTTCAACATCCCCATGTTAGAGTGCCATGAGGATGTTGGTAGGATTTCTTCAATATGACAGATACAATAAGACAAGTGTATGAAAATACCTAAATATATTTTTCATTACTTGACATGTTGTATAGCTCCTCACATCACTTTAGTGAAACTCAACCACTATGCTCCAATTCATAACATTCCATAGTGCAATGAAACTACATAATTTTTCATGCACAATGCTACCATCATTCTCACATGTTGATACCCTACATAACTAGCATACATAGTATTTACACAAGTCTATGCAACCATTTTTGCTTATGAAATCAACCTACACAACATCCTACCTAACCAATGCTTGCACAACCTCTTCTTTGCACACAACTACCATTGTGCAAATCCATGCAAAGTTGAGATACTTTTAAACGATCTCCCACTTATTGAACCCTTTCCATAAGGGAGAATGCTCCATCCTTTAGTTTTAGGCAATGAGGCACATCTCCTTCCTGCACCAAGAGAACCTCTCGATATTCATTGCCTTGGTTGATGAATCCAAAGTGTTTTCCTTTGTGTCCACCTTATCCAAATATATATTTCTCTCTTACACCATTTCCCCTTCAACATGATACTACACATCAATGTGTTTCATTCGAGAATGATATTCAGGGTTTTTTACTAGACAAATTAGACTTTGACAATTGTAATTTATCATTATAATATTTTGTGTGAACCTAACCATATAACATAATACTTGAAGCCAGATTGTTTCCTTTCTTGCATGAGTAGCTATGATGTATTCAGCTTCCATGGTAGATATCAAAATACTACCCTGTCATTTTTCATCCCACTTACAACTCTACTAAACAAAATGAACACATACACACTAGTAGACCTACAACAATCAAGATCTCCAACCCAATCAGAATCCGCAGTTGAGTGTAGATTTAAATTCGTGTTGTTTCTAGGCTTTCCCTAATAGAAAATATCATAGTTATGTGTTACATGTGGATACCTAAAGATCATCTTCACTGTTTTCCAATGCTCCTCACCTAGATTAGACATGAATCTATTGGCTACTTCCACTTCTTGCGTAATATTAGGTCATGTACAAACCATTTCATACATTAGGCTTCCCACCACACTTTCATATGGAACCTGAATCATGTCCTCCAAATCCTCTTATGTCTTTGGACATTACGGAGTTGATATCTTCTGATCAACTATAAAAGGTGTGTGCACACGTTTGTAGTCTTGTATCACAAACCTTTCCAATACCATTTCAACATATTCCCTCTAGTATAGCCAAAGCTTATTTTTCACACAATCCCATTTTATTTCCAAGCCCGTGATGAATCTCCTAATACCAAAGATCTTCCATGTCAAACTGCACAGATAGTTGAGCCTTTAATTTCTTGATCATAGACTTGTCATTTTTGATCAGTAGCATATCATTCACATATAGAACTACGATGAAATATTTATCACTATCTTCCTTTTGGTAAACACAAGGATTAGAATTGTTGTGTGCAATCCTAAATACAACCATATAATTATCAAACTTATGAATCCACATTTTGGGTGATTCCTTCAAGCCATACAAGGACTTATTCAACCTGTAGACCACATCATCTCTCTTTTACCTTGATTTTTTCTGAATGCAACATAGATTTATAATTCAATCTCTCCATGTAGAAACATTATGTTAACATCTATTTTATCTATCCCAAGATTAAGCGCAACAACAATAGATAAAATAAACCAAATTAAAGTCAGTTTCATCTACCTACAAGAATCCATTTTCTATCAAATGAGCCTTATAATTCTCCAATTTCCCTCATAGATTTTGATTCTTTTTTAAAACCCACTTATATCCTATAGGTTATTGTCCAATAGGTAGCTTTACCAAGTCCCAAGTCTCATTTTCATCTATAGACTCCATTTCCTCCATTGCCTTCTTCCAAGACTTGTTTTTTGTGCAACCAAAGTATTTCTTCATTGTCTTGTGGTCTTCAGGTCATCGGTCACTAATAACACAAATGCAGAACAAAAAATTACCATGTTATACCTTTTAGGCATTTTATGTATTTGCTCTGATCTCCTCAAGGTAGGAGTCATAGTCTCCTCCTATTTTTGTAACTCTTGTGAATCTTCATCCATTTTACCATACTACAATATAGGATCTTGAGCATATACATCAACTTCCACTTTTTTTTCTTATTACGGCTACTTATTTGGCTCTTCTTACACAGTAACCTTGTGCACCTCCCTAAAGACTACATTTTGACATTAAACTACCTTTTGTGTCTCAATATTCTAAAGCTTGTACCCTTTGACACCATTCCTTTAAGATACAATTTGTAGAATTAAAGTCAAATTTTGATCTTTTATCCTTTTGGATGTGAAAGTATGCTTTACAACAAAACATTTATAGGTGTCATAAGCATGGATTCTTAATAGTACATGCTTCTTGTAGAGTCTTGTCAACTAGCGCTGATGTGGCTGATTAGTTGATGAGGTAATAAGTAGTAGCCACTACTTTAGCCCAAAAACTGTGTTCTAAGCATGCACCATTCAACATATTTTGGGCCTAGTCCATCAACAACCTGTTTATCCACTCTATAACTCAATTTTTTTGTGGTGTGTATGGATTTTTCTATTTTCTTTGAATACTGCAATGCAAACAAAATTATTATAACTCTTTGGATTAGTACTCACCTTAATTTTTCATGCACAACACTTTGATCTTATTCTTCACCTGATTATCTACAAAGGCTTTGAACTCCTTGAATTTCTTGAGAACTTCATATTTATTCAGTATGAAGTGTATATGTCTTGTAAGAGTAATCATCTATGAAAGACACATAGAAGATAGAAGTTAATAATGATGGGACATCAACAAGTCCAAACCCATCATTATGGATCACAACAAGATTTCATTTGTGTGTGTAATATTTTTATGTAATTTCACTTGACTTTGCTTGTCATAGACACAATGCTCCTAGAAATCAAATTCCAATGGAAAATTATCTATCCCTTTTTCTATATCTCTAGTCTATAACATGCACAAAATGTATTCACCAACATGGCCTAGGCTCTGGTGCCAAAGCATTGTCTTCTTCGAAAGAAGCAATATGTAAATTTATGTTTCAGTCTTGACCTCAAGAGTAACAGTGTTGTTATATGCACTACTTACCACAATCACATTAATATATAATAGAGTATTTATCCACACTCCTCTCGTTAACACCATGGGTTTGTTCACCATTTTTCACCCATCTCTATTGAATAAGAACTAAACATCGATATCATTATTTTTTTCACAAAGATCATATTCCTCACAAGGAAAAGAATGTAAAAAACACTAGGGAGATTCTTGATTTTCCCATCTCTGAACTTCAACTTCATTCTCCCTCTACCCACCAACCCATAGATTGTACTATCTCCCAAAAAAAATCACCGCCACTATATTATTCATATTCATATAACCACTCCCTCATAGGTGTCATATGATAGGAGGATTTAAAGTCAACCAACCACACATCATTGCATGCATGGGAGATTGAGGCTACGAGATATACATCTCCATCTTATTCACTGGAGATCTTCTCACTCAAGAATTATAGATAATTTGGTGATTTGTCCTTTTCCACCTTTCTCGGTTTAGAGTCCTCATAATGCTCTGTCTTTCCATAATTTTAACACTTCTTCAAGGATACATATGGAGACTTAAATTCACCTCTAGACTTCAAGTGCTTATCCCCCATATTCTACTTTCCTCTTTGTTGTAAGCAACCTTTCCTAGATAGGGCATCATTCATCTAATGGCTTTCCACACACTTGCACCTCATCTTCTCTGATAATAAATATGCAACTACATATTCCACTTTTAACATTAATGTAATATTAGTGATTTCAATCACTATATTATCTCATGTGTCTAGATAAGAGCACAACAACGTAATACTCCTTTCTTCATCATCCATTTTGGCATCCACAAATGATAACTAACTTAGCATAGTTTTGAAGGCATTCAAGTGATCTACAACTGAGTCACCATATTCATTCACAATGAATACAACTTTTTCAGGACCAATTTTTTTACCAAAAATTTGTTTTAGTTCAACATACCCAACTTATCCCAAATAATCTTCACATTATTTTAATTTGAAACTTTCAGTAACATTGAATCTGAAAAACATAATCTAATAAAGCTTCTAGCATTCCTATCAACTTTTCCCATTCTTCTAGTTTTATTCCAATGGGTATTGCATGTGCTATAATAATCCTTTGATCTCTATCTACCAATATATCTTCCATCTTGAGTTCCCATAACTAAAAATGTTGACCATTGACTTTCTCAATATCTATCTTAGTGATTCTATTAATTTTCTTCAGACAAGATACTTTTGAAGAACTAACACTTCAAGGAAACCATTTATCCCATGTTATTTCAAAGTTTACAATTGAGCTCTAATACCATTTTTTTAGAAAAAAAAACTATGCATTATAAAAATATATAAAGGAGATATATGTCGTACAAGCCTTACATATACAAAGATAAATACAAATACACAAATATGCATGCTTTCACTTGGGAAAACTATTTTGGGTAAAAAACCCAACACAATAAACTTCTTGATTATGACATAAATCAAACCACCATACAATGTTAAAACCAAATCACAAGGTTCTTTCATCTACATACAACACTTTTTTATATATTACAATACACATGCTTGACCATGTGTATTCAACATTGTAAAACAATGATCAACAACCCTTATTCATTAGAATAAATATGCCTTTAATGGGCACTCACTTTATAACACCCACACAATAGGGAAATCTACATTCACCAACATTTGGGGTAAGTGATAACATGTAACGCTCCCCAACAACTCCATGTCAGAGTGCTACCTAAATGTTGGTAGCACTCCTTCAATTTTATAGATACAATCAAATAAGTGTATGATAACATCTTAAGTTATTTATAATTTTTAAACATGTTCCTTAACTACTCACAACACCTTATTGCAACCCAACCATTGTGCTCCACTTCACTATGTTACATAGTGCAATGAAATTTCAAAATGTCCTGCTCAACTCTACCATCATTCTTGCATAGTGAAAACCTTGAAAAACTGTCATAGGTATTCTCCATGAAATTTTTCACAACCATCCTTACTTGATAAAAAATCTTGCACATCACCTACCTTGTACACAATTTCCATTGCATAGATTCATGCAAAGTTGAGACAATTCCCAACATCTCTTAAATATATTTTCAATAGTGTTTTGCCCCACTATAATGTTATATTATTCCTTGCAAATATAGTGTTTAATTTTTAATGAATGTTGCACCAAAAAATATTTGACCGCTTTCTCAGAGTATATATATTCATCATGCTACTGTTTTGATGGAACAACCCCTTTCAATAATGTATGGCACACTAGAATATTAATCAAATTAATAAACCTCACATCTTTGAGTAGGTTCCAATCTATCCTTGGAATATTTAATAATTTTATTAGATTGTTATAAGTTAAAAAGGTTGTATTAATGCTCTTTTTCTTCAATTTATTTGATATAAATGTTGAAGGATCCCACTTCTCATTCTCCTTTCTTGGTTTTTGAGAGCTCTATAAATTTATTTTATGATGTAGCCATTCATCTTAAACACCATTGTTAATAGTGTAATTTTATGATCAAGATGGTCATCATCACAATTCATAAAATCTCTAGTGGCCAAAGGTGTGAAGAACCCCACTTTGTTGGATCAGTGGTGATGTGATCTTGCATGTCAATAAAAATTTGTATGAATAACTTTCCTATAAATTTTAGGAGACAAATAACCATCCAATTTTAATGATAAAAAGACATCTAAAAAATGTAATTTACCATCACACTCTAGCTCTATCGTAAATTTAATGATGTATATAATATTGTTAATGTGGTCATGAAACTCTTCTAATTTATCTTTACCATACTTCCAACACAAATTAACATGGTAGACATATTTCTTCCACCACCTAGGTTTAGTGGGAAGGGGTTTAATGTTTTTCTTCATGATTATTCATAAAAATGTTTTGGATCCCAAATTTTGGCTAAGTCTTTTGGTAAAAATGCATGGTGCAAAAGAAGCATGGAATCGAAGAAGAATGGCAGAAAAGAGTCATAGGCACAAAAGACCATGGCACAGGAGTTCACGACGCAGGAAGACCTAGTCAAAGAATATGCATAATAAATGGAGAACCAAGAATGGAGTGATCAGAACACTAGCAAAAGACTTGGGGAGCTCGTGGGAAGTGGGATACAGTTAGGGAGTGATTCTCAAGAATGAAACAATCTAAGTCATGCATGAATCTAGCACCTACCCATGAGAAGATAAGTACTTAGCTAAGAGGATCCATCACCAAAATGGGAATATAGGGGCACAAATGCCCGGGTCCTTAGGGAAACAATGTAGTTGGTTGCCACGACTCTTAGTCCACTAAAGATCATTAACTAGTCACTAAAAGTGTCGTTATTATTGTAAGTACTTAATCAGGGAAAACCAAGTATAAATACCCCTAATTAGAGCTTTGTAATGATGTTGATTTTATCTAATGTTGTTGAATGATGTTGATTGTTATTCCACTAATGTGATCGATGATACCATTGTGATATTGCTACTTCAATTTATAGTTGAGTTGTATAACTAAGTTGCACCATGCATTTTTTATGTAACTTGTGAACCTATTATGAATATGGTGAATGGTGTCTGTGTTACTTGAATGTTATCAAGTGGATTATGGAAACAATGGTGTTAGTCATCTTAATCGTGTTTGTTCATTTTTATAAATTTAGGCCCACAACTATCGTGTATTTATTTTTTTGCTTAATCATTGAATAAAGTGTATGTTTGATCACCAATATATATTAATTACACCTTTGCACAACAAAAACAATGATAACCGGTCCTCGTTGTGTGATTCAAGTGAGTGCATGAGAACTCTAATTCTTGTGTGAAATGCGAGCACACCAGTACGTTGGATTTTAACCACTTTAGTGTGTGCCTAAGGAAAGTTAGGCTTAGATAGAAAACTAACCCAACATTTTGGTTCTATTGTTGGCACCCATAGTCCTTGTTTGCATGATGGTGGAAAATGCTTGAGCGATTGTCTCTTGAAAATATTGAACGATGGATTACTAGTGTCGAAGATAACTTTGTAGTACCATTTCTTGAACCAAGAGTTTCTACACATGCATTGGTTGAACAAAATCTATACAATTCCTTATATGATACTTTCTTTGTGGAAATACATGTTCATTTACATGCTTGGATCATGACCTATGCTCAATACCACTCGATAAATCATGGACAGAAGCCAACTTGGACATTAACATGTCAGATAATTTTATCACACTTGGGAGCACTATGGACATGAGATATTGATGTTTGGTGGTGAGGAGTGTTAAATAGTTATGTCTTGGAGTACATAATATCAACTTATTCTTGTCCAAAAGAAGCTAAGTTTTAGTTTCTCTAAGAATCGTGTGGTCTATATCTCAAGCAATTCCCTCTAGAGCTAAAGAAGTTATTTATTAACTTTGGACTTGATACTTTTCCCATGGATGACTAAACTCTTCCATGCATGAGTAGCGTAGTTGGTGGGGGAATGCAGGGGTACTTGTGAATTTTTTTGGTTTAGTATGGTAGCTAGTCAATGGGAGTTGCAAAAGTACAAATATGATGAAGCTCGATTTAGAATTATAGGTGGAAGCAACATAGGAAGGGTATGGGAGAACTCATGAAGTGCTAGAAGGATCCATAGGGAAGAAAAAGAGCATAAAGAAGACTCTCAAACTTTCAGAACACCACTAATGCCAGCTCTAGTATATGCTGGAGAAATAAGCTAGGAAGTGGAGACTAAAGAAATCAAGTTGAACTGACCCAATTACCCAACCACAATGCGATCTCATGATTTTGATCTAGATAAAATAATTATACACAACTATGATATTGACAACATAGAATCAGAGACTAAACCTATAAGAGAAATAGTCGAGCAAATTTTAGACACTAGTGTATTAACTCTTTCTCTTTCTTTGCAAAATAATTCCATGGCCCAACTTGATATCCCTGGTAGACCCATCATAAGTAGTGGGCAAAGTACTAACCCAAATATAGTGACTCAACCTACCTTAGCGCCCAACATCTCAAGTGTTTCTATTGTTGCTAGAGGCATGGGAGGTGGATTAGGTGGTGGTTTGACTGGTGGACTAAGAGGAGGCATAGGAGGAAGTGGTGGACTTCCCCCTCAAAGAACAAGATGATTTGGAAGTTCTCAATAGCCACCATTGCAAGCACCTCAACCACCCACCATGTACTATGAAATGATGCTCCATTTTCTATAATATTGAGGTGTGGAGAATGCCATCGAACATGTTCACAAGTGTGAATTTATTTGGAGAGTGTGCATCTTAACCTCTTCTGAGTGGAAAGCTACTCAATTTGTAACCACCCTTATGGAATGAGCACATAAGTGGTATAAAAAATATGATCTTAAACAATTTTTAGTCAATTATGATCCACTTAAGGCAACGTTCCTCAAGGAATATGACATCTTGAAGTGCGAGTAATAGAGTATTGTTACACTAAAAGATATCAAACAGGAACTAACTGAAAGCATACACGAGTACGATGCACAGTTCAAGACACTTATTTCTAAGCTCTCATTTGATATCAATAATTATCAACATGCTCAGTGGCTTGTGGGAGGTTTATTTCTCCCCTTTAGATGAACATTGTCTCAAAGAACTTTTACCATCCCACATAAGGCCTTGGAAGTTGGCCTCTGCATCAAAGATATGGGTGGCATTGATATGGGAATTAGTCCTTTCATGGTGGATCAAATCATTGCAATGACATCTCAATTAGAAAATTTGACTACACACAGTGCTCATGACACTCACAGTGGCCTATAGTGTGTCAATTATGAGTCTGAAGGCTATAATAAAAACAATTATCCCTATAAGAACATGCATGTCGTACTAAAGCAGTCATGTGAAATATTCCATGAAGAGCATGATGTTTGAGCTTGTCCTCTATTTCAACTTGTCACTCAATCAAAGGTGTTCACTTATTGAAAGATATGTGATGTATATACTCATGATACCAATGACTGTCGAGTCATTAACGACATTCATGAGGTGCACATGTGTGGTACATGCTAGGCCTCTATTTCAAATAATCAAGAGAATGGTGGTTATCATGGGTGAGGTTGAGATTAAGGATGTGGAGGTGGACACTTTCCACCATAGACATGCTATAAGTGTGGTTCCCTTGATTACTACCAATGGGACTGCTCGGTCTATCCTACATGTGATTTTTGCAAAAATGAGCACTGGCACGAGGAGTACCCTGATTTGTACATAGCCATTACAAAGAAAATAAATGGGAAGGGTACTAGTATGATACACATTGAGAAACCAAACTAGAGACTGTACCCTATCACTCTGATAACCCAAAAAGTTAATATTACAATGCATAATGGTGGATAATCCTAGTTTATATCCACTCAACTGATTGAAAAAGTTTAGTGCGAAGAGCCTCAAGATACTAGGTGTCCTAGTGCTCACCAATAGAAAGAGGTGATTCAAGATACTATGAACTTGGTAAGGGAATTACAAGGGGATATCCAATTTCTTAAGGACTGTGATGTTACTCAATATGTCGATATCTAGAAAGCCACAAACCATCATGACGTGATGCAAGATGATTTCCAAGAGCTCTACAAGTGCCTATTGGATGAGGATATTGTACCATTGGTATGTAACTAGCTAAAGAATCACACACCAAGGCCTACTAAAGATCATCAATTAAACCATGCTCAAAGTCAAGATACTCCCATCCCCTCTAGTGTGCAAGAGGACAAAGAGATATTGGTGAAAATCATCATCAATGGATGGGTAATCTAGGACATCTTAATCGACATCAGTGCATAAGTCAATGTTCTCACAAAGGATGCCTGGTGGAAGATGGCTAGCCTAAATTTTCAACCTTTATCTCATGTTTTATTCATGGCTAGAAAGACCCATGATTTGGCAATAGGTGTCCTTAAAGATACCACCATCGATATCCTCAGTGTTATGTTCAAATCAAACTTTAAAATCCTAGAGTTGGATGAGGATGATGACTTCCCAACACTGTTGGGTCATCCATGGTGTTATGCCAACACTGTTGATTTAAGTTTTAAGAAATAGTACATCAACTTTGAAAATAATGACCAACATGTCATCATTCCATTGGACCATGCTCATTACCCCCTGTACATTGAACCTATTAATGTTGATGAGGATATTAATCATATGTATAATGTCACATCTTGAGGTAGTAAACACCATGATCCTAGCCCTAATGTCTTCTTACGATGGATGGATGCACAATCCCTCTCTTACACCACAAGTAATGTCTATGACTATTGGGCATAGGGTGACTACGACCTTATTGGGAGAGTATGTGGTGTTATTAGAAATTGTGATGATGTGTGACAAAAGTATCACAAACACCATAGATTTGTTCATCTCATGACTAATCAAGTCATGCATGGACCAATTTTGGTTGTGCCACCCGAAAGGTTAGATGAAGATCTACGGTTCCATGATCAAATGAAAGTCCATAAATTTGTCTAGCAACTGAAAGCCTTGTATGATTCTGACATTGATCATGTGTGATCACTTGTTCACATTTTTGATGGCACAACTACAAAGTCGTGGCAAACTCATCATGTGTGTCTACTTATTTGGGATCACATGCATTCTGAATTTAATCATAGATTTCATCATGATAACCATATAGTGGCACTATCAGCTATAGTGGTATTCGAGCACCAAAACCTCACCTTAAGGCTTGAGAGGCAATGTGGATGGTTGATGAAACTTTCTTAACATAATATATTTGGGTTTATGCATTTTATGGAAATCTGCATACTTGGGCCAGAGTGTGGTATGTCCACAAGAAATTCCATCTAGGTACACATTCTTGGCAGCTACTTAAGGATAATATGATTATGATGTTTTCATATTCCTCCCCATGGATGGATTTGCACCTTATACTACAAGCAATATGTCAAGCAATCATGAGTGACCCAAGTCCTATTAAGATGTTAGGTTGTGGAGCTAAAAGCTTCACCAGGATGCAAATAGGAGAAGTTACGGAGGTTACGGAGGTTGCAGAGAGTTCCAGAATGAGTTGCAAGGCAACCGACGTCAATCTGATCAACCGACGTCGGTCAGATGGCAGTGAGGAAGCAACTGGCGTCAGTTACCAGTCGGCTGACATCGGTCAGGGAGGTGCTGACGTCGGTAGCCTGTACGTGAACATGCAGTTTGCATGTTGATTTTGGAGAGTCTATTTTTTGGACTGTTAGTTTGCATGTTAAAGGCTAGCTGTAGTCTTGAGTTGTGCATCTAATTATTGTAATTAATATAGTCTAATTATTGTAAGCATGAGATCTATATATGGACTCATGGGCTGTATTGTAAACTTGTAGCTAGAGAGTAAGAGAGCATATAAGCTCCTTCTGAGAGAGGTGAGCAATGGTGTGTTCCTCCTAGTGCCACAGTACCAAGAGTGGGTACTGGTTTGGAGAATCAGAGGGGTTCTTCATGTTTGTATGATCTTAGTCATCAGGTGAGCATGGCTTCTTTTGGAGATCTACATTGGTGAGTAAGGTCTAGTGATTTGCAGGTAGCAGTAGAGAGCAGGAGATCTACTTGGAGTACGGTGGTGTACTTGGTGTACTGGCAGCGTGTTACTGACTGGTTGGAGAGGTGAACATCAATTCTATATTTGAGTTGATTGTTGGGACCGAGAGAGAGAGAGGGAATAAGGTCTTGAGGTGTGGCGAGCCTTTGAGGTGGAAGAAGAAGTGGCATCTTCTTTATTGTATTTTCTTCTAAGTATTTAATACAATTGTGTATTGTCTCTCAAATCCTGTGTTGTTTCATATTTCTAGTTACTTATTGATTCTGATATAATTTCGTGTTTAGTTGCTAATACAAGAAGTAATCATGTGTGCTCTAATTGAGGAGCAAGATCTTGACAAGTTGGTATCAGAGCAGGTTAAGCAGGTGGACCAGGTTGATACCAACTTAACAAGTTGGTATCAAAGCTTTTGGTTGGGTTACTAATAGGTGGTTTCAGATCTGGTAGTGTTTGTTGATTACAGGTTACTCACAGGGATTTCTGATTGAGTGGGAGTATAGCAATGGCAGAAGGAAGTAAGCTACGAATGGAGAAACTGAATAGCACGAATGGTCTAATTGATGGAAAGAAAGAGCAGGGAAAAGGAGATTGTTGGTTGGTAGCAGATCAGTAGGGAGGAGCAGATGTTGCAGGGGATGTTGCACAGGATGTTCTAGATAAAGTGGAATCTTGGTTCACAGATTCTTTTGCCTCTTTCCATGCAGTTTGAAATAGAGCATCTTTTCATGGGTATGTCTTTGGAGACTTTGGAGAGATTTATTTAGGAGCTGGAGAGCCTTGTCAAATGATTGGCAAAGGGGAAGTGAAGCTGAAATTGTAGACGGATAACACACAGGTGTTGAATGAGGTTATGCAGGTACCAGTCTTGGAGATGAGTCTAATTTCTTCAAGAAAGTTAGGTGATGGGAGATGCACAATAACTCTCACAGCGGATGCACTTGAATTAGACGGTGGTAAGAAAGTAGGTATCCTTTATCTATCTACTTATATTACTAATTCACCTTCTATTATAGAGATGTGGCTTTGTAGGCTTGGTTACATATGTAGGAGGGGAATTCATGTTCTGAAGCGGAAGACAGATGTTTTTGACAAGCTAAAGAACTGGAAAGCCTTGGTGTTCATGGAGGAGATGACGGACAGAGATCAGCTGAGGGGACTGAATTATTCTGAGCAGGGCTATGTTGATATGAATAGGGTTTTGATCCATGGAGAGCTCGTGGGTAAAAATTCATCACTCACAGGTGAACACAGATACTGACGTCAGTCAGAAGGAACTGACGTCGAACAGACAAGCACCGATGTTGGTCATGTGTAGATCAGTAGAGTCGGTGGTGTCGGGAAGCAAGAATCGACGTCAGTCATACAGTGACTGATGTCGGTAATAGGTACACCAGTGTCGGTAATGGGACCGACATTGGCAGACAGGGTCAGTCACAGAGAATCGACATCAGTCAAGAACAGATTGGGAGATGGCCGAGATCGGTCACTGGAATGGATATTGGGTAGATAGCAAGCTATCAACAAGTCTCAAACACTCATATGGAGGTCAGAAAGGGTAAGTGAACCTCATATTCATTGTTCACCTTCTTTATATTGCTTACTGATGGTCAAGAACCAGGAAGATGTGAAGAGGCAATGCAGGTAGAATCTAGATACAGTGGGAGCTTGGCATGGATGAGGAGTGTGAGTCCTTAGAGAAGAACCAAATAGGGTTTTGTTGGTAGAGTTGTCAGCTGGAAGAAAGCACTAAGAAATAGATGGATTCCCATAGTTAAATAAGAGAGTGGATGGATACGTGAGATAGAAGGCCAAGGTATATGGTCTTGAGGAAGCTGCAGGACAGTGGTACAGGTTTGACAGGTGGATGACAAAGCAGGGCTTCAGTCAATGTCAGTGTAACTATTGTGTTTGTTTTTACCAGGTGGATGATGAGTCATGACATTATCCTATTACTATATGTGGATGGTATACTAGTTATAGGATCAAATATACAGGTTTTGCTGAGCTAAGGGTAAGGTTAGTTCAGTGGCATGTCATGAAGAATTTGGAGCAGCAAAATTCTTTGGCATGAGAGACATGGAGAATTGGTCTCTAGTGGGAGCTGATGTGAAGAAGGTGTTGGCGAGGTTTAAGAAGCGGGATGTAGAATCAGTAAGCACACTAAGGGTTGGATAGTTCAAGCTGAGCATAGAACAGGGTTCAAAATCACATGAGGTCTAGTGTAGACCTGAGTTTTCCCAAGCAGTGGGAGCTGTCAGAGAGTTTGGAGCCAATTCGGGGAAGGTAGATTCTCAGGTACTTGAGAGGGACTAGCAGTAGGTTAACATGTTATGCAGGGTCAAGGTCTTCACTACATGGAGTTGTAGGTTTGGATGTGGCAGGTTACTTGGATGACAGGTGTAGCATCACAGGATGTGTGGTGGTTAGTCTTCAGGATTGATCTTGAAGAGGGATACAAGCCAGGGAATAATTTAGACGGTGTATAGGGACAGGTACAGGTGCAGCTCTTTATCTCTAAGTGGGAGATTGTTAGGTTTTGGAGCTAAAAGCTTCACTAGGATGCAAACAGGAGAAGTTACGGAGGTTGTGGAGAGTTGTAGAATGAGTTGCAGGGCAACCGACGTCGGTCTGATCAACCGACATCAGTCAGATGGCAGTGAGGAAGCAACTGGCGTCGGTTACCAGTCGGCCGACATCGGTCAAGGAGGTGCCGACGTTGGCAGCCTATACGTGAACATGCAGTTTGCATGTTGATTCTGGAGAGTCTATTTTTTGGACTGTTAGTTTGCATGTTAAAGGCTATCTGTAGTCTTGAGTTGCACATCTAATTATTGTAATTAAGATAGTCTAATTATTGTAAGCATGAGATCTATATATGGACTCATGGGTTGTATTGTAAACTTGTAGCTAGAGAGTAAGAGAGCATATAAGCTCCTTCTAAGAGAGGTGAGCAATGGTGTGTTCCTCCTAGTGCCGCAGTACCAAGAGTGGGTACTGATTTGGAGAATCAGAGGGGTTCTTCATGTTTGTATGATCTTAGTCAGCAGGTGAGCATGGCTTCTTTTGGAGATCTACATTGGTGAGTAAGTTCTAGTGATTTGCAGGTAGCAGCAGAGAGCAGGAGATCTACTTAGAGTACGGTGGTGTACTTGGTGTACTGGCAGCGTGTTACTGACTGGTTGGAGAGGTGAACATCAATTCTATATTTGAGTTGATTGTTGGGACCAAGAGAGAGAGAGGGAAGAAGGTCTTGAGGTGTGGCAAGCCTTTAAGGTGGAAGAAGAAGTGGCATCTTCTTTATTGTATTTTCTTCTAAGTATTTAATACAATTGTGTATTGTCTATCAAATCCTGTGTTGTTTCATATTTCTAGTTACTTATTGATTCTGGTATAATTTCATGTTTAGTTTCTAATACAAGAAGTAGTCATATGTTCTCTAATTGAGGAGCAAGATCCTGACATAAGACTGGATTTGAAGCATACATGGAGTGTTAGAGGAAGGATTGACCATTTTTAATGATCCTATTAAGCGTGCTTCTTCTTCCACACCTGAACTTGTACTGAATCATGCACTTCGAGAATAAATCTGAAAGGGTAAGCAAAACATTGTGTTTCAAGTTGATGAAGGTGAAAGATCTTATATGCTTGATCTATTGACCAATCATTTGCTATCCACATGGAGTATGGCACTTGAAATGTATGTGACACCATTCAAGATACACAACACCCATACTTGGAGTTGCTTCAGACCATTCAACACAAAATTGACATGGAAGATGACCAAATATGGTTATCATGGGGAATTACTGGTTTGATACCGAAATCACAAAAGTGTTTGAGCTGATGAAAAATAATTATAGGTGTTCAATTATATATCATATCCAACATGCAAATTCATGGTGAAACTCAATTATACAACTTAGCTATAACCTAAAGTACAATAACAAGTATAGAACATATATTGATACATATATCATGATTTTGGAAGCTCAACTTCAAGCAGAAGAGCAGGAAGCACATGGTCAACATATATCATGATTTGATATGATATCAAACCCAGAACCATTTAGTATGTAATGCACTTCACAAGTTACAATTTATATGTGTCAAGCATCTTGTGCGCCCTTTTAGTGGGTTTATAGTCAACATTTACATTTTTATACTTATGTTCTCATGGAAGACCATGAAGCACTATTAGTGTGGGGTAGGGGTGTTACATATACAACGTGCCATGATATGGTCTATAGGGATACGTGCATAAGCAAAGACATGAAATTAAAAGTATATAAGGACAAAAGGGTATATAGGATGTGGCATGTAAGCATAATCTAGCTAAGGTAAAGACTAATTCCTACCTTGGGTATGAATATTCAAATTTCTTTATAGCTATCATGCACTTCAGAAAAAGTGCAGGAAGAAACATGTAATTAATACAAGGAAATAGTGGTAATGGTAATTATGCCAACATCACATCGTGGTAATATCATTGGTCACATTTATTATGTGAAGTGGTGGTTGAAGAGGGGGGTAGTAAATGCAAGTTGTCCCCTCGAACCTATAAAAATCTAAATGGTTCATTTCACTTTTTACTATTGTTGTGATTGAGAACTTATAGAGCCAAAGGAACTAACTTGAGCTTTTGCAAAACAAATTCAACATATCCAGTCAAGTGCAGAGTGATGAATTCCAACTGATTTTAGATCTTGAAGTGTATTTTAGCTAAGATGAAAATCTAGAACTAGGTGAATTGTAAGGGCGAGTAGGATTTTTAGAAGTTATAGGTTGCATAGGTCGACATCTACCATTAACAAGCATCCAAGTAGGAGATTCGATGCAATTAAAAAATAAAACACGTGTTCATTTGGGAACATTTGATGAATGTGCCTCAACCTTTAAACTTCACGAAGGGTGATATAGCCTAAGAAAAAGGCCCGATGAAGTGAATTCTTACTTGTAATTCCAATGGAAGAAGAGTTGAGTGTTGGTGGGGAGACGGTGTTAATCAAAGAAGAAGTACCTAAAGAATAAGGCATGCATGTGGGAGATGAAGGAACAAAGATGGCATGCCAAGCGAACAAGAAAGATATCATGCCTCCACCTCCACCTTTACTGATTGAAGAAATGAAGTTCCCTGAGATGGTACTACATGCTAAAAACTAGGTATCCAATGTGTCGATCTGCATTGTCTTTGACAATAACCATCGACAACCCAGGAATGAGGTAGATTTGTAGAATGATTATAGAGTCGAATCCCAGAATACCAAGAGTGAGCTAGTCTACAACTTAAAAAAATTCAACACCCTAGATACTACTTGCCTCTTCCAACTCTTCAACCTTCCCTACTTTGGAAAGCCAATATAAGTGGTAAAGTTTTCTAAGGACTTTTTTCGATGCTTCTACCTTCTCATTGGATTGCAGGTGATATGTTGTGCTTTTGTGGTGCGATATCATGAATTCCTTTGTCAAAGCCTTGATGGTATTATTTATGAAGTGTGTTCCTTTGTTGTTAGCCAACTTCATAGGGCATCCAAATATGGTCATAATATTCTCATACAAAAATTTAGCTACGTCATCAGTGTTGTATCTTGATGTCATAGTAGCTTATACCCATTTAGTCAAGTAATTTGTCAAAGTAATTATGTACCTTGCATGACTATATTTTTTGGGTGGATTGATTATTTATATAAATTCAATTACCCATTTTTCAAATAGATGCTCACTTAACATAAGAATTAGCATTTCATCTTTATGATTAGGCCTTCTCATCCATTGACAAATGTCGTAGTGTTTTGATACTCAGTGCACATCTTGAAATAGAGTAGGCCACCACATGCCACTTTTTAGTATCTTCCTCATAGTTTATTTCCCTATGATATGTCCACCTATGATTCATGATGTGGCTCTTGAAGGTGTGGTCATTCATGCTCTAAAGATACTCTATGTAGTACATCATCTTTTCACATTTTATACAGAAAGTCATTAATGATGCTGAGTGGATTGGCTCTTGTGATCAACTATTTTTAATCCCTTTCCACACATTACATAGGAAAAATTCCTTGTTCAATGAAATTGGCTATCTTCCATGTTTTATGGAATCATAGAGACTCAAAATAAATGGGCATTTGGTGATTCATCTTGGAGTTCTTTAGGTTCCTTTCCATTGTGTATTTGGCCCAAATGGTCTAGCCCCATATTTTTCTCCCAAGATTCACATTGATTTTGAACTAAAATTCTTGAACAACATCAACGACCTAGATATCTTCCCTACTAACATGGGATTATTTACCAAATATCTCAAAGCTTGGTGATTAGTAAAAAATTCAAATGTTGTTGATAGAAGGTAGTGTCTGAAATTTTGGAGTATGAACACCATTGTCAGGGCTTCCCATTCTATTATTTTGTATTTTTTTATATAATTAAGAGTTTTTGGCTCGTCAAATGAATGGGATGGTCCAATCCTTCATCTCTTGGTTGTGCTAAAATACATCCTATAATAGTTCCTAAAGCATCTACATGAACATGAAATGATTTGCTTCAGTTAGGAAATACCAGTATGGGATTTCTTACTAGCCTCTAGTTTAGATCCATAAACATTGTTTGCCATTCATTGGTCCATTCAAACCTAGTGTCTTTGCATAGTAGCTTCTCTATGGGAGATGATATATTTACGTAACCTTTGATTAATTTCTTGTAGTATCTTTTATGACCTAATAATGATTACATCTCTATTTTAGAGCTTGTAAAAGGTGGCATACCCATAATAACTATGATTTTGGCTTCGTCAACCAAAATCCCATTGTTGCATATTATATGACCCAAAAGGATACCAAAATGTGTAAATAACAAGCACTTATTCTGGTTCAACACAATACACATAGCTCAACAACATTCCAACATTAGTTATAACTTATATACATGCTCATTGAACAAATAAAAAATAACTCAATCATCTATATAGACTTCTAGGAAATCATGGGTGAAGTATTTAAATGTGGCGACCACACCCCTAGATAGCATAGCATAATCATTATTCAAGGTAAAAAGAAATAACTTATATGCAAAAGAGCCTCATTCCATTACAAATAAGGTTTTAACTTGATCTTATACTATGATTGGGATTTGATGGTAGCCACTAAACCCATTTTAAAAGAAATAAACTTCATGTCCTATGATTGACACTAGGACTTTAGCTGTGAATGGAATTGGGAATGGATCTTTAATGCAAGCATAATTTAACACATAGTAGTTATCACATACTCTAATTGATCCATACTTTTTAGGTTGCACCACCATTGGGCTAACCCAGTTTGTGTTTTCCACTAGATAGATAATGCCTACTTCTTTCATCTAGTCTAGTTCAACTTTTACTTTCAATTTCATGTTGGGGTTTAATCTATATGGAATTTTTTTAACAGGTCATGTGCATTCCTTTATCTCTATTTGTATCTCCCCTAATTAAGGGTCTACATATTTTAATTCTACAAATTTTGTTGGAAATACATCCTAATAATCTCATTATAGTTGTAATCCTTCTAAAGTCTCATTATACATCTAGTAGTTGACTAAAATCATAATTTTTGGCTCACACTCTATCTTATTATTCCCTACCAATTTATTTAATGGATCCTAGTATAGTTTTTTGGATTCACTTGGAATTGATACTTGTAATTTTTTATGTCCTTCTTGCTCTTGAATATTAATATTTCATGGTTGTTGATCTTCAATTTGGTCTTCAATTTTGGCTCCAGGCTCCTCCATTTCTTGCTTAGGTTCAAAAAATCCCTTCAAATTCAATTCCTCATCACTTTCATTGGACTCAAATTTTTCTCCATGATCAATGATTTTATTGCAAGGTTTTATCAAAAAGTACTATTTTTGTTTATTGTCCTTATAATTTTTAAGAGCTACGTTCAAGTCCTTAGTTACTTCCTCTTGTGAAGTGAGTCCTATGTACTAATAAGATCCTCTATTCAGCCATGGCATTAGAAGATATTCATATTTTAAAAGGCCTATTGTATCTAGGGGTTCTCATCTTCAAAGATAAATGTTTGAATAAATACCTATTGTAACTGTGGCCAATTCTTAGTCTCCCTTCTGCATTCTTGATGCATGTACCATGTTTTTGGAAGTGATGATAGGGTATACCTAAATACATGTACCCATTGTTTGATTTATACACATTGCACATACCATAAATATACACACCTATGGATATACATTTATGGACATTACCTTCTTGAAAAAATGGCCTGTAAGGAAATTACTAAGATGAATTGCAATAATATAATTATATAATGTAGAATTAAGAGCAGAATAAGCAGATCCATAACAACTAGTGAAAGAGCATAATATTTAATATTATGACTGAGCCACTTCAAGGAGGAAACCTCCACAATAATGCAATAAGAACATAATTCACAATATGATGATAAAAGACTAACCATTTTCTCTTATATATACTTTACTTAGCCATGCTTATTCTATAGGCCAACCATACTAAGAATATCGAGAAATGAAACAAGATAATATGAATGTTTATAAACCACAAGTTGGCCACACATATTCCTGAATGCACTATAGGTTAAGGGCATAACATACCCCTCCCCTTCAAAAAAATGTTGTCCTCAATGTTGAATCAAACCAAGATATTGTTGTATGATCACTTCATCCTCCCATGTTGTATCTTTAGAATGCAATTTTTTCCATTTGATCAAATACTGCTTAATGGATTTGGTCCACAATTATTTAGTGTGCATGTGAAGGATATCTTCAAGTTATAGAATGAATTAGCCTTCTTCATCTAATTCAGGTAACCTAGTCTGAGTGGAAACTCTGTGTCTAGTTAATTTCTTCAGGTAAGATACATGGAATACCATATGTATGTCAATGGTTGGGGGTAATTCCATATTTTAAGCCACACTAATAATTTTATGTAAGATCTGGTGAGGGCTATAATACTTAGGTGACAATTTGTTATCCTTTTTTTGTTGATTCAGAGACATTTGCTTATATGGTTGCACATGCATAAAGACCTGATCACCTATGTTGAAATACCACTCACTATGGTGTTGATCTACTTGTTGCTTCATTTGATTTTGTGCTATTTCTAAATTATCTTAAAAAATGACTAGCACTTCCTGTTGCTCGTGAATGTATTCCTCAATAGCTCAAACCTTAGGATGCATTGTCAAATTTGAAGTGATGGATGGGGGGTGATACCCATACAATGCCAAAAATGGAGACATCTTAGAAGAAGTGTAAAAATAAGTGTTATACCACCATTTAGCAAGTGGAATCCAATGAACCCATTTATCATGTTTATCAAAAACAAAACAATGAAGATACCCATCGAGACATTTGTTGACTACTTCTATTTATCCATCAAATTGAGGCTGATAGGATGAGATATGAACCAACTAGATGCTCAAATATACAAATAATTTAGTCCAAAAATTACTATTAAATATGGGATCTCAGTTAGTTACAATGACCTTTGGAGTATCATGTAATTTCTTAATTATATTGAGAAAAGCAGAAGCTAATTTAATGGAAACAAATGACTATGATAAGAAATAAAAAGGAACATACTTGGTGAGTTTATCCACAACTACCATGATAACATTTTTACCCTTAGACCATGGTAGCCCCATAATGAAGTCCATAAAAACCTTTTCCGAACACTAACTAGGGATGGATAAAGGCTGCAAAAGACTTGGGGTCTTAATGGTTTCAAAAAAATTTGTTAACATACCATGCATTCGGCCACATGTTTCTGGACATCCCCCTTGAGTCATTCCCAAAATAAATCTTGCTTGATTCCATGATATGTTCTCAAAAATTTGGAGTGACCTCCTAGTGGAGAGGCATGAAGTTTCTGAAGAATTTCATGTTTGAGGAGAGAATGCTTACATAGGTATAATCCATATTTATACCATAATGTGTTCTATTTCTATGTAATTTTTTCATATTCACTGGAACCTTGTTGTATATTTTGAATCAAATCTTTGGTAGCAATGTCAGTCTCCCATTTCGATCTTGTTTCCTCTATCCAATTTGCCTGCCACATGGTCATGGCACATAATAATGCCTCAACTGATTCATCCTGTCGAGAGAGGGCACCTGCCAACACATTCTCTTTGCCTTTCTTATACACTATTTCAAAATCATAGCCTAAAATTTTAGTCACCCATTTCTATTATTCTTCAGATGATAATTATTATTCCAATAAATATTTAAGGCTATCATGATCAGTTTTTACCTAAATGTGATGACCCATCAGATAAGGTCTCCATTATTTAACTTCATGTAGAATAGACATAATCTCTTTCTCATATATTGGTTTGAGCTTATTTTTTCCCTTTAGTAGGAGAATTTCAAATTCTATTGGTCTTCCTTCTTGCATGAGTACATCCCCCATGACATATCATGATGCGTCATACTCTATAAGAAAAGTTTTTGAAAAATCTGGAGTAACCAGAACTAGAGTTGTGCACATAGCCATTTTCAATTGTTCAAATGCCTTAGTATCTTAATCAGTCCACTAGAAGGAATATTTACTAAGCAAAGAGGTGAGTGGGGTTGCAATTCTACCATAATTTTTGACAAACCTGTGATAGTAACTAGTTAGCCCCAAAAATCCTCAAAGATTATTGAGGGTCTTGGTAACCTGCCACTCCATCATTGCTTGGATTTTCTTAAGATCAACTTTCACTCTTTCATGTGAAATAATATGACGCAAGTACTCAACCTTTTGGACAACAAAATCATATTTGGAAGGTTTGGCATAAATTTGATGTTGTTATAGAATTGAAAGCCCCTATTTCACATGCTTCAAATAGTCTTCCCAATTTTTATTGTAGATGAGGATATCATCAAAAAACACTAATACAAACTTTCTCAAAAATGGCCTAAAAACAACATTCATCAAACTCTAAAATGTATATGGTGCATTTGTGAGGCCAAAAGGCATCGCCATAAATCCTTAATAGCCTTCATGAGTTCTAAAAATTGTTTTAGGTATGTCCTCATCACTAATGCAAATATGATGACACATAGGGTGAAGGTCTAACTTGGTAACATAAATAAAACCATGTATTTCATCTATCAAATCATCAATTAATATAATAGAAAACTTATCTTTGATGGCGTACTTTTTGAGTTATCTATAATCTAGGCACATCCTCTAACTATCATCCTTCTTCCATACCATGACCACCAGGGAGGAATACTCACTTTGACCATATCGAATAATTCCTACCTCCAACATCTCTTGTACCATCTTTTCAATTTCACTATTTTGGGCATATAGATACTTGTAGGGTCTAATGTTGAGTGGTGTACTTATTGGAATGAGTTTGATGGCATGATCATGTGCATGACTTGGAGGAAGTCCTTTTGGCATGTCACCAAAAATAATAGAATGATCATCTAACATCCTTTACAAATTAGTATGTGTAGGCTCCTTGGTTGGTTGAACCTTTATGAAAAATAAGTGTGCCACAAAACCTTTTGCACCTCTCATGAGAATCCTTGTCATCTGGTGGGAACTAACCATTTTGGGAGATTTAGCATGTAATCCATGTAGTTCAAAGGTCCTACCTTATAAATAAAACCTCGTGAATAGTTTTTATAAATTCATCTCAAGAGTGCCCAAAGTAGTGAGCCACTACGCTCCCAAAATAATGTCAGCTCCTACCATGGGAATAATAAATGCAAGGGAATCTAAAAAATAGTCCCCTATAGCAAGCTTAATGCTATGGAATTTTTAAAAATAGTTGACCATACCACCATCTACGATCATGACTTGAACGTCTAGAGCTAGGCAAATGAAATAATTCAAACAAGTAGTTAACTTACTATTGATGAAGTTATGTATACTCCCAAAGTTAATTAACATAGTCACCTTTTGTTTCCTTAGGAAACCCAACACCTTAAGAGTTTGAGGAGTACTACTGTCTTAAAGTGCATGACATGAAATAGTAGGTTGAGAATCTTCAGATTCATCTTCAAGTTCTTCCAAACCTACCCCTGAAGCCTCCTCATCTTATTCCTCCTCATTGGTGCTATTAATTTAAAATAACTTCTTTTCATCACTTCGATGTCCTTTGCTCCATTTACTATCATAGTCAAAACACAAACATTTTGTATGCTTTTATTTCACTTGTTGAGGTGTCGATCTAGTAAGCTGATGAAATGATGGTGTTGGGAAGGTGAATTCATGGACATTGGTGAAAGGCCTTTGTTTGATCATATCTTTTTCCTCAGCGATGTGTGCTCTTGATATGGCCTCAGATATAGTATTGGTATGAAACATGTGAACCTCTAATTGGATATTATCTTTGATTCCAACCAATTATATGTCAATCATATTTTCCTTAGTGATGTCCACCACATGTAAGGAGAGATTCTAAAATTGTTGAATGTAGTCTTTGACAGTCCCGATCCAATGCAACTTGGCTAGAGAACTGAAGTAGTTTTCAAATACATTGTTAAAATAGTGTAGTTACAACTCCTCAGAAGATATTAACCATAAAACTAGGACATTCTTCTTTTTATTTTGATCACACAACCAACGATACCAAATGAATGGCTCAGGTTCTAGATATAAAGAAGCCTTAACCACTTTTTGTGAACATGGAGTTTGATGTAGATCAAATGAATTTTAAATTTGAGTGAGTCAAGTGGGTGAATCATCACCAAAAAACTTACATAGATCTAATTTTGGCAACATCAACTTACAACTATAATTGGTATTGGTATTATTTGGAGAAGAACCAAAATAAAGTGGTGGAGGTTTATGTTATAGTGGTTGAGTTGACAAGTTGACCAATTACTTAGATATTTATTTTAATTGATCCATCCACTATCTAGGTCCCCTGTCAACCCAGTAATGTCCCCTTGAATGTATCAAAATCATATTTTTTCACCATGCCTTATAACTTTGACTTAAGTTGTTAACTACATCTAAAATACACAGATCAAAAGTTTTATACTCCATGTCATCTTTATGAGGAGTTTTTTGAGTGTCTTTCCCTTTCTCACATCTACCAATGTTCATATTAGTCATGTACAAACCCGAGGAGGGTTTTATCCCCAAAAAAGTGTATCAGTGGAATATACTATTGTGATTGTCTCACCGAGATGAATTGAACTACTGCTATTGTACACAAGGATGGAAATTTAGGCTCAAAAAAGTGTCCCAATAGAATATACCATTGCAATCATCTCATAGAGATGAATTCAATGATTACTAATTTGTGCAAGGTAAAAAATAATTGACTTTTTTTTACCTTGATTTTTTTTTGTAAAAAAACTTCACGAACAAAACTACAATGATGAAAAAATTCAATTCTCCCTAAATCAAAAGTTTCCAAAATTGAATATCTAATAGCACTTGTAAGGAAATTACTTAGATGATTTGCAACAATATAATTATATATCATAGAATTAAGAGTAAAATAAGTAGATCCACAACAATAATTGGCAAAAGAGAAGAATGCTTGAATACTATGACTGAGCCACTTCAAGGGGGAAACCTCCACAACAATGCAATAAGAACATAATTCATAGGATGATCATAAAATCCTAACCACTACCTGCTATATATACTCTACTTATCCATGGTTATTTCATAGGCTGACCATACTAAGAACATCAAGAAATGCAACATGTTAATATGAAGGTTTGTAAGCCACAAGTCAGCCACACATATCCCTATACACACTATAGGTTAAGGTCATATCATGACCATTTTTACTTGATGGTAGGTGGTACTTGGAATTGAGCTCACAAAAATTCACAAGCCTCATTCCATTTACAACTGATTTATCCTCTAAACTACCTACCAAGTCACAATAGTTCCCTTTAGTGCATAATTCAGTGCACTCACCCTATGGTCTATATTGGGCACATGAGGTTATAGTTTGAAGATGAATTAATTCAATTTATTAGTTGAAAAATATTGAGGTAGTCGGTGTTCTATGAAAAAACCATTTGCATTGGATGCACCTCATGAAATCCTCTTACCCAATTCAACATGTGGGGATTTCAATCACTATTGATTGAAGACATAATTTATAAAGGTAAAATACCTTATTTTTTTGGCTCATTATAGTCCATGTTCATCACTTCTAATTTTTACAAGAAATCGTCTTTAGACCTTGCTGATATTCACACAAAAGGTGACCTACATTCTCCTATCTAAAACTACATAAATTTTGCCTTTGTTATCACAAATATGGATGAAAATTGTTCTATTTATTGTAGTTATTATTGAGGATTCATTTTTTGATGGAAAGAGTAATACTCTATATCTTTCAATATGTTATGCTTAGATTTTATGCCCACCTTGAACCAACTATTAGCAATTAGCTCTTAACCTAACTATGTTAGGATCTTTAACTATTGTTGTAGCTCACCACATATTTGTAATCTTAGGGTGAATATGAATCTTTGTGCATGATGAATGGATTTCTCCTCTTAGCTTTGTTTATGGGTTTAATAATATTTTTTTCCCATTGTTTCACCTCTTGTAATCTGCAAAACTTAGAATTAATGGACTATAATTGAGATCTAGTCATCCAATAGCTTCCCATGTGGACTAAAGGACATATTGAATGTGACTCCAAAATCAAATACAATGTTTGGTACTACATATCCTACCAATTCAATATCCATCTAAGAGTTAGCATCCCATGGTTTCTTAGTCTTTACATACCATACTACTTTATCAATGCATTTCCCCCTCCTTGTGCATAGTCTAACAAATTATGTAGGATATTTTTGATGTTCTATGGGATGTCCTCATTTTGATTAGATTTTTCAAATTATTAACTACTCTATCATGCCTTATAATGCACATAATTTAACCATGTGTATGTGTATCAATGAATACAACATCATTTTTATATGTAGTTTAATGTTGTATATTTTATAATATATAGGTTGTGTGATACAGTAGACTCTTTTATCTTGTAGGATCAAGATATGTCTTCTATTGCACCTTCTAATTTGTTGATCATTTGACATCTCCAAGGGTGGTAATACTTGTTCTTCATGTTGGCACCGAGTGACTACTTATATGTATGTAGGATCCCTTGTGTATAAATTCTCCATGTTCACATTTCACATAAGATTTTATTTTCTCTATGTTTTTAATACTTGATAATATTTAGTGTGGTGTTATCTTGAAACTCTAAAATAAATGTAGTACATCTGCCTTTGAGGATTAGTTAGGAAATTTTATGTGAAGTGGTTATACTCTCCACACAAATATCTAACAATTGAATGACACCCTTATCATTCATCTTGTCTTTGATTACTGCCTTGGTATCCACCTCAATTTCTTCCTCTAAATCCAATTTGTCTCTATTGAAAATCATAACCTTGTAGTTATTGACCATCAAATCCTCCATGTCATTGCAATGAACCCAACCCTTGTTGTTGGATATCATATCCCCCATATGGTCCTTAGGGAGAAAAAGGGGTCCATCATGTCAACTATTATTGGGTTATGCAGAGTTCCATGGCTATTGATATTGAATAGATGGTAAAGTCTACCCTATCTAGTAATATGGAGATTTCAATGCCCAACCTACTAAACCATGAGGCTAATAAAGAGTCATAGTGGTAATTTTTACATCTAGACCTGGAATCTTAATTTTATCAGCAAGGATATGTTTTGCAAATATTAAGAAGATACTATTAGTCATGTCTTATTTCAATTGCTTGAGATCTCTATAACTTTTATCATCATGATTGTGCTAATTTTTATAAATTGTAGTATAAATTATGTAATTGATGTGTATATTGTCATAAGAGATGAAATTTTACATTAAAATATCCTACTACTCTATAGATCTCACTACTCTATAGATCTCATAGAATTTTGACTTAAATTTTGGGGAATCATTCCAATAGTACCCATTTTTTTCACACTCCATACACCACAATCATAAATTGGGAAGTTAATTTCATGTAGCTCATCCATTTTTCATAAAATAACATCTAATGTTACCCTAATTTTTTTAGTATACTATGGACTTTCCCCATAGTCTTTTATCTAATCCACCAGGAGTGCAATTAATCTAGCATTAGACTTACAATTAAATTGGGTTTGAGCAATGGAAAACTTAATCCCATGTCATAAACCCTCTAAAAACATTCAACTTTTTTTGTATCTTGAAAAAAAGAATCTAATCTATTCATTACATCAGAGAACCTGTGATCATAGTCCCATATTGATTTTCTATATTTTTGATGATTTTATTTCAAATCTTGTATTGTCTGACTTGTATATTTCTTAATTTAAATTCTCATATCATCTAGTCTTTGAAATCTTGAAATCTTAATTTGGAAACATCCATTTCGTATATGAACTCTAGATCTCTTCATGTTAAGGCTCATATGAGCCCACACTTCTTTGAATCATCTTTGCTTACATTTTTAATCTTCAATTTCATTTCACAGGTTAATAGATACTACTCAAGATTAGTAGACCCATCATACAGTGTCAAAGTGAAAAAAACTCCTACTTTGAGAGGCATGCTTCTTATATTCACACTTGAAAAAAATAGTTGTTATGGACTAGACTTTGTCAATGTATTAATAGTTGATATGACATGAAATCCAGTCTCAATCAATTTCTTATCATCCAACACTTTCTTGTTGTATTCACTATATTTACCAGATTTATCTTCAAAATAGTCAAACCACATATGATCTTTACCAGATTTTACATTCTTCTTCTTATCTCTATTGATAAATTAGGCACAATGAATGTGTACCCTTGAAATGAATGTTCCATGTCTACAACTTCTACTTCATTTTAACTTAACCCTACTTTGATGCTACAACTCAACATAACTTCTCAAAAATATATATTTTTATTCTAAAAACAATACCATCCCTTTTAATTATGATCTAAAAGTACCTTCTAACTAATATAACCTCTCATCTTCTTTCTTTCCACTCTCTTCCATCTCTTTTGCATCCATTTCCCAATTGTTGTCCATTTATGCATTCTCATTTGTGCCTTCTCTTATTATGGGCCCTCTCATTTCCTCATCTACATCCTTTCCATAATCTCTAGCTCTTCTTTGATCTCTCATTCCTTATTTATATTCTAAACTCTCTACTCTACTCCTACTCGCAGATACATTAAGCTTATTTTTTTATTTCATCTTCTCTATTGTTGTCGGTCTCACTCTAGTCCCAAAATTCACTTTTCATTTTGATTCTCTACATCCTCCATCTTCATGGTTCACCTTAAAAATTTTATTCCCATTTTTTCATAATTCACTTCATTATCACACACATCCCCTTACCTTTCTAAGTGACTATTCCATGTTAGCCAAAGTAGGTACCATGGCCTTTTCCAAGACCAACGTTTGAAGCATGATAGGTAGTCATTGAATTTTTTTCCCTAGATACCTCTTACAAAAAAATCATGTGAAACTTCAAATGTGATATATCCTTGCATGTAAAACTTAGTAATATCCATTAATGTTATTCTTTAGCAAATGATTTATTTCACATATCCAATTGGTGTCTAGATTTCATAATTGTTCTATCTTTTCCTTAGTCCAAACAAAGTGCTCTTTTTCTCTCACCTTGAACCAATAATACTCAATTATTAACAACCATGTAGTTAAAAACTTGGGAAATTCACACCAAAATATTTCATATATCACTTCATGTATATTCCCATGTATGACTTATCTCGTAGAGCTTCCTATCCTTTTTGCCTCCTCTTTTACAAAATTATGAATTCTCTCATCCAATTATTTCTCCAAATCTCTCTGTCCAGGTAACCATCTCAGCGTATTTCAATGTTCCACACTCACCGTGTCATTATTAGCATAGGTTTTTATAAAACCCATTAGAAAATACTAATTAGGATTGTTTGTGTGAGGCGTGATACAAAATATACTCAAAGAAACTACTACATCAAATTAAAGTTAAATCATGTGGATGATTGTAGAGGAATTAACGTGATTCATAGCTTTAATTTACCAAAAACATTTATTACTTCAAAGGATTGATAAATGACAAGAAAATAGAGCATAACTATGCAAAGGAACAAGTGTAGTCATACAGAAGAACCATTATCAAATCTCCATATTGATAGCTATATTTCAGAACCTTTTTACAATACAAGTGAACGCTATATATAGAGCTCACAAAGGCTCTATCACTTCAAGTGTACAGTAATTCTTCTCACACACACTCTCCTACACAAAAACGGTCCCAACAACCAACTCACACACAGAATTGGTGTTCACCTCACCAACCAGTCAGTAATAACCCTGCCGGTACATCAAGCACTCTATAGCACTTCAAGCTGATCTCTCATGAACCTGCAACCTGCAATTCAAAGACCAAGCTTACATGTAGATCACCAATGAGCTTGCAACAACCTGCAACTCATAGATCTTACAACTAGAAGGAACTCTTCCTTTCTATCTCATGCCGTATACAATACATGCCAATGGGTCTATAAATAGATCCCTAACTCAAACAATAACTAAGACTCTTAATTTAGACAATTATCCTTGCAGCCCAAGACTCTGGCTGGTCTTGACATGCAAACTCATAGTTCACTTAACTAACTATCCGTGAAACAAACACTTCAGGAACACACAGGCGACCGACGTCGGTCCCTGCTGGTCTGGTTCTGCCGACGTCGGCCGACTTCCTGCCGTCGCCGATTGCTTTCTGCACTGGATCCTGCCGACGTCGGTCATTCTGCCGACGCCGGTTCCTGTAGAACTCAGCAACCTTCAGTTCCTAGTTTGCAAAGGTTGAAGCTTTTAGCTCCACACCCTAACAATCTCCCACTTGGAGATAAACAGCTGCAACCTGTACCTGTACCTGTACACCGTCTAGTTTGTTTCCTTGGCTTTGTATCCCTCCTCAAGATTACTCTTGAAGACCAACCACCACAAAATCCGTGGTGCAAAATCTGTCATCCAAATTACCTGCCACATCCGCATCTACAACCATGTAGAAAAAGAACTTGACCCTGCATAGCATGTGCACCTGCTGCTGGTCCAACTGAACTGCCCTTCAGTATTACTCTCCCGGATTGACTCCAAACTTGTGACAACTCCCACTGCTTGGGAAAACTCAGGTTTAGTACATACCATGCACTCAATCTCACTATGTGAATCAAGACCCCTGTTCTATGAACTGTCTTACCATCGGCGTGCTAACCGGTTTCACACAATCATCCTGAAACAAAGTCAACAAGACCTCCATGTCTCTAGATCACACTCATGCCAAAGAATCTTGCTGCTCCCAGATTCTCCATGACAAACACCTGAACTAGCTTTACCTTTAGTTCAGTAATACCTGTATATGTAACCCTGCAACAAGCACATCATACAGAAAATAGAATAGTGTAGCTAATACTATCCAACCTGGTAAAGAGAAACACAATGATCAAACCTCCATTGCCCTGCAGCTAATACAAGATCATATATACCCTGATCTACCATCTCATGTAACCATTTCCGCTCTTCTTCATCCTCAACATCCATTCGTCTCTCAGTGCTTACTTCCAGCTGGCAACACTACCCAAAACACCTGTTTGGTTCTCCTCCAAGGAATCACATCCTCATCCATGCCAAGCTCCCACTGTTTCCTGGATCTACCTGTTCTGCTTCTTCAATAACTTCCTGGTCCTATGCCATAAGTGAGCAACAAGTAGTGTAAAGAAGGGAAATGAAAAATTTAAGAACTTACTTACACCTTCAGTCCTCCAAATGGGTCCTTGAGACTCCATGACAGCTAGCTGTCCACCCAAAATTCGTCTCAGTAACCGATGCCGGGCACATCTCAGTCTACAGCCGACCGATGTCGGTTCCCTGTGACTGCCTCCCTGCCGACGTCGTTTTCCCCTGGCCGACGCCGGTCTCTGTCTGCCCCGAGTCACCGACGTCGGGCTGCACATAGCCGACGTCGGTCCCTGTCTGGACGCCGACGCCGGTTTTCCTGCCGACGTCGGTCTCTGTGTTTTTCTTGTGAGACCTGACTTTTTCCCGCGAGCTATTTTTGGATCAAAACCTTGTCCAAATTACCCTTGCTCTACTCAGAATTCCTCTGCACCTTATGCTGAGCTCTGTCCGTCACTTTCTCCTTGAAAACCAAGGCTTTCCCGTTCTTGTCACTAACATCGGATTCCTCAAGAAACCTTACCTTCTTCTTCTGCATACAGAAACCACGATCCATGCCTTCCAAATCCGAAAGCATATTCTTTGACTCAAGAACCAGCATCTCCTTCTTATCTATGTGACCAAGCCTATCAAGCCACATCTCTGAATCTACAGCTGAAGTAGATAACCCAGAAAGAGAATCAGTAAAACAAGTAGATAGATAAAGCGTACCTACTTTCTTACCTCTAGCTATAACAAGTGTACCCTTGGTAACCTTCCAAGAGTCCACTGAGAGAGTTACTGTGCAACCCTCTTCACCCAAACTTCTAACAGAAATCAGATTCCGCTTAAGAACTGGGACATGCATAACCTCCTTTAACACCCATGTGTCACCTGTCTGCAATTTCAGCTTCACTTTGCCTTTGCCAACAACCTGACAAGGCTTACCATCCCCTACACAAATTTCTCCAAAGTCTCCCTGGACATACTCATGAAAAAATTCTCTATGTGGAGATGCATGAAAAGAGGCACCAGAATCTAATACCCAAGATTCTACTTTATCCAAAGAACATACCAGAGCATCCTGTGCAACGTAGCCCGCAGCATCTGCTTCTTCTCCATGTTCTTCATGATGATCTTCACCCGATCTGCAATCTCTCTTTAAGTGCCCTTGCTTTCCACATTTCCAGCAGGTTATTCTGCCATACCTGGACTTAGATCTCTTGCCTGTCTTCGACCTTGATCTCCCACGCTCTGTCCTCTCTCTTGGCCTTCCTCTTCCTTCAACACTCAAAGCATTTCCGGATAATTCACCTGTGCTTTTCCTGCGTATCTCTTCATTCAAGATCACGCTCACAACATCATCCACTTTTAAGACTTTTGAAGGAGACACAGTATTAGAAACTGCCATTACCAAACCTTCCCAACTTTCAGGTAATGAACACAAGATTAAGAGAGCTCTAAGTTCATCATCAAATACAATATTCACTGAACTTAACTGGTTTACTAAACCATGGAAATCACTAAGATGGCTATGAATAGATCCACCTTCCAACATTTGCAAATTAAATAAACGCTTCATAAGAAATACCTTGTTTGAAGCCGAGGGTTTTTCATATAAATTTGCCAAAGATTTCATCAACTCCACCGTTGTCTTACACTGTGATAAGCTGGAAATCACAGATGAATCAAGACTCAATCTAACAGATCCCAGAGCCTTCCGATCAAGAACCTCCCATTCTTCATCTTTCATATCCAAGGGTTTGCTAGCAACCCCACCCAACGGTAAGTACAAATCTTTCTGATACAGATAGTCCTCAATCTGCATCCTCCATAATTGGTAGTTCTTGCCATTGAACTTGTCCATTCGTAGTTGACTGCACATTGCTCAACTCCCACTCAAACAGAAACCCTGTGAGTAACCTGTAATCAAAACACACTACCCAGATCTACACCAATCTGTTAGTATCCCAACCAAAAGCTCTGATACCAATTGTTGGTATCAAGCTCAAGAACCTACAACCTGGCTCTGATACCACTTGTCAGGAAATCAAGGAACAACAAACATGCTCTGACTCCACTGGTTAGGATCTTGCTCCTCAGATAGAGCACAGTATGATTACCAAATATATAAGCAATTGAATATGCGGAAATAACCAGAAACACAAGTAACTAGAATTCACCAATAGCACAGAATATGAGAGACAATACACTATCTTGTATTAACACTAACAGAAAAGAATACATCAAAGAGCCGCCACACTCTTTCACCTTACAGAGATTCGCCACACCTCAAGTGTACAGTAATTCTTCTCACACACACTCTCCTACACAAAAACGGTCCCAACAACCAACTCACACATAGAATTGGTGTTCACCTCACCAACCAGTCAGTAATAACCCTGCCGGTACATCAAGCACTCTATAGCACTTCAAGCTGATCTCTCATGAACCTGCAACCTGCAATTCAAAGACCAAGCTTACATGTAGATCACCAATGAGCTTGCAACAACATGCAACTCATAGATTTTACAACTAGAAGGAACTCTTCCTTTCTATCTCATGCCGTATACAATACATGCCAATGGGTCTATAAATAGATCCCTAACTCAAACAATAACTAAGACTCTTAATTTAGACAATTATCCTCGCAGCCCAAGACTCTGGCTGGTCTTGACATGCAAACTCATAGTTCACTTAACTAACTGTCCGTGAAACGAACACTTCAGGAACACACAGGCGACCGATGTCGGTCCCTGCTGGTCTGGTTCTGCCGACGTCGGCCGACTTCCTGCCGTCGCCGGTTGCTTTCTGCACTGGATCCTGCCGACGTCGGTCATTCTGCCGACGCCGGTTCCTGTAGAACTCAGCAACCTTCAGTTCCTAGTTTGCAAAGGTTGAAGCTTTTAGCTCCACACCCTAACACTTTGTGTGAACCTATCTGTGAAATTTCAAATCTTGAATATCAATGGATCTCCTTATATTTAATATTTAACCCTAGACCTTTATTGTGCTTGATAAAACTTGAGAAAGAGTGGGGGGGGGGGGGGGGAGGTGGTTAGTGTGTGTAAGATGCACTGAACGTGTATCCACAACCTTTGTGTGGGCACACTACCTATATACCAATACTTTGAAGAGGGATCAAGCCATATGTAGTTCTCCCACTTGATGTGCTTTGTACAATAGTGTTATGTGGATGCAAAAATGCCAAATTGAGAGTGCTTGAGGTGGATAGGGATTAGTGTGAGGATTTGAATATGTTGGTAGTTGTATTGGATGGCTATATGCAAAGAATAGAGAAATTTCCTTAGTGGTCTTGTTTGTATTCTTGTTTTTTTTGTAATATTTGCCAACCCCTTCTAAATTAAATTTGAATGGGCTTTTATATAGATCTATTGGTCATGGGTTAAATGTATTCGTGCTACGCTGACACAATGAAGAAAAAGAATAAGAAGAAAATGATCATCTGGGATCGAAATGTGATTGGATATAAGCACTAAAAATGGGACACCCTAGGTTCCAGCGCTATAGTCCAATCTCAATGCTCTTGTCCTATTGGCTTAGGACATGGGGGGATGGAACTAGCATATAAAATGTATCCTGAGTGAGCTAGAATCAGGTCTCGAAAGTCTACAAATGATTGGGAATAAGCACAAAGGTGTCTAGAAGGGTCATGGGAGAATGCAAAAGGGACGTATGGGTTGGGTGTCACAAGCCACACTCAAGCTACCAATTTTGACATTTTATATGACTACATTTGCCCCCATTTTATTCTAGTGATGCAACAAAATGAAATATTAGGATAAAAATAAAGTAAAAAGCGTACCTAAACTTACCTGCAAGGGTGAAGCCCATGAAGCTGTGTGATATTGGGTATGCATAGAGAGAGCATATTACGAAGTGTAAATTTGCAAGAAAAAATAAAGAGTAGATCAGTTCTTACTAGATACGCTATATCTAAAATAAGAATGTACAAAGCTAGGTAAGAGAGAGAGGAAGAGAAAAGAATGAATACATCTCATCGGGTACATGAACCAATACAAAACCTATTGTGATGATGAGTGATGCTAAGTGATGATGAGTGATGTTGGATATGTGTTTTACCAAAAGTAATATCATGAACAAAGTTGAGTGCTCAATTCCTTGAGAGTGGCTTAAGAATACAAAGGCTAGCACTTTGGCTCCATCATCACCCACTAAGTGAAGTTATGTGATCATGCATGTGTTAATTGATGTTTAGACTATGTGTCTAATCTATCTAAGTAGGTGGCTCAAGAATAAAAATGTTAGCTAGACCTTTAGCTCCATCATTGCCCACTAAGTGAAGCTATAAACTGATATCGATATGAATGTGTGTCATATGAGATGGATTCTGAAGCCCATGAATTCTCTATAATCTAAAAATGTGGTGTGGATAGTTGAATGTGTATTAGAAACTAGGCCAATCTTGGCCACTCTAGAAGGAGGAGATTAGGCTTGTATGAAAACCACTCCAAAACTAGAAACTAGGCTTACGTGGAAGCCACTTAGGAATGTAGAGGGTAGGCTTGTATGAAAGCTACTCTGAAATGATGCCAACCACCTACCGATAGAATAAGGCATGCAACTATTGAGAATGCATGGGTAATAAACTAAACTCGAAAAGAAAAAACTCAAATATGTCATGCACATTGCCCCCAATCACTGGTGTCTATAACATGGATTCTGATCTAAAAGTTATACCAACTACCCAATATGAAACTTGAAGCAAGAGCCATCAATGTCATGTATGATGCCCCCTATATCTAGATTTTCTAAAAAAATTGTACTAAAATTGCTAAATCTAAACTGATCCATATGTGACAAAATTATAGTTGAATCGACCTTTCTACTTGTTTTTAGAATTTTGGGTTTTTTTCTATTTAGATAGGAGTGCCAAAAATAGGACACCTTACTATCTGGTGTTGTTTTCCATGTCTGGCACTATTGTCCTTTGTTAAATCTAATGACTATTCTGTAATCATCAATATTTTTTTGTCTATTATGCCTGGTTTGACCTTTGATTACTATTCTGAGTGTTCTAAAAACTAATTTTTTTGACCAATAAGAGCTCTAATCTCTGTGATAAAACCCCTGTTTGTTGGCCCTTCTTCTGAGGGTAGAAATGAAGACCCTGTAATGACTACCCCCAAAATAAAGAGCCCTATAAGAGTGTTATGTTGTGAAATACAAGATATAGCAATGATAATAAAAAATATGTCTCAAGATATAGCATGGTTTGTATGAGAGATTGTTAGATCAACAAGGATATGCCTAAATAGATATACTAATGTAATATCATGTGCAATGTATTGAACTAAATATGGAAATGTTAGTTTGTTAGTTATTAATTGTCAAGGAGGGATGGAGTATGATTTCCATCATAGCATCCAAGAAAGCAAGATATTGCATGATGTGGATCATGGCATTACAAATAGTGAGAAGCAAACAAGTAACAAGCACATAAGGCAAGAAGCAATCAGCGTACAAGAGTGGCCAAGGGGCCAAGAAAATAAGGGGCATGGGCACATGTCACTCAAACTAGAAAGTAAGCATACAAGACATGTTCAAATGCCACATACATATACAATTGAAAACACACAAGGTTGGCATGAGGGCCACAATCATATAGAAGAGTACAAGCAAAGGACATTGGAAAATGTCCTAAGGCACACACTAGAGACAAAATAGGAACTAAGAAATGCAATCACATCTAGCTATGCAAATCAAGCAAGGAAAGCATGTAATATACTATAAATACAATTGCATCTAACTAATCAAAACAAGAAGTGAAAGTATGCAAAATATGGAGTACAAAACTAGGTATATGCTAAGAAATACACAACTGCTATATCTAGTGAGTGTCGATAGAGTAATCTGTGTAAGCTAGTAAGTAACGTACATAAACATGATAACTAGAGTGTGTGGTGTAAGAATGACATAACCTGGATGGTGTAGTCATGTAGAAGATGCCTACAGTGGGTAAATGTATCGATGTATGTCTAAAATGTAGAAGTAGAATGCCCCCTCAATGGGTGGAGTGAAGCAATTATGGATCTGGATGTCACTTCACATACTCAAAGAAGATCAAGTGAAGCATGGTAATGTAGATAAATTGAAAAACAATAGCATAGAACAACAAATGTAAGTCTAGCATGGTAGTATAAATATAAAGCATGGATAATGCATATAATTGAAATGGTTTTGGAATTTTGAATTACTTGAATGTTTTTGTATTTCGACATATTTGAATGTTTTTGGATTTTTGATATATTTGAATGTTTTTAGATTTTTGATATATTTGAATATTTTTAATATTTTTGAATATAAGCTATGTAAAATCAATCATAAGGAGACTATGTACAAGTAATTAAAAATAAGATATGTACAAGAAAGATTGAGAAAAAATGATACTAACCGATGAGTCTCTTGAGAGACTCTGTTGGGAACCCAAGGAAGCACAATTGATTACCAAGCAACTAAACATGCGGAATTAACCAGAAGCAATAAGTAACTAGAATCAGAAACAACACAGAATATGAGAGACAATACCCAATTATATTAATACTCTTCCAGAAGGAAATACAACAAATAAGATGCCACAGTCTTCTTCCTTACACACCTCTAGGGCTCCCACACCTCTAGGGCATAAACAATAAATCTCTTCAAGAGCTCACTCTCTCTCTTACAGTCCCAACACTCAACTCATACACAGAGTTGGTGTTCACCTCCAACTAGTCAGTATCCACTACTGCCAGTACACCGAGTATACACACATACTCAACCGAGTACACAACGTACTCCAAGTAGATCTCCCATGAACTTGCAACAACTTGGAACTCAAATGATCTTACTATTGGAAGGATCTACCTTGCCTTCCTCTATGTTCTATAACTGAGTACACACCATACTCTAAGAAGATCTCTCCTGATCTTGCCACCTATTGTGCTGTTGTCACCTTGATCCTGCTGCCACCTGTAGATCTCCTTTGACCTCGCACACACACACACCTGCAAATCAATGATCTTACTTACACATGTAGATCTCCAAATGTGGCCTTACACACCTACCGACCAAGATCCTACACACATGAAGAACCCTTCTGATTCTCCAAACCAGCACCCACACTTGGCACTGTTGTGGAACTAAGAGAAGCTACCCTTGCTCTCTTCACACACAGAAGGAGCTAGCCTACTCAACTCTACTAGCACAAATTACAATACAGCCTATGAGTCTATTATATAGATCTCATGCAAATAATAATTAGACATCCAATTACAATAATTAGATCCATAGCTCAAGACTAAAATTAGCCTCTTAACATGCAAACACCCAATTTTTTAACTAACTGTCCATAAACTGGCAGTTTTGGAACCGCACAGGTGACTGACGTTGGTCCCTGTCTGGCTGGAGATGACCGACATCAGCCGATACCTGACAGATGTCGATTTATTTTCTCACTATATATGATCGACGTCGATTGATCAGATCGACATTAGTTGCCCTGCAACTCAGCAACCTCTCAACAACCTCCTTCATGTCTGCATCAGTGAAGCTTTTAGCTCCACAACCTAACAATCTCCCACTTGGAGATAAATAGTTACACTGTACTTGTTCCTGTACACTGTCTAATCTATTTCCTGGCTTGTATCCCTCTTCAAGCTCAATCCTGAAGACCAACCACCACACATCCTTTGGTGCAACACTTGTCATCCAAGTAACCTGCCACATCCGCATCTACAAACCCATGTAGAAAAGAACTTGACCCTGCATCACATGTTAACTTGTTGTTGGTACCTCTTAGAAACCTAAGAACCCACTGAACCACTTTTTAGTGCTTCCTTCTAGGATTGACTATAAACTTTTTGATAGTACCCACTGCTTGGGCAAACTCAGGGAGTACACATGTACTCAACCTCATCATGTGATTGGGGACCCTATTCTATGAACTATCTATCCATAGGTGTGCTGCCCATCTCTGCATCTTGCACTACCTTCACACAATCATCCTGTGACAACATCAACTTGTGATCTTCTATGTCTCTAGGATACTCATGCCAAAGAATTTCATTGCTCCCAAATCCTTCATGGCAAACCACTGAACTAACCTTACCCTTAGCTCAGCAAAACCTTGTATGTCTAAACCTTTAGCTAGCATATCAACCACATATAGTAACAAGATAATGTCATGACCATCATCCACCTAGTAAGACAAACACAATGGTTACACTGACATTGACTAAAGCCCTGCTTTGTCATCCACCTATCAAAACCTGTACCACTGTCCTGCAGCTTCCTCAAGACTATATGATTTGGCCTTCCGTCTCACGTATCCATTCTCTCTATTCTTTAACTAAGGTATCCATTCATCTTTCAGTGTTTTTCTACTGGCTGGCAACCCTACCAAATCTCCCTTTTGGTTTTGCATCCTATTCATGCCATGCTCCCACTGTTTCCTGGATCCTTCCTACTCTACAGTGAGCAATGAGTATAAAGAAGAGGAACAACAAATTTGAGGCTTACTTACCCTTTCAGTCTTCCATATGGGCATCTGAGACTCCTTGACAGCTTGTTGTCTACCCAAAATCTGTTTTAGTGATCGACCTCGGTCACCACACAGTCTACATCCGATTGACGTTAGTTCCATGCGACTGTCCAGGTCACCGATGCCGATTATCCTACCACTAACTTCTCTGGTCTGCACATGATCGACATTGATACCCGTCTATTCGATGTCGGTTACCTTTGATCGATGCCGGTACCTATGTTCACCTGTGAGTGATGACTTTTTACCTGCGAGCTTACTTTGGATCAAAACCCTGTCCAAATTAACATAGCCCTGCTCAAAATAATTCAATCCCCTCCACTGATCTCTATCTGTCATCTCCTCCAAGAACACCAAGGCTTTCTAGTTCTTAAGTTTATCAAATACATCAGTCTTCCTTTTCTTGCAATAAACACAATCCTTTCTTGTAGCATCCCACTGCTCACAGAAATCTCGATCTATGCTCTCTGAAGTTGAACTCTTACCATTTGACTTAAGAACATCCATTCCCTTCTCACTTATATGACCAAGCCTACAAAGCCACACCTATGCAACAAAAGTGGAATCAATAATACAAGCAAGTAGATAAAGAGTACCTGCTTTCTTACCACATGCTAATTCAAGTGCATCCTTGGTAACATTCCAAGAATCTACTATGAGAGTTCATGTGCATCTCTCATCACCCAAATTTCCTAAATAAATTAGCCACATCTTCAAGACTGGGACTTGCATGACCTCATTCAACACCCATGTGTTGGTCGCCTATAATTTCAATCGCACTTCCCCTTTGCCAATACTTTGACAAGGCTCACCAACCCCTCTATTTTGGGTTGCATGGAAAGAGGCAACAGAATCTATAAACTATGATTCTAATTTATCCAAGGAACATACTAGAGCATCCTGTACAACAACACCTACAACATCTGCTTCTTCAGTTCTTTCATGCTGATCTGCTACCAACCAACAATCTTCTTTTTCTTGCTCTTTCTTTCCATAACACCGTAATTGACCATTCGTGCTATTCAGTTTCTCCATTCATAGCTTACTTTTTTTTCCATCGCTATACTCCCACTCAATTAGAAACCCCTGAGAGTGACCTGTAATCAAACACAAAACCTGCTCCTTGTAATCTTAGCTCTGATACCACTTGTTGGGAACCTAAGGAAGCACAATTGATTACCAAGCAACTAAACATGCGAAATTAACCAGAAGCAATAAGTAATTAGAATCAAAAACAACATAGAATATGAGAGACAATACCCAATTATATTAATACTCTTCCAAAAGGAAATACAACAAAGAAGATGCCACAGTTTTCTTCCTTACACACCTCTAGGGATCCCACACCTCTAGGGCATAAATAGTAAATCTCTTCAAGAGCTCACTCTCTCTCTTACGGTCCCAACACTCAACTCATACACAGAGTTGGTGTTCACCTCCAACCAGTCAGTATCCACTACTACCAGTACACCGAGTATACACACCTACTCAACCGAGTACACAACGTACTCCAAGTAGATCTCCCATGAACTTGCAATAACCTGCAACTCAAATGATCTTACTATTAGAATGATCTACCTTGCCTTCCTCTATGCTCTATAATCGAGTACACACCATACTCCAAGAAGATCTCTCCTGATCTTGCTACTTATTATGTTGCTGTCACCTTGATCTTGCTGCCACCTACAGATCTCCTTTGACCTCGCACACACACACACACACACACACACACACACCTGTAAATCAATGATCTTACTTACACATGTAGATCTCCAAACGTGGCCTTGCACACCTGCCGACCAAGATCCTACACACATGAAGAACCCTTCTGATTCTCCAAACCAGCACCCACACTTGGCACTGCTGTGGAACTAGGAGAAGCTACCCTTGCTCTCTTCACACACAGAAGGAGCTATCCTGCTCAACTCTACTAGCATAAATTACAATACAGCTTATAAGTCTATTATATAGATCTCATGCAAACAATAATTAGACATCTAATTACAATAATTAGATCTACAACTCAAGACTAAAATTAGCCTCTTAACATGCAAACACCCAGTTCATTTGTTGGGGATCAACCAACAATGTTGATTACACTATGAAAGTAATAAATGCAAAATTAAACCAGAAAGATAAGTAACTAGAATCAAAAATATAGAAAGAAGAAGAGATACAAGAAACCACCCTGAAAACTTGTATTAAACTCTTTATAAAAGGAATACAATTAAAGAAACTTCTTTTCTTCCACACCTCTCTCAGATGTACAGATCTCTCTCTAGATCTCTTTCCCTCAAGAGCTCTCTCTCTCAAGTACAATCACAATTCACACCTTGAATTGTCTATCTTACAATATCTTGTACTGTTCAAAATAAGCTATGAAGATTTAATCCTATATATAAAATTAAGAAACATGAGCATGCAATTACAACCAATAGTTATGCCTCTTAAACAAGGGTTCTAAAATAGTATTACTTAAAATAGAGACGTGGACTTAAGACTATGACTTAATCCTATCATGCAAACAATCTATTCTGTCCATGGAAATAGCTTTCTGGATGCACAGGTAATCGATGTCGATTCCTGCCTGCTTGCACCTGACCGATGTCAGTCGATCCATGATCGACGCTGGCATCTCCTGGTCTGCTCTTGATCGACGTCGGTCACTCCTGACCGATGCTGGTGACTGTGTAAACCTGCAACTTCTACAATCCACTCACTTGGTGAAGCTTTTAGCTCCATACCTTAACAATCTCCCACTTGGAGATAAACAGCTGCACCAGTACCTGTACAGCAACATCTTCTAGCTCCTCCATCTTCAACTCAATCATGAAGACCAACAAAAGTTGACTAAAGATTCAACTTTTCTTTTGTAATCAGCTTGGTTAACATATCATTAGGGTTCTTATCTGTATGGATCTTCTCTAGCTTCAACTCACCATCCTCCAATACCTGTCGTATGAAGTGGTACCTAAGCTGTATATGCTTTGTTCTTGAATGAAAGGCTGAATTCTTAGCCAAATGAATTGCACTCTGACTATCATTGTATAGTCTACAACTCTCTTGCTCCTTTCCAAGCTCTTCCATGAACCGTGTCATCCATATCATCTCTTTGCTAGCCTCTGTGACTGTAATATACTCTGCTTTTGTAGTTGACAAGGCAACAACCTTCTGCAACTTTGATATCCAGCTAATCATCGTTCCACCAACAGTGAAAACATATCTTGTGGTGCTTCTTCTGCCATCCAAATCACCTTCTATATCTGAATCTACATAACCATGTAGAGAAGTATCTGAACCTCCATAGCACAAATGCCTATTGCTAGTTCCTCTTAGATATCTAAGGATCCACTGAACTGCTTTCCAGTGCTCCTTCCCTGGATTGGCCATATACTTACTTACAACTCCCACTGCTTGGGCAATATCTAGTCTAGTACAAACCATTGCATACATTAAGCTCCCTACTTCAGAATTATATGGAACTCTACTCATGTACTCTACCTCATCATGTGAATTAGGACATTATTCTTTACTCAACTTAAAATGTCCAACCAAAGGTGTGCTTACCAGTTTTGCATCCTGCATATTGAACCGTTTCAACACCTTGTTCACATAATCCTCTTGAGACAAAATTAACCTGTGATTTTTCCTGTCTCTCTTAATGCTTATGCCAAGGATTTTCTTTGTTGCTCCCAAATCCTTCATGGCAAATGTGTGAGCTAATTTCACCTTAAGATCAGAGATATCTTGCATGTGTGATCTTGCAATCAGCATATCATCTACATACAACAATAGAATAATATATCTACCATTATCTAATCTCTTAAAATACACACAATGGTCAGATTGACACCTACTATAGCCATGCTTAGTCATAAACCTATCAAATCTCAAATACCACTGTCTAGGAGCTTGCTTGAGGCCATACAAGCTTTTCTTCAATCTGCACACTAACTTCTCCTTACCTTTGACCTCAAATCCTTCCGGCTGATCCATATATATTTCCTCATCCAAATCTCCATGAAGAAACATTGTCTTAACATCAAGCTGCTCAAGATGCAAATCCTCAATAGCAACTAAAGACAATACAGTCCGTATAGAAGTCATTTTAACAACAGGAGAAAAAATCTCACCAAAATCAATACCTAGCTTTTGTGCAAATCCTTTCACTACCAACCTGGCCTTATATCTCATCTATCCATTCTCACCTTCTTTTAACCTATAGATCCATCTATTCTTCAGTGTCTTCTTTCCTGCTGGCAACTCAACCAAATCCCATGTTTAGTTCTCCTTCAAGGAATCAATCTCCTATTTCATGCCTAGCTTCCACTGATTCTTGGATTCCACCTGTATTGCTTCATCAAAACTCTCTGGTTCTCCACCATCAGTAAGCAATAAATAGAATAATGAAGGGGAATATCGAATTGGAGGTTTACTTACCCTTTCTGACCTCCTGATGGGCATTTGAGACTCATTCACAACACGCTATCCACCCAAATTCTCTGACAGTGACCGACCTCGGTCACTTCCAGGCCTGTTATTGGCCGACATCGATTCCTGACCTGTCGACGTCGGTCACTGTATGAGTGACATCGGTTCCTGTATTGCCGACGTCGGTCCTTACTTGGCCAACGTCAGTCTCTGTGTTTTCCTATCTATGATAAAATTTTCTTGCGAGCTCATTTTAGACCATCACCTCTTCCAATTCTCCATTGTTATGCCCAGATTGATTCAGCTTCTTGAGCTGATCGCTATACATCACTTTTTCATTGAAAACAACATCATGGCTCCTAATTATCTTGTTAGTTCCTAGATTGCAAAACTTGAATCTGAAATCATCGGAGCCATAGCCAATAAATGTGCACCTCATAGACTTAGCATCCAGCTTCTTTCTATTTTCCTTATCAACGTGCACAAAGGCTTCACAACCAAAAACTTTGAGAAATGAGAGATCTACCTTTTTACCTGTCCATGCCTCTTCTGGAACTCCACCATCTAGAGCTGTAGAGGGTCCTCTGTTAATCAAGTACACTGCAGTATCCACAGCTTTTGCCCAAAACTCTAAGGGCAAACCAGCATGCAATCTCATACACCTTGCACGCTCCATTACTATTCTATTCATCCTTTCAGCAACTCCATTTTGTTGAGGTGTCCTTGAAACCATCCTTTGCCTATGTATTCCATGCATATAACAATACCAGTTGAACTTATAGCTGTAGAACTCACCACCATTACCAGATCTCAGGCACTTCAATCTTTTGCCTATTTCATTCTCAACCATAGCTTTCTAAATCTTAAACGTGTCAAAAACATCAAATTTCTTCTTAATACAATAGACCCATACCTTTCTTGTAGCATCATCTATGAATGAAACATAGTATCGTGATCCTCCAATAGAAGCAACCTGAGCCGGTCCCCACACATTTGTGTGAATAAGCTGCAACTTATGCTTCTTCTTTATTGACCCAGTCTTAAGAAAACTCACTTTCTTTTGTTTTCCAAACACACAATGCTCACATAAATCCAAGTCTATGCTTTTCAAATCTGAAAGCTTACCTTTTGACTTAAGAATAGACATCCCCTTCTCACTCATGTGGCCAAGCCTTGAGTGCCACAATTTTGCATCCACATCTGAAGTAGATAATACAGAAGGAGAATTATTAGTAACACAATTACATAAATAGAGAGTACCTACTCTCTTACCTCTGGCCATTACAAGTGTACCCTTGGTCACCTTCCAAGATTCAGCTGTGAGAGTTACTGTACAACCCTCATCCCCTAACTTTCCTACAAAAATCAAATTTCTCTTCAAGCTGGAAACATGCATAACATCTCTCAACACCCATGTGTTGCCATTCTGCATTTTCAGCTGCATTTTTTCTTTGCCAATAATTTTACAAGGCTCATCATCCCCTAAATAAACTATTCCAAAATCTCCATGGACATAGTCACTAAAATATTCTCTATTAGGCGTAGCATGAAAAGATGCACCAGAATCTAACACCCAAGATTATATATTAGTATGCAAAGAGAATATTAAAGCATCTTGTGCAATACTTGCAACCTTTTCTTCTTCCTTACCTTCATGTTGATTGTCCTCTTTAGGCTTTGACCAGCACTCTTTGCTTATGTGCCCCATCTTTCCACAATTCTAGTATTGTGGCCTCCTGCCATTTCTAGATTTGGATCTACCTCTCACCTTTGACTTAGATCTTGATCTCCCTTTCTTGCTCTTCTCTTTTTTCCTTCCCCTGCTCTCAAAATTTAAAACATTCCTTGATGTTTCCTCTGTGCTTTTCCTACGAATTTATTTATTCAAGATTACACTAACAACATCCTCTACTTTTAAAATATTTGAAGCAGATGCAGTATTAGAAACTGCCATTACCAAGCTATGCCAGCTTTCAGGCAAAGAACATAATATTAAAAGAGCTTTAATTTCATCATCAAACACTATTTTGACTGAACTTAATTGATTAACAATTCCATGGAAATCATTCCTGCATTTGCAAATTAAATAACTGCTTCATAAGATATACCTTATTTGAAGCTGAGGGTTTTTCATATAAATTTGCTAAAGTAATCATTAACTCTACCGTAGACTTTGCATGTGATAAATTAGATATCACAGTAGATGCCAGACTCGATCTTATAGACCCCAGAGCCTTTCTATCAAGAACTTTTCATTCTTCATCATCCATATCTTTGGGCTTCTTTGCAATCCCACCTAATGGTAAGTATAGATCTTTCTGATATAGATAATTCTCTATCTGCATTCTCCAATGTTGATAATTCTTGCCATTAAACTTTTCCATTCTCAGTTTACCTTCTTTTGCCATTGCTTCTCCCACTCAAGCAGAAATCCCTATGAGTAACCTGTAATCAATACACACTAACCAGATCTGAAACACCTGTTAGTCAATCTAAGCTCTGATACCACTTGTTGGAGATCAACCAACAATGTTGATTACACTATGAAAGCAATAAATGCAGAATTAAACCAGAAAGATAAGTAACTAGAATCAGAAATATAGCAAGAAGAAGAGATACAGGAAACCACCCTGAACACTTGTATTAAACTCTTTACAGAAGGAATACAATTGAAGAAACTTCTTTTCTTCCACACCTCTCTCAGATGTACAGATCTCTCTCTAGATCTCTTTCCCTCAAGAGCTCTCTCTCTCTCTCAAGTACAATCACAATTCACAACTTGAATTGTCTATCTTACAATATCTTGTACTGTTCAAAATAAGCTATGAAGATTTAATCCTATATATAAAATTAGGAAACATGAGCATGCAATTACAACCAATAGTTATGCTTCTTAAACAAGGGCTCTAAAATAGTCTTACTTAAAATAGAGACGTGGACTTAATACTATGACTTAATCCTATCATGCAAACAATTTGTTCTGTCCACAAAAACAGCTTTTTGGACGCACAGGTAACTGACATCGGTTCCTACCTGCTTACACCTGACTGACATCGACTGATCCATGACCGATGCCAGCATCTCCTAGTCTACTCCTGACCAACGTCAATCACTCCTGACCAATGTCAGTGATTGTGTAAACTTGCAACTTCTGCAATCCACTCACTTGGTGAAGCTTTTAGCTCCATACCTTAACATCGTTAACTAACTATCCGTGAAATTGCAATTTTGGAACTGCACAGGTGATCGACGTTGGTCCCTATCTCGCTGGAGATGACCAACATCGGCTGATACCTGACTGATGTCAATTGTTTTTCTCACTATATATGACCGATGTCGATTGATCAGACCGACGTCAGTTGCCCTGTAACTCAGCAACCTCTCAACAACCTCCTCCATGTCTGCATCAGTGAAGCTTTTAGCTCCACAACCTAACAGACTCCCTATCATGGTGTCCTGTATCGAATAAAGGAATCATGCATGATTGTGAAGCATGAGGGAATGGTTACAAATATGACTTTGAATATTTAGATTCATTGTTGGTATCTTAGAAATCATAATAACCTGTATTATTCCACTCATCATTATCGTCTTGATTTTGAACCAATGGAAGGCTAATGTTGACTTTTGTTGTATTTGGATCTTTTCCTTTGATAAATTATGTATGTGAATGATTTACCTTAGGATGTTCAATAAATCTCAAACCTTGGTGACAAGCATTATCAACTACTAGAATAGGATTAGTGATGCATTGAGCATGCTTGCCCAATCCTTGACTTTGATAATCAAGCTATTGTAGATATTTTTTACCATACCCATACTGCTTTGAAAGTTGAGCCTCATTTTGGAGAGGTAGATTTGTATCTTTTCCATGTTTTACCTGTGCTTTTGGTACTATTTCTTGCTCTAATTTTGCTTTTTGATCCTTTTGTTGTTCTAAGTTATGCTTTGGTAACCACTTTTGTACTATTCTTGAATTTGACCCTTTGTGAATGTGTTCCTATGTCACTGTGGATTGCTTTATTGATTTATATTGTATAGGGTGCTCATTACCAATTATTTGTTGTATATGTTTTTGCAATGCCAAACATGAATCTGTGTGATGCCCATACATTTTATGATATGCACAATAATATGTGGATCTTCTCACTAGATTTAAAGGAGGTAGTTTGATCAACTTAGATTTAATCATGTCCATTAGTACCTCACTTGAACTCTTATTTGATCTTTGAATGCTTTTTGAATCACTAGTTGTAGAGTTACCTTGTTGTGATTTCTTGTTTTGATATGTAACATTGCTTGCAACCAATTGACTAGGTGAAGGTGCATATACATGATTGACACTAAGGTGCCTTTAAGGCTTTTGTATTATAATCTGATTTTCCAATGTTGTGATATTTTCATGTAATATTTGATTTTGCATTTATAAATTTGAAACTAACTTGCTCATATTGGTGATTTGATCCCTTGGAGTCTCACAAGTACAAACCCTAGTTGCTTTCAATTGAACATGTAAGCATATATATTAAAGAGGATTAGAAGAATATATAGGCTAAATGTATGCATTAGTAACAATAGTATAGGCTACCTCACTTTTTGGATAGGTGATAGCATGGACCTGGTTAGAGGGAAAGTAGCTATCACCCTCTTGGGGGAGAGGAGGAGAAGGAAATTATTTTCTGTGCATAAGATATGACATTGAAACTTGACAAGTGGTTGTTACCTTATGCAATGGATCCTCTAAGTATGTAAGGATTTTATTCTTGATTGAATTACACATAATAAAGAAATAACATGTTAAAGAAGTCATGAGAGTTATAAGTTGTATAGCAATATGATTATAAAGAATATTCCACATAAGAGATAGAAAACAAGGGATAAAGAGCATGAAATTTTTTACTAATGCATAAAAAACTTTGACTTGTAACATATCATTTCTAACATATTTAGAAAAATAGAGTTGGAAATTATTTCACATGAGAGAGAGAGAATATGCAAAATAATTTTTGAAATCTTGTACATTTTTAGCAATAAATTTTGGAATATCATCCTTTATTATAAGAAATAAGAATGAAAGGGAAGAATGAAGCTTTGCATTAACATATAGTGAACTTCATCATTCATATATATGATAGGACCAATTATGGACTCATTATTTGTAAGAAATGTTATGAAATTAGTGAAATCCGTTTTTTATTTTTATGTGAAATTTGATTTGGATGTAAGGTGATATCTCAAAAGCATGGGACCTAGTATATGCAATTAGGGTTTGAAAGAAAATGATTTTCAAAATTACAATATTAAATTTTAAAAATTAAATGGAAATTCTGATTTAAATATGTAGGAAAAAATTGAAAAAATATTGAAATAATACCAAGATCTAGTATAGGTAACTAGGGTTTGAAGGAAATTATTAAGGTAAATTTAAAATTTAAATGTGAATTTTTGATTTAAATATGTAGGAAAAAAATTTAAAAAAACACTGAAAAAATTAGCAATAAATATTTCCTAGTGTTTTTAGGGTTTTTATGTGCAAATGAAGTAAGTCAAGTTCACCAAATGATTTAACTATTTTGAGAATATTAGAGTCTTATTCCTAATTTAGTTAAAGGTATAAAATAGATAAATTAGTAAATAATATTTTGATAATTATAGTACTAATTTGTATAATTTATTGTGCCTTTTAAACCTTTTAAAAATAGTAATAAATAAAGAGAAATGCAACTTAGCTTAAAACTAGGTTAAGACGGATGGGATAGAGGCTGAAATCAGTTGTGCAGGACTGGGACAATGTCATGAACTTGGATCTGGCTTTCATTTGGTGAAATCACATGAGCACTAAAAATAAGACACTTTAGGATCTGATACTATAGTCCAAGTCCTACTGCTATTGTCTAAACTAGTCATAAAGATTTGAGTTTTTTGAGTTTTGTTTGTTGTCCTTGTGTGATCATGCCTATAAAATTTTGAACCCTGAATGTCGATAGAGGTATTTGTAGAGTTGATTTAATCTCAAACCCTATACCTTAATTATGCTTGATAAAACTTGATAAAGAGGGGGGGTTAGTGTGTGTAAGATGCACTCAACCTATATCCACACCCCTTGTGTGGGCATACTACTTACATACCAATACTCCAAAGAGGAATTGAGCCATATGTAGTTCTCCCACTTGATGTGCTTTATGCAATAGTGTTATGTAGATGCAAAAATGCCAAACTAAGAGTGCTTGAGGTGGATAAGTACTGGTGTGAGGGTTTGAATATGTTATTAATTGTATTGGATGGCTATATGCAAAAAATAGGTAAATTTTCTTTAGTGGTTTTGCTTGTATTCTTGCTTATTTTTGTAATATTTTCCAACCCATTTTAAATAAACTTTAAATGGGCTTTTATAGAGATCTATTGGTCATGCATTAATTGCATTCGTGCTAGGCTGACATAATGAAGAGAAATTAGAAGGAAGCAATCACCTGGGCTCAAAATGTGATTGGATAGGAGTACTGGAAATGGGACACCCTATATTCTAGTGCTATAGACCAACCCCAATGCTCCTGCCTATAGATTTAGGACTTGGGGGGATGTAACTAGCATGAGAAATGCAACCTAGTTGAGCTAGAATCAGGTCTTAAAAGTCTACGAATGATTGGGAATAAGCAAAAAGGTGTCTAGAAGGGTCATGAGAGCATGCAAGAGGGACTTATGGGTTGGGTGTCACAAGCCACATTCAAGCTACCAATTTTGACATTTTATATGACAACACTTATCCATACCATTCAACAAACTCAATGTAATCTTCCCACCATCCTTCTCTAAGGAACATGCATTTTAGTTGTCATCATTTATATCCTTTCTATCAAACTTTCATGGTCTCCCCAAATTCACATGAGAAACATTCACTAGAATAATGTCACATAAAACTTCATCTCTATATATACCTATATGAAATCTCACCAAGCACTACCCATTAACCAATATTAGATAGCTCTTTTTGCAACCATGACACTCTTTAATGGTTAAATTGCACTACCCTATTAAATCCCAACTTCTCCAACATCTCACATGAAACTAGATTATTGATCTTACATATTTATACAATATCTTTACAAAACATACCTTCCAACTTGCAGACTGTCTGGAAGAGATTATTTCTCTATGTTAGTTCGCTATCCTTCTTTGTTGGTTCCAATAAAACACTCTTCATCATAAGAGTATTTATATGCTATGGTTCCTTATATTTCTCTAGGTATCTAATTGATTCCTTATCTTCATGCACAACATGTGCGTTAACTTTAAGCCTCCTACCATTTCACCTCATGCTTAAGGACATTCATATACCCTATGCCTAGGTTATCCACATCTAAAACAAGTTCCAAGAAATCCTTTTCCCTACCTCTAAAAATATTTTTTGCCTTTTATATGGGTAAGATAGACATCTATGCAAGTGACTATGTTCTCCTTTGTGTGTATAACCTCACTCATACATGCATGTGTGTGGTTGTGCTCATGAAAATTTCTAGTTTCTCCCTCAAGGCCTAGCTATATTCTTATACTCCCATATTGTTAGGTTGTGGAGCTAAAAGCTTCACTGATGCAGACATGGAGGAGGTAGGAGGAGGTTGTTGAGTGTCATAGACACCGGTGTCGGTCAGGCCAGCCGACGTCGACAGGATTAGACAGGAAGGGCAATCGATGTCGGTCATAGATCGGCCGGCGTCGATCACCTCCAGGCAGACAGGGACTGGCGTCGATCACCTGTGTGGTTTGAGCTACGAGTGTTACGGGAAGTTAGTTAATGAACCAAGTGTTTGCATGTCAAGAGCCAAATTTAGACTAGAAGCTGCGGATCTAATTATTGTAATTAGGTGTCTAATTATTGTTTGCATGAGATCTATTTAAGAGACTCATTGGTTGTATTGTAAAGTGTTCTATTTTGAGTTGAGCAAAGTTAGCTCCTTCTGTGTGTGAGGTGAGCAAGGGTGTTCCTCTTAGTTTTACAACAGTGCCAAGGTGGGTGCTGGTTTTGGAGAATCAGCAAGATTTTTTAGGTGTGTAGGATCTTGGTCATCAAGTGAGCATGGCTACTTTTGGAGATCTACATGGGTAAGTAAGATCATTGATCTGCAGGTGTATGTGTGTGTATGATCTAGGTTTGTAGGTGTGCAGAACCAGATTGATTTGTAGGTGTGCAAGATCAGGGAGGACAACAACACAACAGGGAGCAGGATCAGGTGGGATCTACTTGGAGTACAGTGTGTACTCAGTTATTGAGCAAAGAGGAAGGCAAGGCAGCTCCTTCCATAAGTAAGATCAGTTGGTTGTAGGTTGTTGTAGTTCAGGGGAGATCTACTTGGAGTGCGTGGAGCACTTATGGAGTGCATGGAGCATGGGTGTACTGGCAATAGTGGATACTAACTGGTTGGAGGTGAACACCAACTCTGTACTTGAGTTGTGTGTTGGGACCATAAGAGAGAGAGCTTTGAGGAGAGAATTACTGTTCACTTGAGGTGTGGGAAGCTTCTAAGAGGTGGTGGAGAAGAAGTGGCATCTTCTTTATTGTATTCTTTTCTGTATGAGTATTAATACAAGTTGTGTATTGTCTCTCAAATTTTGTGTTGTTTCTAGTTTCTAGTTACTTGTTACTTCTAGTTTAATTTCACATCTTAAGTTGCTTGTATATGGTAATCAATTGTGTGCTTCCTCGGGTTCCTATCAGTTCGTATCAGAGTGAGGTTGTTGGCTCATAGCTTGATACCACTAACAGTTGGTATCAGAGCTAAGGTTGCAGGGAGCAGGTTTTATGTTTGGTTACAGGGCACTCTCAGGGGTTTTTGATTGAGTGGGAGTATAGAAACGGTAGAAGAAAGTAAGCTACAAATGGAGGAATTAAAAAGCACAGATGGTCACTTACGGTCCTATGGAAAGAAAGAGCAAGGAAAAGAATATTGTTAGTTGGTAGCAGATTAGCAGGAAGGAACTGAAGATGCAGATGTTGCAGGTGTTGTTGCACAAGATGCTCTAGGAGGTTTCTTGGATAAAGTTGAATCTTGGTTAATGGATTTTGTTGCCTCTTTCCATGCAGCCCCAAGGAGAGGAGCTGGTGAGCCTTGTCAAAGAATTGGCAAAGGGGAAGTGAAGTTGAAATTGCAGGCGGCCAACACATGGGTGTTGAAGGAGGTCATGTAGGGCCCAGGCTTGGAGATGTGGCTAATTTCTTTAGGAAATTTGGGTGATGAGAGATGCACAAGAACTCTCACAGTGGTTGCACTTGAATTAGCTGGTGGTAAGAAAATAGGTACTCTTTATCTACTTGTTTATATTACTGATTCTTCTTTTATTGTAGAGACGTGGCTTTGTAGGCTTGGTCACATGAGCAAGAAGGAGATGCATGTTCTTAAGAGGAAGACTGATATATTTGACAGGCTTAAGAACTGGAAAGCCTTAGTGTTTATGGAGGAGATGGCGAATAGAGACCAGTGGATGGGGCTGGATACTTCTGAGCAGGGCAGTTTGGACATGGGTTTTGATTCAGAGGAGCTCGCAGGTAAAAAGTCATCACTCACAGGTAAACACAGATACCGGTGTCGATCAGGGGGAACCGGCATCAAACAGACAGGTGCCGATGTCGGTCTTGTGCAGACTGAAGCCGGTGATGTCGGGTAGGGTAAGACTGATGTCAGTTAGGAGGACCGACATCAGCAGTAGGTAAAATTGACATCGGTTAGGAGGACCAATGTCAGCAACAAGGACACTGACGTCGACAGAGTTGGTAGTCAGGACAGGCACATGGAAACTGACGTCGGTCAGATGTAGACTGTGTAGTGACCGAGGTCCGTCACTGTAATAGATTTTGGGAAAATAGCAAGCCGTCAAGGAGTCTCAAATGCCCATATGGAAGACTGAAGGTGGTAAGTAAGCCTCAAATTTGTTGTTCCTCTTCTTTATACTAGTTGCTGACTGCAGAGTAGGAAGGATCCAGGAAACAGTGGGAGCTTGGCAGGAATATGATGCAAAACCAAACGGGAGATTTGGTAGGGTTGCCAGCTGGTATGAAAGCACAAAGACGAATGGATACCTTAGTTAAAGAATAGAGATAATGGACACGTGAGATGGAAGACCAGGTCATATGGTCTTGAGGAAGCTGTAGGACAGTGGTACAGGTTTGACAGGTGGATGACAAAGCATGGCTTTAGTCAGTGTCAAGGTAACTACTGTGGTTTGTCTTACCAGGTGGATGATGGTCATGACATTACCTTGTTACTGTATGTGGATGGTATGTTTGCTGGTAGGTTTGTACATACAGGGTTTTACTGAGCTAAGGGTAAGGTTAGTTCAGTGGCATGCCATGAGGAATTTGGAGCAGCAAAATTCTTTGGCATGGGAGACATGGAGATCATAGGTTGATTTTGTCTCCAGTGGGACCTGATGTGAATCAGGGGTTGGTGAGGTTCATTACGTAGGATACAGAACCAGAGCACACTAAGGGCTAGATATTTTAGTTTTCAAAATCATATGAGGTTTGGTATAGACCTGAGTTTGCCCAAGCAGTGGGTGTTGTCAGAGAGTTAGGAGCCAATTCGGGGAAGTGGGTTCTCAGGTATTTGAGAGGGACCAGCAGCAGGTATGCATGTTATGTAGGGTCAAGACTTCACTACATGGTTTTGTAGGTTTGAATGTGGCAGGGTGCTCGGATGACAGGAGGTGCACCACAGGTTGTGTGGTGGGTGGTCTTCAGGATTGATCTTGAAGAGGGATATAAGCCAGGAAATAGATTAGATAGGGTACAGGTACAGGTACAGGTACAGTGCAGCTGAAGTGGGAGATACCCATATCACCCTCCATGAAAAAACTCTCTTATTCCTCACTTGATGATCTTATGTTCATGGGTAAACTTCTTCCAATCCTCAAATTGATCTAGTAAGCTTCCTCCATAGTTTGTATTCTCACCATGTTCAATGCATCATGTATACCAACTCTTAACTCATTGATATACCTTACTACTTTCCACCGATTGACTTCACTATGGCCAGATCTTATGGTGATCCTATACAAATCCTCAATATGGTTTATGACACTAAGATATCTCTACCTCAAGTTTTGTAGTTTCTTCAATAGATCTAGCCAGTAATAACCAAGAAGGAATTTACCCTTCATCTTGGTGACCATTATGTCCCATTTGAAAATATTATCTTTTCCTCTTCTTCTTCTTTCAATTTTAACTTCCTTCCACCAAAAGGTTGTGACCCTTTAGTTTGGTTTGAGAAACCTTCACTCTCTTTGGGTCAGAGTTTGTAAGATTAAAGTTTCAAAATTTGTTTTTGCATAACCCACAAAGCAATAGAAACCATTCAGTCAAGACAAAATAAATTCTAGACACTTTATACCAAATTGAATCATCTAATTAATCAGTTCTTACATTATTATCCTCATCTAAATATAATAAGGTATGAATTAATTCTATGCAATTAAAAAATAGAGATTCAAATTAGTTATTACAAGTTGCTAAAGGTAGGATGACTTGAACTTTTTGTAAGTTAGAATGTTCTTTCCACTACAAGAGACGTGGAATTATCCAATAAGATGATTATATGCTAAAATTTTATATGGTTTGTAGCCATTCCTTTCCTATTTAAAGGAGAATAAAATGACTATTTTGAAAAGTGGAGATGAAATTCATTTCCCTTTGACTTATTGAAGATACCCCTTAGTCGAGATTGATTAAAGTATAGATAGTTTATACTATATTAAATCATCTAATTAAGTAGTTCTTACATTATTGACTTAATACAAATAGAATAGAAATGAATTTTTTACAAAAAAAAATTTGTAACTTCAATCTTACAAACTACGGTTCCCACCATCTATAGCTAGATATTTTAAAGACAAGACATATAACAATTATTTAACATTATTCACCTATTGGATCTCTTTCACTAGTAGTCATTGATGTTGTAATTGATGATTGACATTGATCAATTAATATTATCATTTTCCTATTAAAATTTTTATTATGATAGTTAATACATGTTCATTACTTGCAATCAAATCATTATTAACATGTCATGTTATTTTATAATACAAAATTTAGACAAGATGTAGAGAGGGCGACTTCCAAATTAGGGGCAATGATTTTTCAAGAAAATGGGTGTGCAATTCGAAAGAGAAACATTTAACCATGAAATAAATCAACATGATGATGTACTAAATCAAGATACAATCACAAACAAAGAGTCACAGATAGAAATAGTTGGAGATCAATTTCATGGGCACAAAATAGAGGAAAATATGGTTGTTAAATGTAATACTTCAACTAAGAAAGTTATGATTAATACAAATCGATCAGATGAATAGATTTTTAAGGCTATATATGATATTGAATTTAATAACTACTTAATAAGCTACAGTCTAAAAAATATAAAATACCTCCTATATTTGTTCATTATTTGTTAAAGGACAAACTACTAAAAAAAAAGTAGAGGCCCACAATTGTTTTGAGTTTAGAAGAAAAGGAAGAGATTGTTGAATGGGGCAAACAAATGGCTAGGTTGGGGCATGGTCTAGAAATTATAAATCTAAAGTCAAGTGTTGCAAGAATATTTGAAACCAAACCCACTCCATTTGAAGATGGATACACAAGGAGATCATGGCAGGAAGGATTTTTTAAAAACATAGTCAAACTTGGTCGTGAGGACTACTAAAATTTTGCAAAGAGATCATGCATAATGGTTGTAACCAGAGGTAGTTAACAAGTCTTATAAAAAATTGGGTAGCGTGTATAATAACATTTCTCATGGTCCAGGTACAATATGGAATAATGATAAGACAAAAATCTAAGAAGGGAGAAATTGTGGCATGATGGTGTTTGTCATAAAGGGTTGTAGGAATGTGCCCAAGATCATTTTTTGTAGCAGTGAATGGTTGACAATTTATGTTTTGGAAATGTTGTAGGGTAGTATATTCCTATTTTTTACTTATTTAAATGTTAAAAAGTATCAAATAACTACACTAAGGGAATTGAGTTTTTGTTTTCATGGTGGATCATCTTAGTTCTTGGATGACCAAGGAACTATTCATGACCTAGTTGAATCATTTTAGAAAGTCAATCCCTAGAGGTGTCTCTCCTGAAAAAAGACATATTATTGTTTTGTATTGCCATGGAATCCATGTGGCATTGTTAGATATAGAGTATAAAAATCAATTGGGGATTGATATCTTAACACTCCTAGCACACACATAGGTTACTCCTTTTAAAACCTAATTCAGAACTGAGAAATCACATTGGGTGTTTAAAATCAAGGACTAGGAAGTTAAATGTTTAAACATGATAGAACTAGGTAGTAAGGCACTATCTAAAGTCATGTCACCTAAAAATATTCAAACTAGATTTAGATAAACATATATCTTAATCCATGTGCATTACATAATGACATGGAATGTATTAAAGCATTTCTCAAAGAGCAAGATGACAATAATGATTGTGGTGAAAGCATCATAAAATATAATAACCCCTCAAGTTGTAATTAGAATGCAGTAAAAAAAAATTAGACTAATTACTTAATATTCATTCCATAGAAACATACTTAATGACTTAACTAAACAATAACTTAGAACAATTACAATTCCAAATGCAAAAACTAAAATGCAATATAACTTATTATAATTGTAAGGAAATTAATTACATTAGGGCTCAACCACGACTGGTCCAATAATATAGAAACTATTGTTCAAGTATATACAAATATATTACAATTATAATTCCATTAGGCACTCAACCTTAATATAATAAATAGATACCAAGCCCTTCGGAGCTCGAGTCAAACCAACTCATGTATCTCTAAATCTCAAGTGTAGTCTCCAGGTAAGTAGTACTATTATGGGGAGGGAGAGCATCATCCAAGTGATTTTTCACACCAACCATGGATCAACGATCTCCTGCACAATCCCCTATTAGGTAATGGCCCTCCCTTCATAGATAAGTAGATAAAATGGTATGATAATCCAGAGAACAAACAAGTACCCAAGTGTGTATGATTTCTAAAACTAAATATGTAGTGTATCATAAAAATATATTTTATTGTAAGATATCGCACTAGCATGTAAATCATACATACAATAAGATAATGTCTCACTGTACATTATTTAATCACAATATTAATACCAATTACACCCTCATAGAAATCATATCACATTACATGTTAAACATAGGAGTAATCAAAGTGTACATTTATTCTATCAATGCATGAATGAATCTTACATTATTATCTATTCTCAAACCAAAGATAATGCCTATAGTTTATACCCCCTAAGTAAAATTCATATTAAATTTTAATTTTTCAACTACTATAATAATATCCATACAACTACACCCCATGATATCCCATATTATCATAGACTAGTGTTCTAATATATAAATACTAGTTTAAAAGTCTAACCTAACATTTCTTTATACTCTCAAGGTTGTATGTACACATACATGATGTCATACTAATTGTTAAAAATATATTGTTCAAGTAATGACTTACACATGTATTTAATCAGTCAATGTAGGTGAGAGTCTAGACATACAACTACAGTATGTACCATCCAGACATATACATTTAAGCTGAAGTATTTTATGATATCCCATAATATCATAGCTCACTATGCATGAGCACCCTACTCAAACATGAACAACAATCTTATACTATTTTTTTTTTTTAAATTAAGTTCAGGATTATACCACCCAGGTATACCCTAGATCATACTGCACAATAATAATTAGATGAAAACACAATCTCTAGGCACACATCATGATGTATTATTTTATTCTAAAAATATCTAAATACTTGAATGTACCAATATTCTTATAATATTAATCGCACATAAGTTTTAATCTCCAACAATTATCATATTATCAAATAACTTTAAATCAAGTTATACCTCATAGGAACATAACTTAAGGGTCAGTATTCACATGGTTGAAGTTTTCCATTTTCTAAAATTATTATATTCCTATTATCAATATGTTACTTTAGATATAGGCATATTATTTAATATCATATGAATTTATTTAATCATATGAATACCCAAGCCCATATATATATATATATATATATATATATATATATATATATATATATATATATATATGAACACCACTAATACTTTAGTTGTTTCAAAAGTACTTATTAAATACTTAAAATGGATTGCAAATTTCAACAGTCATTCAAATTTCAACCAATGACTTTCATCAACTAATATTGTCACATTACATTCTCATGGATATTTTAGTATGACTCAGAATATATACCATCTGTGCATATTATCCATTTGAACATTCTTAAATATCATACATTAACCAATACCTTACCAAAAAGTCCAATATAATTGGCTAATATGGATATGACCATGAATTGGTTGTCTTAATAACTCATGATATTATACTATACTCCAAAAGTATACTTAATAATTAATATGTTTCCTACACTGCCTCTATATGGTGCTTTTTAATACTTTGAGATAAAGTATATATTAATATAATATATACTAACAATCATTCAAGATTCTCATATGGATCCAATGATAATCATGCTTATAATTAAAATGCAACTCGAGCTAGCACCGCAACTCCGCTGCGAGTGAAACTTGGCTCAAAACCCACTATACGAAAAATCTAAGGCATAATAAAATTATACCCAGCCTTTGATCTTGCATTAAAGAAAAACATATTTTCTTTTATTTAAATGACTCAACAATTTATCTAAAAGACTTAGCTTTTTATATAAATGATGTCACGTTTTCAATTATATACTCATGGGTTTCAATTAAAAACACTACAATTTCAACTAAATACATAATGACTTAGCTATACACACAATGAATTCAATTAAATACACAACAAATTATCTATATACACAATAAATTCAATTTAATACACAACGAATTCAATTTTAAACTAAGTGACTTCAAATATATTTATAGTGTTTTAAAAATATATTTAATAATTTCAACTTAATGACCTAGCATTCAATAAAAGACTTCAGTGATTTAATTATTGACTCAGAAATTTCAATTTAATGCCCTGGTATTCAACAAAAGACTTGGCATTCCATAATAGAGATTCAACATATCATAATAGTGACTCAGCGTTTAAATAGAATGCATACCTATTAAATGGAACGCTTACCTATAGTTTGTTATTTCACTGGGATGCAACCTATAATACAAGGCACTGATCAATCTAAGTAAGACACAATCTTAATTTAATACGTTGTTCGAGAATATAGAATGTTACCAATAGAAGTATCATGGAGTCCATAATAAATATAAAATGCTGCTCAAAATTTATAACGCTTCCCCTACATAGTGAAACGTAGGATCTATAAATAAGACACTGACATAATATAATGAAATGCAAGCTCTGTATATAAGACGTTGAGTTAATATAATGAAAATGCAGGCTCTATATATAAGACGTAGTCATTCAATATAATCATGTGCTCAGACTTAATATCAGCCCTAACATGTGAGACTTTATTTTGTCACCTTCTTGGATTTGCAATAAATTGAATTAACTTGTATTTTGTCCTATTTGAAAAAAATCTTCTATATTTCCGCATCTAGATTTGAATCATTAAGATCAACCTAACTTACATAAATGGAACACTGACTTAGATAAATTTAAAATAGAACCAACCTGGTAGATATGTTTGGAAAAAGAATATGATTGGCCTTTCTTGCTTTATTCAACCTCTTGCCTCTTCAATCTCCATATCTCTGTGTGCCCCCCCCCACCTTAAATTTTGTCAGACTTAATTTATAAAATCCATCACCTCTCCATTTGTTGTGCCCACATCCTTGCATGCTAAAATTCCCAGTTTGCCTTCCATGTTTGGCACCATTAACTCCGACTAAGTGAAATCATCCTTTTATTAAATCCGTACTCTTCCTTAACTCAACTTTCTTATTTATTATTCAAAACATTGAATTTGTTCAAAAAGATTTTTATGCCACATTTCTCTATATTATCTCAACATAAGACTAGGTTGACTTAATTAAATAAAGATATCTAATTTTCCTTTCAATGCAATCACATGCATGTTTTAAAAAGACTAAATTTAGCTCAACTTAATCTAAGTTATCCTTCTAAGATATTTCAAACTCATTGAAAATAATTAAAATACAAGTAGTTAACTATTTAACTAAGGGATAGATAGATTTCTAATTGTTTTCAAAATAATATAATTGAGTAATTAATTACGATTCACATATAACAATTAAATATCTATTTTTCTGATTTATTCTAAAAAATTAAGATAATTAAATTAAAAAAATCTAATGTAATCAAAACTAAATCCACATACAAATATAATCATAAACAATTTTTCCTTAACTACACACTAACATTTTATGCATATAACATTTGAAATCTAATGTGCATGTGTGTAGGGTCATTAGCAATTCCTCTTCATCCCCCAAATCATCCCATCTAGTCCATCCTATTTAATGATGCTCTCCTTCGTCAAGCTCTGAGGGTAGGATTAATCCTACGTCCACCTTGTAAAAAGTATTTGGTTAGTCTGAGTGATCATATATATCAACCAATGATGTAAAATTAATAAATATACATCTTCGATGTATAAAATAATAAAATATAGCCATCACATCATGTATACTAATCAACAATATCATTATCCCATTACAGTATATATCATAAAGCAAAAATTAAAGCAACAATAATAAACTAATAACCATATCAATCCACATATTAAAGGTTATAAATCATAAGGTGAAATAGGGCTGTGACAATAAATATTGATGTCATCAAAAATATCATATATTTACCAAAGGAGGAAGTTTCACCACTTGGTGATGATTTAGGATACCACTACTATATGGAATTAGTTGATCATCCTACAATTAACATAGAGTTGGAATAACAAGGGGTACATGTAAAAAGAGATAGTAAAACACAGATCAAAGATGTCAAAATAAATTAGGTTGTGAATAAAGGCCCATCCACACCAGTCGTCTTGGGAAATGTCAAGCATGCAAGAATAGAAGAGGTAGATCTCTCCTTGCCAAGTTAACCACAACAACTGCCTACATTGCAATAACACATGGAAAAGGTTGGACTTGATTAGATTGGAAACACTAAGGACCAAAGTCTATACTTGCCTTTTGTGCTAGCCAACCTTGATCTAGCAGATTTTGATTCAACCAACCTTACTCATTATTATGTTTATACAAAGGACATTGAGGTTATACATAAGGATTAAATTAAGGAAGATACAACTCAATGTGATGTTGAAAGTGGTACTACAAGATAGTTTTTTTTGCCCCTATGAATAAACTTGGAATTTTTTTAAGGTTGCCAACACAAGTTGTAAAGGATTTTTCCAAGAGTAAGGCAAATGGTGCACTTTGGTTAAGTAATAGTTGACAATTTCTAACATGTGACAACTATATAAAATTATTAAAATAATCATAATAGAGTAAGATGTATTTGAGGAGAACCAATGGAAGAGGGAACTTGCCATGGAAAAAAAGTAGGAATTGTTGGTTGTGAAGGAACAAAGAGAACAAGAGAGATTGCAATGTATTGAAGAGATGGAATAAAATGATTTACGAAATCTAGTTGAAAGACAACATGAGAAACAAATGGAATTAGCTTTCCAACAAAAGGAGTTGGAATTGCAAAAGAAGGAAGCCACTTGGTGTCTTCCCATCAAAGGGAGAAACAATTACAAAATATAAATTGTGAGAGAGCATAGATCTCATAGTAAAGTAATAGGCAATTCAACAATCCATGTGTTCCTTTTCCCATGCATCATTCTATGTTACAAAATTTGTTGAAAGTTTTGGCACCTAACTACCACCCTTACTTCTTTGATACTAATGGAATGCATTTAATCTCAACTCCAGGTATGCTCCCCAAAATGCCACAACTTTCTACTTGTTGGCTAAAAAATTTCAAGAAAGATGGTAGAAATAAGAAATGTAAGAAAAGATGGAAAAAAGGAATGAAAGAAAAATAGGGGAGAAAAGATAACTCTAAACAACCAAATACACAAACTTGCTAAACTAATCATGCAGTTGAAATTTTAACAAGGTAAACTTTTATCATGAAAATAAAATGGGAAAAACATTGTTTTAATGTATGAGTAAAATACATATTTCAAGAAGATTGAATATTTTAGAAAAGTATCTCCAACTAACTCGTATTTCCATTAAAAAATAGACATAAACTCTATTTTCAATCTCACCAAAATTTCAAAGCAATAATTGTTTTAATGTAGATTCAAAAAGTGTTGAGCATGGGCTATAAGTTTCAATGAGCGTTTTAAAATGCTCAGAGTTCTTACGAGTGCCGATCAGTACCCAAGATTTTGACAAATGTCATGTAGGGCTCAGATTTTTGATGTGTACTAGCAGGGGGTCAAGATCTTAAGAGTTAACCAACATGGCCCAGATTCTTGTTGAGTGTCGAACACAGTTAAAACTTCTGATAAGTATCATATGAGGGTTGGAAATTTGATGAATTCCTTTTACTATTGAAAATATGCAACAAAACCCTAGGATTCGAGCAAGTGTGAGGGAGATAGAATAGATTTGATAGAGAAGATTATTACTCGTTCATAGGAAAACCTTGATAATAGAGAATCTACCACTAGGATATTTCCCATTCAATAATCCTAGGGTTTGTAAATCTAAAAAACTTGAACTAGATGAGCAATGTATGGTCACGATCAACACCTACAAGCAAAAGAGTGAAAATGGGATGAGGAACACAAAGGGAAAGTACAAGTGAAGTTGTATTATAGGGGAACATGGAGGGAGGAACAAAATGGAAATGGGATGGGAATAGATGCCTGGTTGAAGTAGTTATAGGAGGACTAGACCTTGCACATGCAGGCAATTATGGCCATAAATGTCAGAGTTATAGTGTCAGGTTTTAAATAGATATTTTTCATGTGTTAAGATTCCAAAGAATGTAAGGTAGGGGGTTTGGGATCCGCTTGAGTGTATGCAGGTGATCAAGATATCGAGAAATATAGGTAAAAGGTGGGGATTTTGATGGATGTCTAGCATGCATAAAAACCCAACATGTGTTAATAGGGGTCTTAGGGTTTGCTTCCCTGTAGGCCAAGGGTTGGGAACCTAAAGCTTGCAAAGAAGGGGTTAAAATTTTGATGAAGTTCAAATACTTAATTTTTCACAAAATTGTTTTTTTTAATATTATCAACATCACTTTATGGACTTTTAGGACCAATTTGAACATGTTCGCTTTTGAAAAAGACTTCTAAGATGACTGACTTGACCAATTTTCATTGATTTTGATCAGTTTTCTCTACAAAATCATTTTTTTATGAAATATATCCATATATTAACTAAACATAAATATACAAATAATTCACAAAAAAATAGGGTGGTATGAGAGTATGCCATGACACACTAGGTAGAGCCTAAGAGCAAAACAAAAAGTATCATAATCTAGGCAAAGCCTAGAAATGAGTCACAAAGTCATAAAAAGAGATAAATTTTATGCACAATAAGAGCAAGGCCAAAAGGTGAAGTATCCATATCATCAGGACCCTAGCCTAAGCTTGGTAAATCATTACCATTTGGAATAAGCTCCCAGCTAGTAACTTGGGTGGTGTTTGTATCATCATCTGCTTGGGTTCGAGTGGGTGAGATAACTAAAGAAAGCATGGGGAACATATTTAGCACATCTACACAGCCTCCAGGTGGCACCCCCAAGCATCTTGATGTAGAGGAGGAGGAGGAATGCCCCACCTATAATTAGACTTGTATTTATTTTCTCTTTCTATTGGGCCCTACCTAGTAGGCAAAATGGCTAGACCCATACGAGATAACTTCCTTTGTTGTTGATCCCTCCATCCATTAGGGTTTGGTAAATCAAAACCACCACCACCATGAGAACTATGAGATGAAGAGGGGTGCCACAAATTTAGAAAAGTGATTTGGCACCTACTATGTGAGTGATGTCTACCCCATACACCAAAGTCATCACCCTAAAAAGGTGATTGTCATTGAGGTGACTCCAGAGGACCTTGATTGTTAATACATGGGGCACTACCCCAGTGGCCCAATTCTCTACCTAAACTTTCTATGTAGCATAACATTGGATATCACTTGAACTTTATTAGTAGCCAAAAAAATAACCATCCAAAGCAACATTAATTGAAAATTGCATTGTTGCTTTATTTCCATAGAATTTCAAAAAAAAAAATATGCCAAACTTATTTGTATTATGTAGGTGTAATCATTGAATCCCCTAAGAACATCATTTTCCTAAAAACACACTCTAAAAAAATGGTTGAAAAAGAGTGTGTATCCATCTCTAGGTTGACATTGAGCATATTTGCAAAACCAATAAATATGCTTAAGAGATTTAGGGTGTTGGCAAATGAGACACAAAATGTGGGCCACACCTAAATGAACCAAGGGAATTTCAATAGGCAGAGCTTGGTGCAAGATGCACCAAAGGAAGTGAACATGTTTGGGCTTAATTGTAGCATTCCATATTTTGGAAAACCTTTGTTTCCAAACCTACTTAGAAGAGTTGACTTTCCAGAGAGCATTCAGAGCATCCACTTGAATGTGTTATGGAGAAAGAAGATAATAACCAAGATAGAGTTTGTAACAGTAGAAGAGGGCATCTACAAGGCATCTACAGTTAGTTCACCATACAATAGTGCTTATTCAGAATGGCTCATTGTAACTCAACAATTGAGGAGAGGTAACTATTCTACAATTTGAATTTGTTGCATAAGATTGACCAGGGAATCTAGTCCTGTGAATGCTTGTAAAAAAATTATGAGATAACCTTAATCCCTTTCTTAAAAAGATGAAGGCTCTTAACCTAGGGGACCATGGCGAAGAGATCCCCATAGTAGAAAAGGATTGGAGACCACTAGAGAGATTGAAAATTCAAAGAGAGTCCAGTTATAAAGCTATCACTATCCCAAATGAAGTGACATTTGATCAATTCCCATGCTTTCCAAATGTTTTGAGCCAAAAATGAACCTAAAATTTTAACAAAAACCTAGGTGAGAAAAAGAGTCTGGAAGCCTAAACCATTCCAAGGTTTTCTACCAAAAAGACTACCTTGAGTAAATCAATGTAGAAGTAATACTTTTAAAACTTCATCTCCTTCCAAGGACCAAATGATCCATTTAACACAAAAAATAACTTAGAGTTTTACATCTAGAAGGTCAAGCATGTAATTCCCCCTTTTTTGATATTAGAATGATATTATTATTAAAATAAAAAGTATTTCTAAATACTTAAAAGTAAAAAATAATAATGATAGCTCAGTTTAAAAAAAGTAACTTATGTCAGCAATGTTTCTAATTTTGACTTAAAAGGGGACATTTTTGTCATGAGCAAGTTAACCCTTAAAGTGAAAATTATAAGGAATTACCCTTTTTAATATTTGAATTCCTTTCTCACTTGGAGCACCCCTTGTTTTGGAATGAATTTGGAGGGAAAGGATATAAAAAGAAGGTTGAGGTTCATTTTGGGGACTATGTCATTTTTACCAATTGAAATCTTGAGTTTGAGTATGATTTGCTTGACTTATTTCCATTGAAGATGAAAATCTTCATTAGAAATCTAAAGTTAAGGATGAAAACCCTTAACCTTTAGTTGGGTAGTTTCATTTCAGGGGTTGAAGAGCACATAATTGATCAGTTTGGGGTGTCTAAACACTATTTTAGTATATCATAATAGTTGGGCATCATTCGAGAGGTGTGGCATAGACATTTCAAGGATAATAATTCATTGTGGAGTCCTAGCAGGCATCAAACTAGTTTGGAGTCTCTCCTAGGGCAACAACCTCCTTTGGGGGTATAAATTGCAGTTTGTGGAACAATTTACTAAGTTTTTTGGTGTTTGAATACAACTGATATTTTTATCATAATTATCAACTCTTTATTCAATTCAAAAATCAGATTTTAAGGTATTTTTTTGGGTTGTAATATCTCTAAATTCATGGTGAATATTTTATAATAAAATATTGTAATTTGTGCCCTAAATTTGTATTTACAAAATTTTGATATCTTATGATTAGGGTTTAGAATAGAAAAATAAAAAATTACAATTATTTTTTTAGGGTTTGATGTGAATTCCAATTTTGTTTAATTATGTTCTAAATGGGACATTTCAATGGTATCAAAGTCATTTCATTGCGAGTTATGGGGTTTGAGTGTCTATAATGGATTGATGACCTAAGTTCTTACCAAAGGAAGAATATCCTATCCAAGAAGTATGGATGTGAATATAGAAAGAGAAATAAAAAGCTAAGAATCATCTAAAATAAATCAATAAAAAAAAAAGACAAGAAGGGCAGATACAAAGCCAAGGTATTAAGAATCAATTCTTGAAACAATTTTATATCAGCTATTTAGCCCTAGATTCATTTAGAAGAATGCAAAAGAATGATCATATTTAGGAGGCATGGTTAAAAGATCAATGTAATAGAAATGAGGTCAAACTTTTTGCCTTTGATGAATATGATAATAAGTTTGATATTTACACATCTTACAATACCTTTGAAGAACTCGTGGAGTTATACACAGAAAATAGAAATAGAAGATTGAAGGAGAAAGATGGAAAGTCAAACCCTCAGAAAAAAATTCCAATGAAAGAGTTAGAAAACAAGATAATTTAGATCTAATAGAGGTTATTGAACAACCCATGGAGGCACCTGTCATACAAAAGGAAAGTGGGAAAAATATTCTAGTCCAAGAGGAAGAGAATTATGCCTTTGTGATGAGAAAAGAGAAAGGTAAGCAACTTGATTATCTTCATGATTTTAGTAAGGAGAGTGAAGGTATTGATTTTTAGTAAGGCATTAGGGATACATATGCATGTGAGGTGAACACTTTAATTAACCCTAAGTTAGGATTTTTGTGTCACATGAGTGATGGTGTTGAGATTATATCAACAAACTCGCTTTCGAGAAAGGTGGATGAACACTTTGGTAAGAGTTGAAGGTATGTAAAATAAAATCATACTTCATATTTATTATTTCCTAAGGATTTATTATATCACCATCATACTATGTCCTTAAAATATATTGATCATCATGAGAATCATTCTAACAATGAGGATAAGATGAAGGGTACCAAATGGAAAGAGGATTTTTCCAAGAAGCCCCTATCCATCTTCTTAGCATTCCAAAGATTTAGTTATTTCCATATGAGATGGATTTTCAGGACAACTATGGGAAGGTACTTGACAAGATTAATAGTGTGGAGGTAAAACTATCAAAGGCTCCTACTTCAGCCAAAGGAGATGAGCATTCTAATTAAAACCCAAATAATGATGGTCATACCCCATATTCAGTGCTCCATACTAAGGCAGTTCTAGATTGTTGTCAAGAGGATCAACACCCTTATAATTTTAGTTCAAATTATGGTGGGGACAACAAATACTTATTTCAACTTTGCCATCATTCAAAGAATGGTAAATTGATGAAGGTAGAACCTTGGGTTCTAAAATATCTTAAGAAGCTATAATGGGATGTATAAAGAATCAAAGTGAACAACAATGGAACAATTCAAAATTTAGATAATAAGCATGCATTTAAGGAGGTAATTCTGAATCCCAAGGTGGGAGGTGTTGAAGATATCCCAACCAATCTTCATCTAGAAAATGAAGGTGAACAAGTTCAGGACAACCAAAGGTATGAAAGTGTTGTGGATTTGTTGCTTCCTACTATATCATTTCAGATGTGTTGTCGTCATGGAAAGCATGTTGAAAAGAATGATCATATGTCAAGTTTGATACTTTATAATATATAACGGTAAATTTATGGTTATCATCGATAACATAGTGAGAATGTTGATAGAGTGAAGAACACCTTGAGTGCCAAAGGGCACATAGAGCCTTTTATACAAGTTATAAATTTCTTGTACATGAAAGTTTAGGATCTAGATGATATTTGGAGATACAATAAGGGTAAGGCATTTAAGGAGTCCAATGTTACTATTGTTAATAAACTATTTATCTCATGCATTTGGCTTGAAAATACATTCATGAGGAACCCTAGGAACTATTTTAGGAATTCTAACAAAGTGGTGAAGAATCAATGCTCATGATCAATAGATCACTCCTTAGAGCCAAGTCCTACACTTGAGGATAAGGTTATGAAAAAAGTCACCATTGTCAAAGAAACGAGATGATTGATGTGGAAAGGGGTGAATAATAATTTCCAACATGCCATGGAGTTGAACATTGACTACCATCTTTCAAGGACTAATTGGAGATGAAGCTACAAGTAAATATTTGTTGAATTTTCAATCAAAGAAGGGTTCTGTATGGCCCCTAGATCACTCACATGGCTAAGTTTGGCAAAGAATGTCATGTATGGCAACTATTGTATCAATATTCTATGTGGTTGGAAACAATACCAGTCTCTTTTACACTTGAATGATAGCCATAAAAATATTTTTAGACACATGGTGTGAAGGAAAACTCAAGGAGGATGTGTTTTTATAAAAAGACTTCACTATTATGGGTTGTAGAGCTATTGTCATCCAAATTTCCAGCCAACTCAACATTTTGTATGCAGTTGTACAAGTAGTCATATTCATACACTTGAGTAATCTTTAGGTTTTTGATGTTGTGGAAGCATTTTCAGTTACTATATGGTTGATTATAGCCCCTATCTCACTTTCATTTCTAAATTTTGTGAATAATTTTAAGTATGACAACTATTGTCATATTCTTTTTGTTCTATTTGCAATATAACTCATGCTTAACACTTTTTTATGATAGTCACAAAAGTGTTTTAAATCACAAGGTGGAAGGATATTTCACCTACCATCAATGAGAGATTGTTTGTAGTCGTTATAGAAGAGTTTCTAACCAACACAATGATGATTGTGAGCGAGAAAATGCAATGGTACAGCTACAACCATGCTTGGGGTAGCAAGAATGGACCTTTGGAAGTCCATCATATGAATATTAATTATGAAGAAGATGCAAGCATTGAAGGAGAGTTGAACAACATGCCTATGAAGCATGACGAATCAATTGAAGAAGTGGTGGAACTCTTGATTTCATTGACATGTTTGTTCTATATAGGTTTAAAATTTGGAACATCTATGCCACAAATTCCCAACTTCCATGTTATCATAAACATTTTCAGCCCGTACTATATTGTTATTTCATTGATGCACTTACTTCCAATAGCTCTTTTAGCTCCTACATGGTTCATACCCTTGATTGGATCAAAAGGAGATCAAATATACTGCTATTATGACATTTTCAGAGTGTTGGAATAGTTTCTATCAATCAAGTATAACTGTAAGTTGGCACAAGTTAGGGGATATTTTTGAAAAGAAGAAATTGGGGAAAGGGTTCAACTAAAACAAAGATCATGGTGGCCACTCTGGGATCCTGGTAGCACCTTGCACATGTAGGAATAACTCACATGGGTGTTGATAAAAAGACTCTTATGAGTCAAAGAGTGCATAGTTTGCACATGTCCAAGGATAGTATAGTGATCACGGCATGTAACAAGCATGAATTGGAGCAACTGAGTTTGTTTTCAGCCCAAGCAAATGATGAAGAGTATGTTGTTGTAGCAAAGGTGAAAGAGGTTGTTGAATTTTTTACACACACTAAAGAGTTTCTGAGGTTGATTTGGAATTCTAGTATTTACAAAAGAGTACAAGGAGTGAGGACTTGAGCTTGCATTTGCTTGAAGGCAAAAAAATTTCTGAAGGGTAGACTGTAATGCCCCTTTTTTTAAGATTAGAATGATATTATTATTAAAATAAAAAGTATTTCTAAATATTTCAAAGTAAAAATAATAATAATAATAATAATAATAATAATATCTAATTTGCCAAAAAGTAACTTATGAATAATATGTTGTTGCAGAAAGGTGAAAGAGGTTGCTGAAGTTTTTTCACACTCTAAAAAGTTCTTGAGGTTGATTTGAAATCCTGGTATTTACATAAGGGTATAAGGAGTGAAGAATCAAGCTTATATTTGTTTGAGGGCAAGCAAATATGGGAAGGGTGGAATATAATATCCCCTTTTCAAGATTAGAATGATATTATTATCAAAATAAAAATTATTTCTAAATACTTAAATGTAATAATAATAATAATAATAATAATAATAATAATAATAATAATAATAAGTTGCCAAAAAGTAACTTATGTCGGCAACTTTTCTAATTTTGACTTAAAAGGGAACCTTTTTATCATGAGAAAGTTAACCCTTAAAGTGAAACTTATAAGGAATTACCCTTTTTAATATTTGAATTTCTTTTTCACTTGGAGCACCCCTTGTTTTTGAATGAATTTGGAGGGAAAGGATATAAAAGAAGAGGTTGAGTTTAATTTTGGGGGCTATGTCATTTTTAAAAATTGAAATCTTGAGTTTGAGCATGATTTGCTTGACTTGTTTATGTTGAATACAAAAACTTTTATTGGAAATCTAAAGTTAAGGACGGAAACCCTTAACCTTTAGTTGGGAACATAGTTACCAAGTTCAGAAATCCAGATCCATTTGGGATGGCAAAAAAATCTAAAAATTCAAAATCCTTGAAAAAGTTCAGAAAAATATGATCTGGGTGTATACATATATGTGATGATACTTTTATAAAAATGCAAAATTGACAAATACAATGAAAAACATTAATAAAGTAATATCAATTATTAATATTATACAATATATATGGTTTTTGGGCATTTTTTTTGCAGAAAACCTTTAAAAAAATTAAAAATTAAAAACTAAAAAAATATTATTTTGAAAAAAAATAGGGCCAACCTGGATGAACGTATTTGGGTAGTCAAAAAAATTGAATCTGGCCAGATCTTGGGTAGCTTCGGCTAGATTTTGTAACTATGGATGAGAAGCTTCATTCCAAGGGTTGCAAAGGGCATAATTGATCATTTTGGGGTGTATAGACACCATTTTAGGTATAACATAACAAGTAGATAACATTATGGAGGTGTGGCACAGTGATTTCAAGGGCAATGATTCATTTTAGAGCCCTAGCAAGGGTAGCGAACCAGTTTGGAGCCCTCTCCTAGGGAAACAACCTCCTTTGGGGGTATAAATTACAATTTGTGGGGTAATTTATTAAGATTTTTAGTGTTTGAACACTGCTAATATTCTATCATATTTATCAATTCTTTATGTAATTAAAAAATTAGATTTGAAGGTATTTTTGTGTGCTATAATATTTCTAAATTTGTGGTGAATATTTGATAATAAAATATTACAACTTGTGTCCTAAATCTGTATTTCCAGAATTCTGAAATTTTATTATTAGGGTTTGAAACATAAAAATAAAAAATTGTAATTATTGTGTTAGGGTTTGTTGTGAATTCCAATTTTATTTAATTATGTCTTAAAAGGGACATTTCAAAGCCCATCCGTTTCTTTACGTTTGCAAACAATATCTCATGACAATCTATGTTACCCCTTAGAGCCTTCAAAATTGGCCAAAAAGAAAGTCTCTTAAAAGTATTTCAAGTTTAGCATAAGCTGCCTTGGAGAGAGCCCAACAGGTGGACTAATAAACTTGGGTGGCTGCAAGAACTTTGGAAAAAATGTGGAACTTGTATGCTAGGGAGAAAGGCTTGGTAGCCCAAAATGCAATTTTCTTCTTCATTGTTTGGACTACACAATTGCAAAGATCATGTGATCCTTTTTGGATCTCCAAGGGATGAATCAAAGATGCAAGAACTACTTGCAGGTGCAATAGAAAAATCATGGCAGCCGATTGAAATGGCAAAAGTGAAAATTGTAGAGAATAATGAAGCAATCATAGCAAAGAATGATATGATAGGAGATGTGACCCCTTCAATAAAAGCACCAATAATAAGAAGGATTGTATTGCAATTAGCTATTGGGGTAGGTAAAATCGACAATAATAAGAAGGGTTATATTATAAGTGGCTTCCCCAACTAGGTAAGTAAATGAGGACAAGAGCAATGTAACACTTGGTTGGCCAAATAAAATCATGTATTCTGATATGTGGCATTAGCTAGATGATTAAAAACATTCTTCTTCAAAGGACTATTATTCCTTTGTGCCATGGAAGTTGTATTATAAAGGTTTAATTGATATTGAATCCCTGTAAAATTTGAGCAAACAAACTTCAATGTGCACAATGATATAAAATCTAACTCAAATCCTTACAAATATCATTGATAGGAAAGAATATAAAGGATCAATCAAAAATAATAATGGACTTTTACCATGATCTCGCTCCTCTTTGGCTTCCCTCCAAGATTTTTCAATGAACTTTATTGATCGTAGATTGCAATGGACTCATAATTTCAGCATTATGATGGCTTGATTTATGGATTTAGATGAATTAATTGATCAAATGGACATGAAGACTCTATGGATACAATGGTTGTGATTGCTAGTAGATCATATGGTCATGAAGATTTTATGGATTCATGAGTTGCCTTCAATGGAGGAGTGGCTTATTTATATAAGCCATGGGAGGGAAAATCAATGGCTCATATTTAATATTGAGTATTGAGATCAATGGTTGGGGAATTTCCAAGGAATTTTTAATTTCTTGGAAACTTCTAGAATAGAGGGTTCTCGATGGGGAATGTTAAGTTAGAGGATATTCTAGAATCCTATAATTCTAGAATCTCCATTAGGAAGTAGAGGTGTAGGAAAGGCTAGGTTAGGTTTGGTCACTTGGTAGGTGAATAAAAGGAATTTTAAATTGGCAAGTGGACCAATAAGTAGATTAATAGATAAGTAGGCTTAGTTAATGGGCCAATGAGGGTGATTAATTGGTTGTAAGGGTGTAGTAAGGTTCATGGGATGTATGGTATTTTATGTAGGAATTAGGATGTTAATTAATTGTCTAGGGAATGAGATTATGGGTTAAATTAACGAAATAGTAGAATTATTAGGGTGAATGGATTTAGGTGCATACATTTTGCCCCTCTTTGAAAGGGTATTGCAAGTGGATAGAATGGAAGGAGTAATGTTATTTCAAATAAGAACCATGATCGTGAATGGAAATGGTGTTAATATGTATGATGCCCCCCCGAGAGAACATGTGGGTAGAAATGACCTAGATGGTCACTCGAACATAAGTCCCAAGGGGGAGGGGGGATAAGACTAGGATGATAAGATGGGGTTGGGATGCCTTGAGTATTAATGTAGCTACAATTAATATGCCCCAAGCATAGATGCTATGGGAGAGTAGCTTAATCTCGAGGATGGGTTCTAGATAAACGATCAATGTCTAGAATTGAGATTGATTGATAAGAGATGAAGTCCCAAGATAGAGATATTGTCTAGGAAATAAAGAGATGTGATAGGTTACAAGTTGGTGATATTTTCTGGTAGCAAGGACACATGATAGGGAAGGTTGTAAGCCTATAAATGAGATCGAATGAGTTGATTAATGATAGTAAGCCACTTTATGTGTAATGTGTAGCTTAAAATGATGTAATGATGTTGAGTGATCATTCCAAGGTGGGACGAGAATTGGAGGTTAATAGTGGCTGAGCTATCCCTAGGCACAAGACCATGCCTAGGTGCTACCAACATAGTCTTAGAAGACCTCAGTCTGAAGTAGTTCTAACTAATATGATAAATTATGAGAGACACAATAGGATGATGATGATGATATAATGTAGACATGTTAGTGGTTAGATATAGGATGTGACTTAGATGAAGATAAATGATTTTAGAGATGAGATGTTAGATGTTGATGACTAGAGAGACGATGGATAAAGTGTGGTTGGATATTAGATGAATGAATTGGGATGATTGACTTAATGATGGGATAAGGATGATGAGTAGATGATCAAGCAATCATTGTTTTAATAAGGCTCATCATAGTTTAAGCTATCTAATAAATATGGCACTTGACAATATGCACCATGATATAAGTATGACCAAGAGGACATGGTGCCAAAAGTGCATGGGAAAATAGTGAACTCTGCATCATCGAGGGCACTTATAAGCATTAGTGTAGCTTTAATGACCTCATAACATCCTCATTCATTGCCTAATAGACAAAAAAAGAGATGATGCAACACAGTCTCAAAAGACAAAGACAATCAAATATTTACATGATAAAAGACATGCAAACAAATCAAGTAGAACATACAAGTAACACACACAAGTATCTACATGCAATGTCACAATGTATTGTCTAATGATGGGATGAGTGCTTGGGTGATGGGATGGACTAGGATGATCGTGATGTGATTGTGGACTTAGGATAGACTAGAATAGACTAACAATGACGATTGGGACTTAGGTAAGGATATGGATGTGGATATGAATTTTGAACTAGGCGAGGGACTTGGATGACGATTTGGATATGGATTTAGAGATTTAGATGAGAGACATAAGACTAATCAGAGGAAAGTGGGACTAGGTTAATGCTAGCTTGATATAGACTAGATTTACCCCTAGTTTATAATAGGAGGATGGATGACGTGATTGTGAAATATGAAAGGCACAGAGATGGATGCCACTAGGGGAAAAGGCATTAGACAAGACACCATAGACTATTTTTGGCTTTTTCAAATTTTATGATTTTTAGGGTTTTTGGAATATTTCAAATTTTAGGGCTTTTGAACATATGTATGTACACTATACAAATGGGGTTACTAGTCAAGGGAATACCAAGCCTAGCAACCAAGATAAGGACGAATGGATGAAATAATGGATGGGATGACAAAAGGATGAGGATTATGTTGAAAAGGGACAAATGACATCATCATGCAAGAATCAGACATCTATTAACATAAGTGTTCATTAGAGGATATGCCAAGATGATTCTAAAACATTTTTCTAGCCATCTTCCTCTCTCATACGAAGGTCAAGATGTGAAGGAATGATTGACATAATCAGATGCAAGATAGGATGGTGGATGATGGGTAGGAACAATGGATAAAGAGATATGACATGGATGGACTTGTCCCCAAGTGTTGAGATAAAATGCAAACAATAGATTATTCTACCATGATGCCAAAAACTAGTTTTCACCATGGTACTTGCCCAAGGCGCTAGAAGACTGGTTTTCACCATTGGATGAATGATTTTTTATTATTTTATTTTATTTTGATTTTTTTATTTTGATTTTGATTTTTTTTATGTTTGTGACTTTTTGGGCATATCGATTTATTGGATAGGGGTGAGATGCAGGAGTGTTGATACTATTTAGATCTTCAACCGACACATGTTTTGTAGATATGTGATGCTAGGACCATGTTATCGATGCTATATTTATTAATGTCTTGGTGACCTTTGTTGAGTCTTGATTTAACATCCTCCAGATGTTTCAACTAGGTGTCTTTGTAACCCCTATGAGGGACAATGCTACCTAGGGATTTAAAATATGGTATGGATGGGAGCATATCATGATTGTGATGATAGGATATAGGATGTGAATGAGGGATATGATCATGATGGACAATATGATGGGATGGGGGGCAGAAATGGGGTTTGACAGTTGCATACATCATTAGATATGGTGGAGGGGATTATTTAGATTGGTGCCATGAGATTAAGGGATCCAAGACCTTTTGATTTTCCAATTCTTTGATCTAAACATTAAGAGGATGGTCGGCCATATGATGATTACTTTTAACATTAATTTGATATGCTAATTTTTTATTTTGATTTTGACTTTAGTTTCCTCTTGGTACCTACTTGTGGGCTTCACCAGAGGGAAGTGACTTTTGATTAGATAAATGATTTTGATTTAGAGAGACATCTAACACTTCAAGGATATCTGTAATAGGGGATGATTCTTTGTGACTGATCCGGGCAATAATGCAGGCGATAATTTCAGTGACGGGTCTACCCCAATTGATGATGGAACTTTTGGGAGCCATAACTTTTGCACTGTAACTCTAATTGACTCACCGTTTGAACCGTTGGAAAGCTAAGAATGAGGAGAACGTGGTGAGATGGCATAGAGCTCCGCTCAATGAAGTTTGAACTCTAAAAACCCAAGGGAAGTTCCCCAAATTTCAATTTTAGTAGTGCAATCTAAAAATAGTAAGTTTGTAAAAATAGTAATTTCTTGAATTATGTATTGTTGTAAATCATGGAAGTTGAACTAATTCATCTCCCTCGAGATTGGTGACCTTCCACATCCTCCCCCCACCTTCAAAACATGTATAAATAAATATGTAACTCGAAATGAAAATTAGACATCTCTTCTTAGAGATAAGCAGGAAACTGTGGCAGATGTCAAAGATGGAGCACTCCCAATACAAAGACACAATAAAAAAGATGAAGCCCGACGGAAAGCAGCCAAAGCAAATGGAAAAGACACGAAAGAATTGCTAAGGAGGATGATGAACCCGAAGACATCAAATTTGTGGCAATAAAGTATCTATTGATCTTTGCAGGCTTAAACGCAGACCTGAAGGCATTCAAAAACCTTCAAGCTGAAAGGAAGAATCGCCAAGAGGAGGAACCAAAAGAACTAGAAAGGAGAAAAGATAGCCTGAGGGCTCAAATCACAGCAAAAAGAGGAAAAGGCCAAAATATCTATGCAGTAGTTATTCCAGTAGGTGGAACAGTCCACAAGGTAGATTTTTGAGCCCTTAAAACATTAAAGACACGACCTGTTTGTCTCTTTTGGAGTAAAGACAAAATAGACAGTTGCACAGACACCAAATGATCCAGACCTAGGAGAAGACATTTGAAATGAAATGACATTCCATAGTTAAGGCAGCTGCCCTGTTCCAGCATGGCCCCTTGATAAAACTAAAAATGCATTCAAGGCATTGAATGCATAGCATGGGTCATTCCATGAAACAAAGCACCAAGTATTTCTTGGCTGCTATATATTGTAATCTCTTTTATTGTTTTAAAGGAGATCTCTCTATTATTGAAGCAAAACTTTGTCGAAATTGAAAGGCGATTACTGAGACTTTGAGCTCAGATTGTTAATCATATTTATTTGTTTGAATGAAAAGCAAATTACTTTCAGACTTTGTACTGTTATAGCTTATGTCATTTTAGGAGATTGTTCTTATGTTTATCTTTTGAATGCGTTCTTGTCTAGTTAATGAAATAAGTAGACTTGTGGAAGTAATCAGGAAGGTGTCTTGAAGCCAATTGTGGGAAGACTTTGTGCTCTCTACAATTGCCTTTAGTGTGTTTGTCTATTTTTTGTTTCTATGTAAAGGACCTTGGGATGACTTTGTGCCCTCATTATCTTTCGTATTTCACTCTTGAGCAGTCGAGGTGGAGACTTTATGCTACATCTCAATTTGTTGGTTATTATGCCATTTGTTACCAGTTACTTGTCACTACCTGAAAGAACTCTCGTTGTTTCTTGCAAGACCACTTTTGAAAGAAGAGAAGTGTCTTCAGTGTCTTCACCTAGATTTCTCCTTTGTTTGTGAACATCATCTCTGAAAAAAGAGAGATGGATAGTGTTATCCTACCCCTGAGTGTTATATTCTGCATATATATATATAATATATAGTCTCCTTTTTATCGGGAACCTCCCCTTGATGAGAGGAGAGATTTGTCCCCTTTTGATGTGGTAACCCTGCACATCTAGATGACCAATATCGCTATGCTATGGTTAAAGAGACCTATTTTGCTCATCAATTAGCTGGTGACAAAATATTCACCCAACAATTTTTGGTGACTCTACTAGGGATTTGAACAAGCAGTTCTTATACTTATCCATTGTATACTCTGGTGACTCTGATCTGTGTCTTACCCATTATCCATTTATAGCTTTATCCATTTTTGTTATATAATCTGGTCTGCAAACCAGATCCATTGGAAAGAACGAGCAGCTCCAGTGCTTTCCCATTGTTAATTTTTCCCCCAGCTCCACACAACAGTTTTTGGTGACTCTGCTGGGGAAGAACGAGCAGTTTTAGTTCTTTTCCTTAGCCATTTTCATATCGCTGGAGAACAATGTGAAGTAGGAAAGAACACTGCCAGCTCCACGCCAATAGTTTTTTGGTGACTCCGTTGGGGAAGAACAAGTAGTGTGAAGCCTCAAGCTTCAAGCTGAAGCAGGGCCAATTTTTTTCTATTTTTATTCTACAATCTGGCAATTCCACGCTATACAAGAAGCCAGAAAGTTTAAGGTGTTGTTGACCCTATTTTTGAGTTGGTGTAGCAGAGCAATTTTGATTTTTTTCTTCCACAACCTCACCTTCAACAAACTAGGAGTCTTTCTCCTACCAATACCAAGTCACCAATACAAGGTAGAGCTTCTTTTTTTGTTGTTAACAAAGCTTTGCCTATACATACTCCATCTAGATTTGTTATCCCTGCTTTTCATAGCCATATAATGGCAGTTCAAGGCCCCTAGAGTAACTCTTTTGGCCCACTCAATCTAACTCCACCCCTACATGAGCTACCATGTAGGTTAAGGAAGAATTTTTTCAAATTCTTTGGTGATGGGAGAGTTCACCCTAATGAACATATTGCAGCCTTAAACATAGCCTGCGGTGTGATAGGCGTGGAGTATGAGAACGTAGCAGTCAGGTTGTTTGTGAAAACACTACAAGGCGCTGTTGCAAACTGGTTCTACCATCTACAGGCTCGGTCAGTGACTGACTAGAACACTCTCAAAGCCAAATTTGAAGCCAGGTTCAAGCCTGTAGAAGATGCGCATGCCCTGCTGGCCCAACTCACACAAATGAAGAAAGAACCTCACGAACCTATGAGGGACTTCATTGCCAAGTTCGACACGCTGAAAAATAGGATTCCCACAATTACTCAGCCTATACTTGAGAATCTCAAATGTTTCTTCATCAACTCACAACTGCCTGAAGTGAGTTTTCTACTGAGACGTGCTAGCCACATAGACCTTACTGTTGCTCAAGATTTGGCCACTAAGGTGGAAGATGACCTTATCTTAGCAAGAAAGATAAGAAAAGATCCTAACAGAGGTAAATCTTCTTCATCTTCTGAGTATCCATCTACGGGCACCACTGATCTAATGGTGTAGAAGCTGGCAAATAAACTGCTAGCCTTGAAAAGACAAATGGCCCAAGGGATGTCATCTGCTCCTTTGTACAGAGATATATCAAAGAGGACATTCTCTAATCAGTCGTACCAAGTTAATGTTGCTAGAAATCAAGGGCAGCCAAACCGTCTCCCTCCCCCATAGAAAAACTTGTCATTGAAGCACCTCCAACCAATTCAGCAGTTAGATATCTTGAAACAGAATCAGATTTCTCCTTCTAGCCTGAATGAAATCAAGAAGAGGATGCTAATCTCTTCACAGAAGGATAAGAAATTTAGTTGGTGACTCCAACATTAATTTTTTAAATTACTAGGATGAACTCAGAAGTGAAGGTGGAGCCGTTGAGGGAACTTACGTTGTATTCACCCGGTCCAAGAACCAGTCAGCGCAGCACGTTGATAAGAAAAGAGTAGAGAAATGAACTCAACCTGCAATTTTAATTGCTAAGAAGGTAAACACTCTACCCTTCCAGCCAAAGGACTCGGTGACTGCTAAAAAGGTGAATACCTCAATTGCGCCTTCACCCCAACTTTAAATTTACATATCAGTCCTCTCCCTCTTAAAAACCAAAAGGATGAACTCCCATCCTCTGTCCCTGGTCCATTTCAAACATTTGACATAATTGACCATATAAAGAAAATCAAAATTCAAATGTCTGAATTTGAATTCCTACAAGCCAACCCTGAGCAGTTGGATAGGTTGGTTGAGTGTGTGACGAATAAAGCCATCCCTACGAGACCAGCTGTTCCAAAGATGACTCCCACATCCACCCAGAATAACCTTATCATTACTCCTCCTACTGCCCCTAAAAAAATAGAGCCTTTCTATGTTTTCCTATTGATAAACGATCACAATCTGAGAAATTATATCATTGATTTCAAAGCTTCAGATAATATCATGCTTGCCAAAGTGGCAGAATCTCTTGGTTTCACATTGACCAAGACATTTGGGAGATGTTTCTCCATGGAGAATAAATAAGTGCCACTATTGGGACAAATCAAGGACGCCCAATTTGCATTTGTCGCCTTTCCAGAAAAGAGAATCAAGATGACAGTCCTAGTAGCCGACGTTCCAGCCTCCGACGTTTTTCTTGCGTGAAATTTCCGCAAAAACGTTGGTGGAGAATTGAGCATGGACATGTCTGAGGTGAGGATCCCTGTTAAAGGCATCATGTAGAGATTACTTCTTGAGAAGGAAGCAAAATATGTGGTTATCCAAACATCGGCCTCTGAAGCTCAAATTTTGTTTGAGTCTTTAGGAATGGGTAACTTTTTTTTACCACAAAAGATGTTCATGTTTCAGCAAATGAAAATCTTGTAGGTGGCTATCCAGGAATTGGTTCAGATAAACCAGTAGAAGACATGAAAGAGTACAGTGCAAACCCAAAAAACTCTCCCCTCAACACGAAGGAAAATCTGAGAAAGGAGCAATTTTTAGTGGCGTATAGATTCTTGAATTTGATGGCAGCTGCTCTTCTACCGGTGCTGAAGCTAGGACTGTGTTGATATCTCTTCAAGGAGATATCTTTTCTTCTTCATACAAGTTACAGTTTAGCGACACCAACAATACTGTCGAGTATGAATCTCTGTTACTCGAGTTGAAGGCTGCTCAAGACAAAGGTGTCAAACTCTTTCACGCCAAAGGAGATGCTGCGCTGATAGTTTGTCAGGTATCTGATGCTGACAATCAAATCATGTACTGGACTGAACCAGAAGAGTAACAAAGTTATGGTAGTGGACCATACTGTTGCACATCAAAGTCAGTAAAAGGAACTCTTCACCAAGAGAGTAAAGATTTATGGTTTTCAGATTGGAGATCACACCTTGCCATGGGGTAAGAAGAGAGAACCAAAAGGACTGCATAGAAAATGTGATTCCTGGTGGAGAGTTCCATTCGCCTGTCACTGATTCTGGGGAGAAAATAGTTTTTTACTGGTTTATCAAGATTGAATGCCATTTTCAATATCTCATAGTGGGTGGTATCTGAAGTGCTTCAATTCTCAAAGCATCAGATAAGATTTACCTATACATATGTATATTTGTATAGTCTTTAGTTCTATTTTGTGTTTTTTATTTTCATTTTTGGCACCTTTTTTTTTGGGTAGCATGACTCCGTAGCCCAATGACACACTTCAAGGCACTGGAGATTCTAGTTTCTAATTCCCTCAGCTGTTCCAAATTTTCAACTGAAAGAAGTTCCCCAACTGGAGCCAGCTATTGTTCCCAAAATTTGTCACTCCTTTTTGCGACAACACATGAACTATTTTTGGTCTTGTAGGCCAAAAAATTCTCTTCCCTTATCAAAAATTGTTCTGGGCATTCAAATTCTCTATTTTTCAAGCTTTTTCAGCTAATGGACTTTGCACGTTGATTTATACGAACTCTGCAAGCTCATGTCTACGGACTCTGCAAGCTCATTTCTACAGACTCTAAAGATATGTTTCTACGAACTCCGCAGGCTAGATTCTATGGACTCTTTCAAAGCTCAAGAGACTTGGATAAAACTATAGACTTTGCAGGCTAGGTTCTACGGACTCTGCAAAATGGTTTCTTGATTCTATGGACTTATTTCTACAGACTGGGAACTATGGACTCCACAGACCCATTTCTACGAACTCTACAGGAAAGAAATAGGGCCAACACTTAGCCATTTTTTCAATCAGTCGATTAGGCATCCAAAGGACCCTGAAGGGCAGGTAACCTTATGGGGGGGCTCTTGTCGAAGAAAATGAACCGTCTTTCAAGACCTCGAAGGGCAAATTCCCTCCGAGAAAGATCAAACCTCAAAGTCATGCGAAAACTGCCAAGTGTCATCTACCGGGACACATTATAATAAGTTTCAAAGCTTCTTTCAATAGGCTTATCTCAGAGTCTCGTGGAGGGCGCCAAGTGGCAACTGCAAAAAGTTGTAATATATTTTTCTAAATGCGATGGAAGTCACCACGTGTCCCTTATAAAGCTCGACAGAAGCTGCCAAGTGTCAACATCCGTAGTTTCTTTTTTTTGTTTCATTATTGAGTAAGGATTATGGTGGACCCCATGTGAGTTGCTAAAAGTAAGCGAAAGCTGCCAAGTGTCCTTGCATGTTTCACAGTGAAAGATGCCATGTGTCACTTGTTAAACTTAGTGGAAAATGCCACCTGTCCCCGTTCCCCTTTGGGAGCTGTTCGGGCAAGAAGTGTTGTGGGTCCCATTTTCTGTAAGTTGGTAAAATTTCAAAGCAATGGACGGACAGATGTCAAAGACGGAGCACTCCCAATACAAAGACACAATAAAAAGGATGAAGCCTGACGGAAAGCGGCCAAAGCAAACGGAAAAGACATGAAGGAATTGCTAAGGAGGATGACGAACCTGAATACGTCAAATTTGCGACAATAAAGTATTCATTGATATTTGCAGGCTTAAATGCAAACCCAAAGGCATTCAAAAACCTTCAGGTCGAAAGGAATAACCGCCGAGAGAAGGAACCAAAAGAACCAAAAAGGAGAAAAGATAGCCCAAGGGCTCAAATCACAGTAAAAAGAGGGAAAGGCCAAAATATCTACGCAATAGTTATTCCAATAGGTGGAACAGTCGGCAAGGTAGATTTTTGAGCCCTTAAAACATTGAAAATACAACTTGTTTATCTCCTTTGGAGTAAAGACAAAATAGACAACTACGCAGACACCAGATGATCCAGACCCAGGAGAAGACATTTGAGATGAAATGACACGCCATAGTTAAGACAGTCATCCTGTTCCAACATGGCCCCCTGACAGAACTAAAAATGCATTCAAGGCATTGAATGCACATAGGCCATTCCATGAAACAAAGCACCAAGTCTTTTTTGGCTACTATATATTGTAATCTCTTTTATTGTTTTAAAAGAGATCTCTCTGTTATCGAAGCAAAACTCTGTCAAAATTGAAAGGCGATTACTGAGACTTTGAACTCAGATTGTTAATCATATTTATTTGTTTAAATGAGAAAGCAAGTTACTTTCAGACTTTGTGCTATTATAGCTTGTGTCATTTTAAAAGATTGTTCTTATGTCTGTCTTTTGAATGCATTCTTGTCCAGTTAATGAAATAAGTAAAACTTGTGGAAGTAATCAGGAAGGTGTTTTGAAGCCAATTGTGGGAAGACTTTGTGTTGTCTATAATTGCCTTTAGTGTGTTTGTCTATTTTTTGTTCTTGTGTAAAGGACCTTGGGATGACTTTGTGCTCTCATTGTCTTTCATATTTCACTCTTCGGAAGTCGAGGTGGAGACTTTGTGCTACATCTCAGTCTGTTGGTTACTACGCCCTTTGTTACTAGTTACTTGTCACTACTTGAAAAACTCTTGCTGTTTCCTGCAAGACCACTTCTGAAAGAAGAGAAGTGCCTTCAGTGTCTTCCCCTGAATTTCTCTTTTATTTGTGAACATCATCTCTGAAAAAAGAGAGATGGATGGTGTTATCCTACCCTTGAGTGTTATTTTCTACATATATATATATATATAGCCTCCTCTTTTTTACAGGAAACCTCCCCTTGATGAGAGGAGAGATTTGTCCCCTTTTGATATGGTAAACCTGCACATTTGGATGACCAATCTCCCTATGCTGTGGTTGAAGAGACCTATTTTACTCATCAGTTAGCTGGGGACAAAATATTCACCTAACAGATACAATAGAAAATTGGTTGGATCAATTGTCATCTTATTTTTTTATAAATAAATTTACTGATAAAGAGAAAATCACTTCTACTCTTTTGAAAGCATCATTACTTGTCAAAAATTGGTAAGAAGTGTACAAAAAGAGATTCAGTGCAGATGATATTGCCCTTGAGATGGAACCTACATGGGATGATTTCATAGAAGCTGTAAAAGAAGAATACTTCATTAGAGCATATGACGATCTGTATATAGAGTGGCAACAACTTCGCCAAGGTAAGGAACAATTTGTTCAAGATTGCACTGATATTTTTCATTCTCTATTTGCGAGATTAGGCATCCAAAAAAGTGAGAAACACAAGGTTCTCAAATATCGTGGCGGACTACAATGGTACATAAGGGGAGAAATAGAACTCTTCAATTTGAAAACCCTTGGTGAAGCGTATAAGTTTGCAGTGAAGATTGAGTAGAAGCATGGAAGAATGAATACGAAGCGGAAAAGTGACAAAGAAGGTCAAACATGAGGCTAAAATTGGAAGCAAAAGGAAGAAAAGACTGGAAAGTGGTGTGATTATCATAAATCTAAAACTCACTCTAAAGAAGAATGTCGAGCCATAAAGTTCTTCCTTGCTTTCTAAGTCACAATCCTCAACATCCACTACTCTGCCTCATACAGACCCTACAGTTGAAGAGGTTGAAGAAGAGATTATAGATGTTGAACCTGAAGCCATTGTTACTTCATCACAGACCCACGAGGAGAGGCTAGATGACAAGAAAATGTTGTTTCACTCTAAGTTATGGGTGAAAGGTAAGCCTTTGCATTTCATTCTTGATAGTGGAAGTCAAAAGAATTTAATCTCTGCTAATATTGTGAAAAGCCTAAATCTGTCCACGAAACCTCACCCAAAGCCATACAGTATTGAATGGTTGAGTCTAGGGAGAAACCTTTGTGTCACCCACTAATGTTTTCTCTCATATGTAATAAAACCTTTCCAAAATGAGATCTTATGTGATGTGGTCAATCTAGATGTTTGTGATGTACTCTTTGGTCAACCATTCATGTATAATCAACATGGCATATATGAATCAAGAATTCGAAAGATTATTCTCACTCTTGGAACATGACGCTACAGGGTACTAGAGGTACCACCTTCTACATCTGTCTCTCTGATTTGTGTCAAAAAATTTGTTCTCGTGGTGGTCAAGCCACAAGAATCCAAAAGGGTCGATGTTGCAGACCTAACTACACAAACAACACAACAACAAAAGCAAATAGATATCAAGTTGAAGAAGTTCACGGCCTTCCATCCACAAATTGATGGTCAGACAGAAATGGTGAACAATCAAGCCCTGCACAGTTCCATAAATCACAGTCCATTCCAAGTTTGCATCAGGGATCAAATCGAAGTACAACTGCCACACTTGATGAAAAATCTTGATGTAATGGGGACCATTACTTCTCAAGGAGGGAGGAATGATCCGGGCAATAATTCAGGTGATAATTCAGGGGACGGGTCTATCTCAATTGATGACAGAACTTTCGGGAGCCATAACTTTTGCATCATAGCTCCAATTGACTCCCCTTTTGAACCGTTAGAAAGCTAAGAACGAGAAGAACGCGGTGAGATGGCATAGAGCTCCGCTCGATGAAGTTTGACCCTCAAAAATCCAACAAAAGTGCCTCAAATTTCAATTTTAGTAGTGCAGTCTAAAAATAGTAAGTTTTTAAAAATAGTAATTCCTCGAATTCTGTATTGTTGTAAATTGTGGAAGTCGAACCAATTCATCTCTCTCAAGATTGGTGACCTTCCACATCCTCCCCCCACCTTCAAAACATGTTTAAATGAAGATGTAACCCGAAATAGAAATTAGACATCTCTTCTCAGAGATAAGCATATGTTTGGATCTGTAAATTTTATCAATAAAACATCTCTTCTCAGAGATAACATTATTTGAATTGTCTTGTTCTAGTTTCTTGAATTATCTTTCAACCAAAGCTTTCGAGTTTTGGATCAGTGACTTGGCCGATTATAATACCCATCTTGACTTTGATTAATTAGATTTGGATCATAGCAGGCATGATTATTTGATAGGACTCACTGATTATGGGCTTGGATCCTTTATATTTGGCACATGATATTGCATGCGGAGCGGAATCCAATGATGCATGTTCCTGTTCATCCCCTTCCTGGAGTGGGATGTATGGATTATGGAGGAGAGGTGGATGATTAAGAATGTGTGGTGGATTAAGGGGATAATGGGCATCATAGTCCTCATAAAGCTCGCTAGGAGCCCTAGCCTCAACGTCAGAGAAAGTGTCCTCAAGAATCTCAAAGAGATCACTAAGACTCTTAAGGGTAGTAGCATCTAAAGCCGATTTGTATCTAACTTGATGATCTTTCACTGATAGAGCATCCAAGGATTGTGCCATAATTTTGTCATCCTGGGACTGATCAAGAGCCATGCCTTTTGACTAGTCGATAGTAGAGACATCTTCAACAAGATAGGTGCCGACATAATCTACAAGGGATGATGATTCTGACGTGATTTTTGATTCAGATGATGTTGTTGAACATGATCCTGACCATTCTGATGTGGACTCCGACAAGGTGATGTAGCCCATAGATGATTTGCTTGTAGGAACCATATGATTGTCCACAAATACCTCTTTCACCTTGGGTGTGTGAAGGGATGATTGAGGCTTTATGGATTTATGAAGATGGGGGATATGATGTGAATGGGTCATAGGGATGGATTGATCAGGGATGGTTGTAGGATGGATATGATTGGAGTCATGATCATGATTGAGGGAAGAAGTTTGATCATATTCAGGAAATAATTATTGGCATACCCCCTTTTGCACATTCCTAGGCATGGATGCATTGGGTTCTCCCTCAATTTCAATGTTGCCATTATCAATTAATTTTTGGATATAATCTCTAAACGGGCGGCATTTATTAATGTAATGCCTAAGGATGTTATGATATATGCAAAATCGTTCAACTTGATAACATGAGGGCACATGTTTAGACAAATCTAGAGGTCTTGTTTTTGCGTGGACAATCATGACTGTAGATCTCAATTTCCAAAATAGGGTTTCCATGGATATTGGGAAAGGGGTATATTGTTTGTCTATGGTATTGGATTAAGGAATGAAAGAATGTGATGGTGATATCATGACGTAAGGAGATGGTGGAGTGTGAGGCTGTTTAGGGGACAAATAGGAACTAGACGAAGTTGACAAGCTATGCTTCCCTTTGCTAGTAGCATGGGTGATTTGTTAGGGACTATGACTAGTAGATGGAGGATCTGATGGTGGACGGGTATGGACTGGGGGTAAGGTGAGTTGGATGGGGTTAAGACCTTCAGGAAGTTGGGCACCCATCTCAAAGAGCCGCGAGAGGACTACCCCCTTGTTTTCAACAATATACTTATTAAACAAGGAAACTTTTGAATTGGGAAGGTCATGACTACGACTAGGACTAGTGGATGGTGGAATGGAATGGGATGGGGATAAGGGTTGATGAGGGACTTGATTCGGAGGTGACCTTAAGCTTAGGGGCTCAAAATCATTAGGAAGGTGGGAACTCATCTTCAATAACCATAAGAGGACCTCGTCCCTATTGGCAAAGATGTACTCATTAAATAAGGTGACTTTATCACTTGTATAGTGAGGACTATGATTATGATGAATGGATGATGGGGTTGACCATGATGAGCTAAGGGATTGTGGATGGGGAAAGATATGGGATATTGGTTTGGGCTTGATGGGATTGAGGTCTGCATGTAGATAGGCACCCATTTCTAGGGCCCGCAAAAGGATCTCATCATGGTTGGCAAATAGGTATTAGTCCACGAGAATAGGGTCCAAATCCATGGGGACATATGATGAAAGGGGAATGGATGATGCGAAGGTAGATTTAGGAATTGGATAGGTGCCTAGTCCAAGCAAGTCTAAATGATAGAGTTAGATAAGTGATGGGATAGATGAAATGTGATTGAAATGATGTAAGACTAGGATCAAATTTTAGACCAATAGTACAATAAGCGCTTAGGATCTATCGACAATGCCTAGTTTTCAAGCTAAAAAGAGGATTGGGGATTTGATGGGTGCCTAGATTCAAACTAGCAAGACGATGATTGGATGGGTGCTAGTTATGAAGAGGCAAGACGATTGAATTAAAGATGACTAGATTAATGATTGATTGTATGCTAGATTGAAACTGACAAAGTGACAAGATGCTAGCAGGGTACCAACTAGGTATGAGATTTGACCAAATGATGAGCGATAGTGGACTAGAGTGATAAGATGATATGGATGGATAGCAAGAGGACTAGCTCAAAACCTTAGATCGAATTGCTCAAGGTGAGATGAATATGTGATTAGGTGATAAGATAATGGGATTAAGACAAGGACAAGTATATATAGATGATGATGAAATGATAAGGGGTAATGTGAATGAGATGGGGATAGTTTGGACACGTATGTGTTCTAAAAGCCAACAAAGTAAGATGGGATTGAGATGAAGATGGTTTGATAAGGATGGCATAAGTATGTCAAGACAAAATTGGAATGAGATGATGGAATGTACAAGATCGACAAGATTATACAAGATGAATGATGTTCAAGATATGATGAAGGATGAATGTACAAGATGAATAAGACTACAAAATGGGAATACAAATATACAAGATGGTGATATAGAATGCCTAGATAGTCGTGTATGGGTTTGGGTGAAACGTTGACTCGGCTCACAAACATGGGTCTAGCACGACACACACCCAAGCAAATAAGCCACAATCCTAAGATTAGTACACTGATGGGTGTATAACCCGATGACTCCACTATCTAACAGTTTCACGAGTGAGGCTATAGACCAGTGATCCGTTATAGAATCTCCTGGACCCTCTCAACCCTGTCTGCACGTGACGGTCACTTGAAAGCTGATCCTAACTCCAACAAGTCATCTGTTACAATCGTAAGGTCTTAAGCTAAGTTGAACGAGCTCTCTAAAGGCGACCTCAATAAACGCTAGGTACGATGGGGCCCAAGTCCATGTAAAGTGTTGTCTAATACTTGATTTAGAGAATGAACTTTTTCCCTTCACAGATGACATGTATGGGGCCAACTGTTTAGCCTAATGATAATTGTTCCTAATATTTATACTCTATCCGAACATGGAGTTTGGATTAGTGCGTGGTGGTGAAGTCTATGGTCACTATCCCCCTAGGACTGTGGCAAGTGCGTGGGTGTAAATTCCACGTCACGTTGGCCCTAAAAAAGAAAATGGAATGACTTATTAGTGGTTTTTTATCCTCCATGAATCACCACAAGGACAAAGGAGGAGAGCATACACCACCGTAGCCCTCGGATGACAAATAAACAAACAAAAATGATTAATTAACCAATTAATTAGATGTGGGATATATACATAAGATGATATATACAAAACAATTTAGACAAAGTGATTAAAAAGATTAATCTTAGCCAAACTAAATGATTTTAAGATGCCAAAATGTCTTTGACAGGATGCCTTCAAGACAAATGGTTAGTAGTTTCAACTAAGAAGTTTGAAGAGGCAACCTACAAAGCGAATGTTAGCAGTTTTGAATATGTTGCCTTGGGAGTGATAAGCCCTGCAAACACACGTCAATTCAATGTATAATCAAAATCAGACAAATGATTAAAAATCATGTTTTTACCTAATTTTGAGACTGATCAACCTGCAAAATAGATGATTATACCCTGATCAACTTAGCCTTCCACTAAATGCCCTATCAAACGCATCGTTGATAGTTTGATATAACATCAAGCAAGACCACAAATTCCCTATCAAATTTGCCCCCAGTGAGATCCAGACAACATATTGATCCAAACACTCAAAATGATAATAATAAAATTTGTATCTAGAATGACTCCTATAAAACTATTATTATATACTCTCAAAACTTTTTTTTTTAATTTTATTTATATATTTTTTAAGTTTTACTTTGACACTTAAGATGATAAATTTGGACAATGTAATAAAGTGATATTTTAATTAGATATTAACAAAACTAGACAAAATGATTCTGCACTAAATGACAATAACAAAACAAAACGTTACGACTTAAAATGGAAGACTAAAGAACTTGACACAATTACACTTAATAACTTTAGGAAATAATTTGCATAATAAGAATTATTTTAAAATACATGACATCTAATAAAATGTCAATCAAAATCTAATACTTGAAAGAAAAAAAATGTGAAATCCCTGAAACCATGAACTTGCTAATTAAAACCACTAAGCCGAATTTTATTAACTAAAATGTTATATAAGACCTAAATAACACAAAAACCGAAAATAATTGGAGGTGCCCGAAAAGGTACGTGAAAGCATTGCCTATTCAAGGTTCAAAACTTCGCAACATTGATTGAGTGAATGAAGGATTTTAATAACGTCCACGAGACCGCAACAGTCTATGGGACACAATTAAAGCCATTTGACAACACATAGAGGAGATGGAAAACATTAACAGAGTCTAGAAGAGGGTACAGCCATCCATTGATAGCAGAATTTTGTTAGATGTTCTAGTTTCTAGGGCTGTTGTGCATGCAAAAATTGGAGACACGTAGCTTGCAAACCGTTTGATAGAATGCCACATAACATATGTATACACTGTTTGGCAAAAAAACAAAACCAACAGGGGTTTATCCCGACCTATGCACCGTGGCCAGCGTAGTTACAACCTGCGCTGTGAAAAAAAAAAAATCATCAAATTTGCAATGATTATAAGATACACACAAAATGGATTCATTGAAGAATTCTTTTAAAATTGCAAATCGACAACCAAAGTCCATGATCTTTGCCGACGCCCTCCTAGCATGCTAAAATGGGATCTTAAAGACAAGGTACGGATATCCAAGAAAATGGGAGCTTATGACGGAGTAGTGATAGTGCAAGAAAATTGTACAGTCTTGAAACCAGCAACAGAATTTGATCTTAAACTAATAATATGCTCTTTATTGTTTCACAACTTATCCAGAACAAATCAGATCATGCAAAGATTAACAACCGAACATGTAAGAATATGAGATTAAATGTTAGAAGGATTAATTGCCCTGTATTATATAAAATGTCAAAATCACTACCATACTCATAACTGTGAATATGCAACGTTGTAGCAGAATGTAGGCCGGTTATTAGATGTGATAATTTTTCCCGAGAGCCTCCTTCACTCCTGCAAGACAGGGTTATGCATCGAAACACCGCTACATGAGGCTCAGACATTCCAAAATTGTTACACAATTTGATGAGAAAAATGATATACACGCTGAGTTTGTCAGAAAATTTTTTCACCAAATAACAAAAAATTTATCAAATTAAGCCCCCCTGCACGCTGCACTATCACACTTCATATTCGCAAAATTAGTCCAAAAAGGTGCTATCCCCTCCCACCGTTGTTGCCAAATAAATCCCTGTAAAATTTGAGCAAACAGACTTCAATATGCACAATGATATAAAATCTAACTTAAATCCTTACAAAGATCACTAATAGGAGAGAATATAAAGAAGCGATCAAAAATAAGAACGGACTCTTACCGTGATCTCGCTTGTCTTCGGTTTCCCTCCAAGATTTTCCAACGGACTTTGTTGATTATAGATTGCAATGGACTCAGAATTCCAGCAATATGATGGCTTGATTTATGGATTTAGATGAATTAGTTGATCAAATGTACATGAAGACTCTATGGATTCAATGGTTGTGATTGCTAATTGATCATATGGACATGAAGATTTTATGGATTCATGAGTTGCCTTCAATGGAGGAGTGGCTTGTTTATATAAGCCATGGTAGGGAAAATCAATCGCCCATATTTAATCTTTGAGCTATTGAGATCAATGATTGGGGAATTTCCAACGAATTTTTAATTCCTTGGAAACCTCTAGAATAGAGGGATCTAGATGGGGAAGGCTAAGTTATAGGAGATTCTAGAATCCTCTAATTCTAGAATCTCCATTAGGGAGTAGGGGTGTAGGAAAGGCTAGGTTAGGTTTGGTAGGTGGGTAGGTGAATAAAAGGAATTTTAAATTGGCAAGTGGGCTGATAGGCAGATTAATAGGTAAGTAGGCTTAGTTAATAGGCTAATGAGGGTGATTAATTGGTTGTAAGGGTGTAGTAAAATTCATGGGATGTAAGGAATTTTATGTAGGAATTAAGATGTTAATTAATTGGCTAGGGAATGTGATTATGGGTTAAATTAATGGAATTAGTAGAATTATCAGGGTGAGCAGATTTTGATGCATACAGATACAATACCCTTGAAACCTATATCTTTGTGGACTATGAACAACAGTATATGAAGAGAATATCCTTTACCTATCTCAGTACCTTCTTGTAATTTGACTGAAAGCAATTCATTTGGAAATATATCGATAAGTGAAGTCTCTAAGTCCACCTAGTATTTCAATGAAGGTGGGAGCTGTACTTTAGAATTATAGACAGTGATTTGATTGCCACTGGGATGTCGAAGCACTGCATTTGCCATAATATTTACTACAAGGTAGTGGCATCTTTTTTAATGTATGATTTTGTTTAATGCTAAGTTTTGTGATGAGCTTTTCTATCTCCATTAGAATAGAGTTCATTTTCTAGTGTAAGACAGGTACAGGGAACATCTATGCTTTGCAATGGATAGTTGTTTTTATGAGGTCAATGACCATCTTTGAATCACCTTCTATTTGACTGCCGGCTAAGCCAGCCACTTGAGCAAGATCGACACCTTTATCTAATGCCCAAAGTTTTGTAACATTTTTGTGAAGATGTCAATTGATTGAGAGGAGGCCATTATGAGTTTCCCTTTAGAGTTGTTGATGATTCCACCAATACTAGCCTGCATTTGAATGCTGCATTGATTCCTGCGAGTATATACGACATGACAAGAGACCGAAGGAGATGCCCAAGTGGGGGAATCTCCAAGATCAGGGGCCTTACTCACAGCTGATGATTAGCCTTGCCTTACTTCCTGGTTAGAGAAGACAGTAGGCCCAGAGGCAAGCTTACTAATGAACCACCAACTCAGATAGGAAGGAATGGTGGCTCAGATTTCGCTTGGAGGCCCCATCAAAGTTGAGCTTGTATGTGGTACAATCTGCGTACTTACAGGGAAATTTGGAATCCACCTTTAACCATATAGCATGATAGTGAATTGGAATCTTCCATAGTTTGCTAAGGTGACAATCAACCATGCTTGTGGATGCAGTCCCTTTTGTCGAATTTGATTAATTAACCAGAACTGTAGCTCTAATTTGTACTTTTATTTGTTTGATCATAAGGCCTGGGCAGTTGAAAAAATCCATTCATTTCATTCTTCCCAACCATACCAGAGTATGAACCAAGAGCTAGTTGCCGCACAAGCCGAAGTATCTACATCTCACTTTGAAGACCTGGCCATTTATAAACCAATGCAGTAATTGAATCCACTTTGGAGGTAGATGCCCAAAACGTTGTGCTATACCTTCCCATATTGAAAATGTAAATGGAAGATGAAAGAAAAGATAATTAATGGTTTCAACATCTTTTTTGCGATTTGGACATATATTTGGCCTAACCCAGCCATTCTACTGGATATTATCTGTTGTCAATAACTTGCCAAGTAACCACAGAAATTTTAATTTTGAGTCAAAGATTACTGTTCCACAACCCCATCCATCCTTTATCTAAATTGCGTGGTGTTGGGGGTGTCTTGACAAGAGACTAGTAGGCTGAAGCTGCTGTACATTTCCCACTAATTGTGCACAGCCAAATCAACATGTCAGTGCTATAGGAGAGGGTAATGTGTCTGTTGTCCATCTCCTGGATAAGACCAGTGATTTGATCTGCACACAGAAGCCCGATACGCTATATAGAGCCCATGTTCCATGAGCGAATGTTAAAAGCCTCTGGTTTCCAGAAGTCAACAAGGTGGTTCAATCCATATGACTGAAATAGAAGAGGGAGGCTATCAATTTGTAGCTTTGACAGAGTGGGATATCCACTCCAAGAGTCTTCCCAAAATCTGATTTTCTGGCCATTCCCAAACTTCCAAGTAATATGTCCCCAAAGAAAATATGTGCCTAATGTTATGAATCTTTCTATGCTGGGAACTAGTATTCCAAGAGATAGTGTGACTTACCAAGTGAGAGTTCAAATCATATTTTCTGTGAATCATTCTAGTCCATATGGAAGCAGAATTTGAAAACCTCCAAGCCAATTTCATTGTTCATTGCTTGATTGAAATAGACTATATTCTGATATTTAGTCTCCCCTTTTTAGTTTGCACTTTGCACTTGCAGATCTTATCCGATGTCACAAGTTGAGTATTTGTAAGCTTATCTTATAGGTTTCATTTGGCACTTTCTTGAATCCATGGGAAATGAATGGGGTGGCTTGCATGATTTAAGAAGCAACCCAATTCAATGAATTCAAAGCATGTCTGTAAGGCCATAAAGATACTTGGTAGGGCTTTGAGGAGCTTTGCTTTTTAAGCTATCAAGACATTTATTCTAATTCACTGCCTTGTTCATGATCTCGATTTGGCTCCAGCTGTGTGGCAGTGAATTAGTCAAGAGTCCAAGCTAAGTGGTTTTAGAAGCTTCAATTAGCCTAGTAATTCTGATGCTTCTTTTTTAGATTAAACTGTTTTTCATAAAAACCCAAATTTAGGCAAAATACAGCAATTTAAAGAAAGTATTATAGGAGATACAGTGAATTTCTTGAAAATTTTGGGAAGAATATTTGGATTTCCAGTTGCGTTGTTCTTATCTTTGCTAGTTGAGATAATAGCCTTTTGAAAGGAATTTGGACCCTTGTAATCCTCTGATGGAATTTTTTCAAAAAGGGAATTATCATTGTTGAAAAGGGAATTCGAATTTCATTTTCTTCATTCTCATCCTCAGCAAATTTCAAAAATAAAGGCTTTGACATTTAAGCCCTTTCAGAAGCAGAATTTGTTTCACATGGGAAAAAACTAAAAAGAAATGTCTTCCTGTGATTTGGAGTTCATGTTATCAGGATAAATGTAAGGCTTCTAAATTGTAAGTTTGGAAAAGATATTTTTGAGTATGCTCCAGTGCCAACTATCTTTTCCATTGGCGTGTCCCTGGCTTGTTCGTTTTCTGCCCCCTGTGGAGAAAAAGGGCAAGGAATTTCAGGTTTTCATGCAAACTCATAAGTTTTGTGGTTGCTTCCCCCATTTTGTCTAATCAGGTTTTTCTATTTGTTTGGAAACTGGAAAAGCTAGCGGTAAAAAGACCTTGTATTGGGTGCTGTTATTTTCTTTCTCTGCAATCTTGAAAATTCCTCAAATTTTAACAGGAAAGAAAGGGATAGAAGAACAAGGATTTTCATTTCTGTTAGGATTGTGGAGCTAAAAGCTTCACCATGATGCAAACAAGGAAGTTGCTGAGTGGCAGAGCAACCGACGTCGATCAGATCAACCGACGTCAGTCATATACAGTGCCAAAGCAACCGACATCGGTCAGGTATCGGCCGACGTCGGTCATCCCCAGTCAGACAGGGACCGACGTCGGTCACCTGTGTGTGCGTGCAGCAGTTTGCATGCGATTTCCAGAATTAGACTCGGTCTATTCTTGGAGGATCCAAGTGTTTGCATGTGAAGCCCAGTTTGAGTCTTGAGTCTGAGTCTCTAATTAAGTGTTTGTATAGGATCTATTTATAGACCTATGGGCTTGTATTGTAATTAAGAAATCCAAAAGACTTGTGAAAGTCAAGGACTGGAAGATATCCTTTCCATTGTATGATCTTTGATTTGCAGGTTGTTGCAAGATCAGGTCTGATCTACATGGTAAGTATTGTCTCATTGATTTGCAGGTTGTGCAAGATCAAAGGAGATCTACTTTGAGTACTTTGAGTACTCATCGTACTGGAAGCAGGCGACATCCGTTGTGTTGTGTTGTCACTTACTGGTGGTGCTGGCAGTATTGTTACTGTTGTTGGAGGTGAACAACAGCTCTTGTGTTTAAGTTGTTTGTTGTGACCGTAATTGAGAGAGTGAACTCTTGAAGTAGAATTACTGTACACTTGGTGTGAGAATCCTGAAAGGTGTGGAAGAGTGTGGCATCTCTTCATTGTATTCTTTTCTGGATGAGTATTAATACATATTGTATTGTCTCTCATATTCTGTGCTATTTCTTATTTCTAGTTACTTATTCATTCTGGTATAATTCCGTGATTAGTTGCTTATACAAAGGTAATCATGTGTGCTCTTGGGAGCCGGTAGGATCCTGACAATTTCTTGTGGTTCTCAAACCTGTGATCTTCATTTCCACTTGTCCTATTTCAATTTCAAAAGACAAAAGTTTTTTATACTTGCCTTGAAGCTAGTTGGGATTCATCCAACTGTCGCTTCCAGGAAGATTTTTTCTGATGCATGAATTGCTCCTCTGTTTCTCTGATAAATTTCTTTCCAGTTGTAGCTATGGCCTGTGCAGCAGCTGGAGCTAGAGGGGATTTGTTAGGAGGAGGAGATGGCTAGCATAACCAGTGGAAGTGAGAAAGGAATAAGGATGAGGATCACTCCAAGGAGAACTTCGGGCAAAGATATCAGGCCAAGGTTGGCAGCCCAAAGAGCTGCACTTAAAATTTGAAGAGATTCGGAAGGCAAATTAGGAAATGGGAATTTGGTCCCCTTACCACATCAGTAAAGGAAAGAAACCAATTCCTGAAGCATATTTGTCAACAGGGCATTTGGTAGAAGACTTCAAAATGGAGGTAATGGACAGAATTCAAACTCCAAATACCCATTGGCTAGCAGAAGCAATGCACATAGGCCAAGAGTTGGATTAAACCAGTAAAACAGATTTCAAGAATATTATTAATTTTCTCGTACCTGATGCAGGCTCAACGCTGACTTGTTGCAATGTCCAAAGATTGTCAAGGAGCTTGGATCTTGAATCATTGGAAGCTGGTACAGGTTCCTCATTCCTCCTGCATATGGACATCCATGACAACAGAGAAGTCATCAGAGTGTTTTCAGTATAGCCTTGGGCCTTCCAAAGGAAATCAGATATTGGGATCGTACAGCATAGAAGTTTTCTGTTGATAGTCTTGGCATTGACCTTCCCAAGGAACTTCAAAGGCCATCTTCCTTAGGGCCAGATGATGACAATGGCAATGCAGGAGGGCTTGAGCTGATTAAGATGGTCAGTTCAGAAGTTGGAGCTTATGTTGATATGGTTAATCGTTTCGTACTGCTGTTAGCGTATTATAGGAAACTAGGTGGTATAAGTAGAGCATTTTGAGTTTCAATGTAATTAGTACACAGAATTACTTGGAGCGCACAATTTACCTCCAAGCATAACCCGAACCACAAAGTAGAGGAAACTCAGAAACAGTCAAACTTCAGTTCTATCCATGGGATATCGAGTAAATTTCAAAATTGAATAAAATGCACATTAGCCCAATCAAAGAAGCACAAGAAAGAAATCTACAAACACATGGAAGAAAACAGAGGACAAATCAAGGGAGAGGAGCCGCCACCAACAAAACTCTAGCAGAGAAATTCCACTCTCCCTATGTTTATTACATGAAAGGGTATTGCAACCACCCTTCTTCTAATAATCATGTACGAATTCTTTCTTGATTACATTTTGCCCGTCATCACAAGTCATATTGGACAGTAAATCAACTTATACATGAAGAACACCATATTCAACTCAATGGCCATTCTCATTGTACAAATGCTACAGATACAACAGAGCACTTTCATGTCATTTAAATGTTGCAAAATGTTAAATTCAAGATTGTTTTGGTTCATGTCACTTTCAAGCTCATTTGCATATCTGTTGTGTTGTAATAAAAGAAAGAGGTAAAGATGTGAAGTGTTTCGAGTAAATAAGAATTAACCCTCAGATGAGAAAGTCTGAAAAAATCAAAATCAGGGTGTAAATAATCATCTCAGCTAGTTCACAATCCATGCTCAGCATGCTCCATCAAGTTCAAAAAATTTACTCAGAATCAAATACAGCCCGCATAACATACTGTCAATATTACAATATCTTGATTGCTCCGTATCATCATCCCACAATGACTTTTGCCAACTAGGTCAAGAAATAAATCTGCCTAGTCGTTGGCTAGTGGAGACTGCATTTGTTTACTTGTTTCTTTTAGCATTACCAATAATCTCCACATGAACACTGGCCGTCCTTGAAGTAATGGATACGTTTGCCATCTCTCACAAATATTTCACGTTCAAAAGTCTTTGAGATAATTTTGGTGGCAGAGTGGCAGTCGTCACACACTCGAACATTCTTAACAATTCGGAGAGGCATTCCCGGAGGTGTGTTTAGAAGCCCAAATGCAATTGCCAGCTTCTCACTATGGGTATAGACAATTTGTTCCTCCTCGTTGTCAGCAGTATTATGCACTACCAAATGTGTCTCCGATTCATAGCCTGCCTCTTTCATCTGCCCAGATGGTCGCCGCAATTCAGAAGGAACTTCTGATGTATGTGAGTTTATTTTATCTCCCGTGGAGAAAGAATGTAACTTTTTATTGATCTCAATCCAGCTTCACCCTGGCATCTTCTTTACTTTCCTCTCTCTCATCAATTCCCTTACTTTTTCTTTGTCATCTAATCTGCCAGCTGCTGCATACATGTTTGAAACCATCACATAATGCGAAAAATTATCAGGGTCAACTTTGAAAAGACTCTCTGCCACACGTTTTCCAAGTCTTGTATTGCTATGGACAATACAAGCGCGAAGCAAAGATTCCCAAATGTCGACACCAGCTTCAACTGGCATTTTCTTGATGAAGTCTTTTGCCTCGTCGAGGCACCCAGCATGGCCAAGGAGATCAACCATGTTGCAAAAATGGCCTAAATCAGGTTCTATGTCATGATCCCCACTCATGGAGTCAAAGTACTCCTTGCCTTCATCCACTAGCCCTTCATGGCAGCACGCAGCCAGAACATCAGCAAATGTGATATGGTTTGGCTTTATGCCAGACTCTTGCATTTCCTGAAAAAGTTGAAGGGACTCCTTGCCATAACCGCTCATAGCATATCCTCCAATCATAGCAGTCCACGAGACAACATTTCGTTCAGGCATTTTGTCAAAACCTTCCGTGCATAATCTATGCTTCCAAATTTGGCATACATGTCTACTAGAGCACTCCCCACAAACAAACTAGTCTCAAGCCCACCTCTTTTTATGTCTTCGTGGATCCCCTTACCCTGCTGAATAGCTGCAGAGTTGGCACATGCTGGAAGAACACTGGAAAAGGTAGTAGAGTTGGGCTTCACCCCTGCCTGTTTCATTTGTCCATCCATATCTAATGCCTCAATAAAACACCAATTCTGCGCATACGCAAAGATCATTGTATTCCAGGTAATTATGTCCCTGTTTGGCATTTTCTCAAATAACTGCAAGGCCTTTTCCACATTCCCACTCCGTAAATACGTTGCAATCATTGCATTCCATGATGCTACATTCCGTTCGGGAATTTCATCAAAAAGTTTTACAGCCTCATCAACCATCCCATATTCGGCATATCCCCCAAGCATCGCATTCCATGATACTACATTTCTTTCGGGCATTTTGTCAAACAGCTTCCGGGCCTTACTCACCTGTCCATTCTGCGCGTATCCACAAACCATAGCAGTCCACGAAACCACATTGCGTTCAGGCATTTTCTTAAACACTTTGCGTGCATCCTCCACACTACCACATTTCACATACATATCTACAAGCCCACTGCCCACAAACACATTATCCTCAAGTCCCCTTCTTTTTATATCTCGATGCACCTTCCTTCCCTGTTCCAGCGATCCCAACCTCGCGCATGCAGAAAGAATGCTGGCAAAAGTAAATTTATCCGGCTCAACTCCCGTCCGCTGCATCTCATAGAACAATTCCAAGGCCTCCGGAGGCTTCCCTTTGGCATAAGCTGCAACCATAGCAGTCCAAGAGACCGCAGTTCTTTTGGACATTTCGTCAAACACTTGGCGTGCATCCTCCAAAACTCCCGCACTTAGCAGACATAACAACTAGTTTGGTACCCAGAAACATGTCCAAAATGAAATCCTTCGCTATCATGTGATTATGAACTTTTTTCCCTTCTCCGACAGCTTTAGTTTCCAGGCAGCACTGCAACAGAGAAGCATACGCAGAGACATCCGGACGAATATCTTGCCTGTCCATATCTTTCAGAATGCCTACAGCCTGTTTCAATTGACCTTCCTTGCAAAATCTTTTTATATTTTCAGTGAACTTGGTATTTACAATAGCATTCTTTGCCCTGCTGTTATTATTAATGGGGGTAGCATTAGGGTTGGACTTCATATTTGCAATGGCATTGGCATTGGGTTTCAATTTTGTCTTGACGTCTGTATTTGTATTTGTTTGTGATTTAGTTAGTGCAGTAATGGTGGATGTAAAATGGCGTTTGTTAGCATGATGTAAAAGCATATTCTTCTTCGGATGAGCCATGGTTTTTCATCTTCTTTCTGCTCCTTTTTTGTGCAGGTTTCCTCCTTGATATCAAGGAGAATGCTTGGATCAGTCACATTCTGGGTTCTAAATGTAAGTTTATGGTCATGGCTACCTGCCCTATAAAGGTTTGGAGTTTTAAGATGTCATTTATCTTCGGGAAATTAAAATTTTATAGTTAATGCTTCATACAATTGTAAATAGTAGATGACCTAGTTATGCAACGTACCCCACTTTATTATCTTCCAAATTTCCATGGTCATTGATTGGTTTTGCTTATTACAATCATCCCCCAAAAAAAAATCAAAAAAAAAAACACATGGGGCCTCCTAAAATCGACAATAACTGTTGCAGAAGGTTTCGACTCTATTGAAACAGCGACTCGACAGGAAACAGAGAGAGAAGAACCCCTCAGCAAGTCACGGGCTCCACAACGGATCATTTTACCACCACTTATTGGAGGTATACAACCGTTTTCAGGTACGAGGTCAGCATAGTTTATCCGCACACTTATTTATTTGTGGTTCCCTTGAAATCGAAGAAACGCAGAAGTAGCACTCACATACCGACATTTTGACATGTAATGTCGGAAAAAATTACCACTCAGACATTTCCCATTTAATGCAATAGCGGTTAAATCTACCGCTTGGACATCAAAATCGTGATTCTTGCTTCATGCTCTGTCGGCACTTTTTGTCACTCCTACACGCAACAAATATGCAACGGTGGTGAATTTAGCCGCCTAAGCATTTTTTTTCTCTAAACAAGTTGAAAACTACAACGGAATCTCGAGCAAAGAAAATTGCAATCCATATGCAAAGAAAAAACTATTGATAGGTTGTGGTGGGGCCCTTCTCAAGAAAGCTAAGCTTCAAAACAAGGGTGGGGTCGTATGATAGAGATCACAGGTTATAATATTTTCTGGGCAGACTCGAGAAACCCAATGGAAGTTAGGGAGAGGCTCGAAACTTTAAATAGCTTCGTGCAGACAGAAATTCCAACCTCGCTGGGAGGTAACGCATGGAATGAGGAAACAATAATATAGATTTGGGGAAGTAGAGACATCCAGAAGCCTGTGATGGAAAAGTTAACCCAAAGGGGGTGTATAATACCATTTAATCTCTCGTCGCACTTCCCCGTTGATCCCTCCGAAAACCTCTTCTATTCCAGCCTTTTTGCTCAGGTAGGAGCAACTAGGGATGCTTGGGCTTACGCAGTAGGGCACCCTCACGCCAACACTTCAAGAACAGGAGAACAATGCATCTATGTAAATGTGAAGCAATACAATGGGATATTAAGGCGCAGAAAAAATAGAATCCAAAAACTTGCAAGAAAGGGAAATTTCACAACCATCTATCCCAGAAGTGCAATCAAGACCTTGGGAAACACAATAGGAAATCAACAAACATGAGAAGAGCAAACTAAACAAGATAAAGGAAAAGGGAAGGAGAACCTAGTGTCTCGATTAGGAGAAGACACCAAGAAAACTGTAGACATAAATCAACCAGCAGGGTCTGAAGTTAGAACTGAAGGTAGTCATGATCACAATGATACCTATAGTCCTAATACAACACCACTAACGTGGTCATCAGAATTGTATGTTAGCGAGCTAATGATCTTGAAAAAAAGACTCCAGTCCCTTGAGAAAAGAAGCCAAGTCGAGGATAACAAGTGGAATGAAGTTATAGAAGCTAAGAGGATATTAATCAGGGAAAATGAGATGCTTAAAGAGCAGGTAAATAAGCTTCAACATTCCATGGCACGAGGTGAGCTAGAGCTGAGAGAAATAAGGCAACTACTAGACCAAAGGAAAACAAAAGAGGAAGATAAGATACAAATGGTGGAAGGAAGCAAGGACTGTCACTTAAAAGAGATCCAATCAACGATGGCCAGCATGGAGATAAGAGAAAAATAGCTAAGAGAACAAATAGATGAGGCTAAATCCTGGTCTCAAGTGGTAAAAGGACCTTCAGACACGCAAAGAGAACTCATAGAAAAATAGGTCAGAAACCAAATAAGGGAAGAGAAGGACATAAATGACAGGGCTGTCAATATCATTATAAAAGGACTAAAAGACTATGGTGAGAAGGAAATCATGAAGGAGTTGGCAAGAGACTTTCTTAACGATCAAATTCAATGGACATGAATCATACAACAAGCAAATAGGATAGGAAGATTGATAGGAGGAGGCAAAAACAGACATTTGAGAGTCACCTTGAAGAACATAGAGGACAAAAACAAGATACTAAGGAATAAAAGATTCCTTAAAGGCACACAAATTTACATTGATGAGGACCTTACTATAATACAACATGAAGAAAGAAGGAAAGAGTGGGAGAAAGTAAAGGTGGCAAGGGATGTAGGAAGATGGGCTTGGCTACAAAATGGCAAAGCTCAAATAGGTGATAAAGCGTCACATAAGAAATAGGAATTCAGGGGCCCCCAGGAGTATCTAACAATGGTAAGTTGGAACTGTAGAGGATATCCATGGAGAAGAGGACCTGGATTGGGGCCCATAGCAGAAGGAAAGGATGTCATCATCCTTATTGAGACCCATGAACATGATGGGTGTAGGATTCTAAATTTTGAAGGGTATAAAAAGATGTCAGTGTGGAATGAAAGACCTCATAGTGGCGAGGGACATGGTGGAGTGGCAGTCTTAATTAAAGAGGAATGGGATAGTTTCATAAAAGTGGAGAAAGAAGATCCAAACAAGCATTTCATATGGCTTAAAATTATAGAAAACCAAGTCACAACAAAGATGACAACATGCTACTTTGCTCCAAAGGGATCAAAATTTTATAAGAAAAAGAATCTAGGTCGTGAAGATCCATTTGCAGCTCTAAAAAAAGACATTTTGGTTTTTAGTAACATGGGAGAAATAGTAATAATTGGAGACTTTAATGCAATAACTGCAAACAATCAAGCTCTCAATCTGAAAAACAACAACATAGAGAAAGATAACCCCCTATGGTTAGAGGAAGAGAACAACCAACTTTGGGACAGGGTCTCACAAGATAGCAAAGGCGCAGTCTCACACTTCGGGGTTGAACTCTTAGGGCTTTGTAGCTCTTACAACATGGTCATTTGCAATGGTATGAGAGCATGGCCCAAATCAGGAAAAATCACATGCAAAATGTACAATGGCCAAAGTGTAGTAGATTATGTCATTTGTTCGCAGAGCTACACATCAAGGTTGATGGAGGTTATGGTTGGAGACAATGTATTAGAGCTGAAATCAGACCATAATCCAATTCATATTAAAGTTCACATTCTCATAAGGAAACAACAGGAAGAACAAGTCCACTTTGGCCAAAAGAAGGACACTCCCCAAGGTAAAATCCTTCTAAATCATGAGAATCAGGAAATCTTTAGAGCCGCAATCAAACAATTGCTCAGAGATCACGAAGAAAAAACAACTAACATAAAGAATCAATTTGTCAAAGAGAACATGCTGATTCCCCTAATACACAAGGCCTTAAATGGTTGTAAGAGAGCTAGACCCAAGAGAGGAACAAGAAATACTTTCCTGGCAAACCCATGGTTCGACGAGGAATGCAAGATAGCAAAAAAAAATCTGTGAAAGAGAGGTATGGACAAAGAGCATAAGGAGTACGTAAAGTTGCTACAGAATAAGAAAGAGAAGTATGTAAACAACAGAAGAATAGAGTTGATTGCCCTCAAAAAAAATAGCCCTAAAAGCTTTTAGAAAGAGCCACGTCAAAAGAAGAAACAAACAGAAAACAATATCGTCGAAGACCAATGGCTTGAGTATGCGAAGCTACTATATGAGAGGGACCAAGATAAATATAGACCCCCAATAATCTATGCGAATACAAAACTCTTCAACACTAAAGACGTCATTCAAGGCATAAAACAATTAGCAAGTGCGAAAGCTCAGGATATTGATGGGCTACAAGCGGAGTACTTAAAGTGGGGTGCTGAAGTATTGGCACCTCATATCAAACACATCTTCAATAGGGTCATCCAAGAGGACTTCCCGAAAGAGTGGATGACTAGTGTGGCTATCCCTATCTTCAAAAGCGGGGATACCAATAACCCGTCAAATTATCGTACTATCATGGTTAATCCCCTTCTTGGTAAACTCTTTGGAAGCATGATAGAGCACATAATCAACAGGTGGGCAGAAAAAGAAGGAAAAAGAGCTAAGGGCCAAGCTGGATTTAGATTGAAGAACTCTACTATTGATCATGGAGCTACACTTAGGTTCTTGATTGAAAAAATATGGAACACTCAGGGAGACGAGGCCTTTTGCTGCTTTGTCAACTTCAAAAAAACCTTTGACATGGTTCCCTCGTGACAAACTTTGGAATAGGATGAAGGAGCTAGGAGTTCCAGATGAGCTTAGAGCTGTTGTCCATAGATTATATGAGCAAGTAAAGGCTAAAATTAGAACTAGTGATGGAATGTCAGAGTCTTTTGACAACGATATAGGTGTCAAACAGGGCTGCCCACTTTCACCAACTTTATTTGGACTGTACATTGATAAATTAGAAGAATGGTTAAATAAGGATAGTGGGGAGGGGATTCAACTAGCTAAGTATGTTATAAAACTGCTTCTTTATGCAGATGACCTCATTTTAATTGCCAGAACAACCAACAGCGTGAGGGAACATTTGAGAGCACTTGAAACTTTTTGCCAAGAGGTTGGAATGCAGGTGAACACAACTAAAACCAAAGTAATGATCTTCTCTCTGAAAAGAAAAAAGAAACAATATACCTTTACCTTTGAAGATAGCCCGTCAGAGATAGTCGAGGAATACAAGTACCTCGGGCTTGATTTTCACCACAAGCTCAGCTGGGAAATGTGTAGAGCAAAAAGAATCCAAGGAGGATGGAAAGCATTGTACTTCTTCAAAATAGGTGCAGGATTGTAGAGTTATGGGATTGGAAGACCAGGAGAACACTCTTCGGTTTGTTGGTTATCCCGGTGATTCTTTACGGATGTGAAATTTGGGGAAGTAGTATGTCAGATTAGAAATGGAAACAAATAGAGAGAATCCAAAAACACTTCATCATAAGCAGTCTCAAATTCAAGAATTTGGTTTCGTATGAGATCCTACTTGCTGAAATGGGGTCCTTCCCCCTAGAGGCATCGGCAATGATATGGTTACTAAGCTACCTCAAGAAGATTCAAAACATGAAGAAGCACAGGTGGCCTAGACTAATTATGGAGGAAGAGCTAACTAGAAGAAAGAACACTTGGAGGAAGCAAAATGACCAAATACTAATGAAGAAATAAAAAAATATGTGAGAAGAAAATTCAAGTGCATCATGTGGACAAAACAAATGGGCCGTAAAAAGGAATACTACCTCAAAGAATTCAACCCCACATGTGATTTTGAAGAAAAAACCTATATAGGAGAAGACATTAAGTGGAAAGTGAAAATGCTGATTGCCCAACTTAGGATGAGCTCTTATCATCTTAGGTGTGAAACGGGTAGATAGCTAACTCCTAAAGAGGATTGGAAGGAGAGAATATGCCTCTTTTACAACAAAGGCGTGGTGGAGACAGAATGACACTTCCTCCTAGAGTGCGAGGCATACAAAGACATCCGATACAGTTATGGTGAAACTTTGAAAATCGCCAACCTGGACACCCTGTTTGAAGTGACAAGGTTGGGTAATACGGTGAACCTCGTGATCAAACTTCACAGCAGAAGGGAAGATCTCAAGAAGGAAGTTCATGCAACTTAGGGAACATTTTGTGGCTGAGGTCCCATTTTGAAGAGGATGTGTGTGACTGATGGGTCCCATAGGCTGCTGCAGTCTCATGGACGTTATTAAAATCCTTCATTCATTCATTCATTCATTCATTCATTCATTCATTCATTCATTCATTCATTCATTGGTGCATTGACCTAATGTAGGATCCTTTGGGTTAACAAATAAAGTTGCATGAATAAAAATATGGGTTGGTGTTTGTACGATTTATCGATGATGTCAATATCGTTGTGTGCATTAAGGATGATCATAATCAATTCAACTAATATTATCAAGATTTTAATAACTCAATAATTTTAAGTGAAGTAGGGTTTAGTCATCTTCTAAAGGTTAAATTGATTGTTTTGAGTATATTATGAAACTGCATCTTAATGCAAGTGGTGGTTTTGTAACTATCAATATGCAGTGACTAGTGGTTTTTCTTACGGTGAAGGAAAAATTCGAGTCACTACCCAAAACTTAATTTTTTGACATGTGGACCATTTTCTAAGATAGATTGCACTCGAAGAGGCCCTTCAGAGTGTTAACATCACATAGGGGAGATTCCAATCCATTTTATAAAGGCAAAGAGTCAATTAGGGAAAATTAAATTGAGTTAGTTTAACTTCTAAGAGTAGAATAGGGGAAAGATAATAGAGAAGACTTATAATGCTTGTTAGGTGATTTATGCCTAGAACAAAGAGTGTAACTAGTCCATAAGAGATTGAGATTATATTGTGTTCTTCATTTCATAGTTTAGTAGGAGAACAAGTGTGTGCATGTATGTGTGTTATAACAATCTATGATTTAGTGAAAATTAAGCTACACACAATATGCTAAAACCATGACACAATCAATATATCTGATAATATAATCAAAAATAACAAACAAACCTGAATTATGCCTAAAAATATTAGTTAAAAGTACAAATTGAATGAAAAATAAGCAAACACAATGTAAATAGATAAAAAGTGATATAAACCAACATACATGGGAAATATTTTGGAATTTTGTAATTATCAAAAGGATTTGGAGCTAATATAAATGGTCACCTATAAATTTGACCTTGATCAAACACTAGGATAAAATCAACAACCTACCAATTTTAACCTAAGATAGAATCGGTCACTAATTAGGACCAACTACTATCAATTGCAACCTAGATTATCGATTGTGCCCTCTACTACTTTTTCAGAATTTGAATTTATCTATGTAGCTTCAATAGATATCAATGAACATAATTGGTGGCACTGTTGGGGATCAACCAACAAAGTTGATTACAATATGAAAGCAAATAAATGCGGAATTAAACCAGAATGATAAGTAACTAGAATGATAAATAACAAAGAACAAGAGATACAAGAAACCACCCTGAAAACTTGTATTAAACTCTTTACAGAAGGAATTACAATTACAGAAACTTCTTTTCTTCCACACCTCTCTCAGATGTACATATCTCTTTCCCTCAAGAGTTCTCTCTCTCTCAATTACAATCAATTCCACAATCTGGATTGATACACCAATACAATCTGTATTCTACTTCTACAGTAGTGTCTACTAAGCTATGAAGATCTATCCCTAATAAATAACTTTAGAGATTCATGAGCATACAATTACAGCCACTAGATGCACCTCCTAATCAAGGGCTCTAAACAGTTCTACTTAAAATAGAAACTCGGACTCAACACCAACAGTTTTTCTTAACATGCAAACATTTTGTTCCGTCCACGGAAATAGATTCTGGACGCACAGGTGACCGACGTCAGTCCCTGCCTGCTTGCCTGTGACCGACGTCAGCCAACTTACTGCTGACGTCAGCCGCCTCTAGTCCATTTTTGACTATCGTCGGTGACTGTGTGTTTCCTGCAACTCTTGCATTCGCTCATTGGTGAAGCTTTTAGCTCCACACCCTAACAATCTCCCACTTGGAGATAAACAGCTGCACCAGTACCTATACAACAATATCTTCTAGCTCCTCCATCTTCAACTTAATCATGAAGACCAATGAAAGTTGAATGAAAATTCAACTTCTCCTTTGTAACCGGCTTGGTAACATATCCGCAGGATTCTTATCTGTATGGATCTTTTCTAGCTTCAACTCACCATCTTCCAATACCTATCTAATGAAGTGGTACCAAGCTGTATATGCTTTGTTCTTGAATGAAAGGCTGAATTCTTAGCCAAATGAATTGCACTCTGACTATCACTGTATAGTCTGCAACTCTCTTGCTCCTTTCCAAGCTCTTCCATGAACCGTGTCATCCATATCATCTCTTTGCTAGCCTCTGTGACTGCAATATATTCTGCTTCTGTAGTTGACAAGGCAACAACCTTCTGCAACTTTGATATCCAGCTAACCGCCATTCCACCAACAGTGAAAACATATCCTGTGGTGCTTCTTCTGCCATCCAAATCACCTGCCATATCTGAATCTACATAACCATGTCGAGAAGTATTTGAACCTCCATAGCACAAGTGCCTACTGCTAGTTCCTCTCAGATATCTAAGTTGACTGCTTTCCAGTGTTCCTTCCCTGGATTGACCATATACTTACTTACAACTCCCACTGCTTGGGCAATATCATGTCTAGTACAAACCATTGCATACATTAAGCTTCCTACTGTGGAAGCATATGGAACTTTTCTCATGTACTCTACCTCATCATGTGAATTAGGACATTGTTCTTTACTCAACTTAAAATATCCAGCCATGGGTGTGCTTACCGGTTTTACATCCTGCATATTGAACCGTTTCAACACCTTGTCCACATAATCCTCTTGGGACAAAATAAACCTGTGATTTTTCTTGTCTCTCTTGATGCTCATGCCAAGGATTTTCTTTGCTGCTCCCAAATCCTTCATGGCAAATGTATGAGCTAATTTCACCTTAAGCTCAGAGATATCCTGCATGTGTGATCCTGCAACCAGCATATCATCTACATATAACAACAAAATAATATATCTACCATTATCCAATCTCTTAAAATACACACAATGGTCAGATTGACATCTACTGTAGCCATGCTCAGTCATAAACTTGTCAAATCTCAGATACCATTACCTAGGAGCTTGCTTGAGGCCATACAAGCTTTTCTTCAATCTGCACACTAACTTCTCCTTACCTTTGACCTCTTATCCTTTCGACTGATCCATATATATTTCTTCATCTAGATCTCCATGAAAAAACATTGTCTTAACATCAAGCTGCTCAAGATGCAAATCCTCACTAGCAACTAAAGACAGTACAGTCTGTATAGAAGTCATTTTAACAACAGGAGAAAAAATCTCACCAAAGTCAATACCTAGTTTCTGTGCAAATCCTTTCACTACTAACCTGGCCTTATATCTCATCTTTCCATTCTCACCTTCCTTCAACCTGTAGATCCATCTGTTCTTCAGTGTCTTCTTTCTTGCTGGCAACTCAACCAAATCCCATGTTTGGTTCTCTCTCAAGGAATCAATCTCCTCATTCATGCCTAGCTCCCACTGAATCTTGGATTCCACCTGTATTGCTTCATCAAAACTCTCTGGTTCTCCACCATCAGTTAGCAATAAATAGAATAATGAAGGAGAATATCGAATTGGAGGTTTACTTACTCTTTCTGACCTCTTGATGGGCATCTGAGACTCATCCACAACACGTTGTCTGCCCAAATTCTCTAACAGTGACCGACCTCGATCATCTTCAGACCTGTCACTAATCGACGTCGGTTCCTGTACTGTCGACGTCGGTTCCTGTCTAACCGATGTCGGTCTCTGTGTTTTCCTTTCTGTGATTATTCTTTCTCGTGAGCTCTTTTTAGACCGTCACCTCGTCCAATTCTCTATTGCTCTGCCCAGATTGATTCAGCTTCTTGAGCTGATCACTATACATCACTTTTTCATTGAAAACAACATCATGGCTCCTAATTATCTTGTTATTTCCTAGATTTCAAAATCAAAATCTGAAATCATCAGAGCCATAGCCAATAAATATGCACCTCATAGACTTAGCATCCAGCTTCTTTCTATTTTCCTTATCTACATGCACAAAGGCTTCACAACCAAAAACTTTGAGAAATGATAGATCTATCTTTTTACCTGTCCAAGCCTCTTCTGGAATTCCACCATCCAGCGCTGTAGAGGGTCCTCTGTTAATCAGGTAAACTGCAGTATCCACATCTTCTACCCAAAACTCTAAGGGCAACCTAGCATGCAATCTCATACACCTTGCACACTCCATGATTGTTCTATTCATCCTTTTAGCAACTCCATTTTGCTGAGGTGTTCTTGGAACAGTCCTTTGCCTGCAGGTCCCATGCATATAACAATACCAGTTGAACTTGTGGCTGCAAAACTCACCACCATTGTCAAATCTCAGGCACTTCAATATCTTGCCTGTTTCATTCTCAACCATAGCTTTCTAAATCTTAAACATGTCAAAAACATCATATTTCTTCTTAATACAATAGACCCATACCTTTCTAGTAGCATCATCTGTGAAGAAAACATAGTACTATGATCCTCCAATAGAAGCAACTTGATCTGGTCCCCACACGTCTGTGTGAACAAGCTGTAATTTGTGCTTCTTCTTTGTTGACCCAGTCTTAAGAAAACTCACTCTCTTCTATTTTCCAAAAATACAGTCTTCACATAAATCTAGATCTATGCTTTTCAAATCTGGAAACATACCTTTTGACTTAAGAATTATCATTCCCTTCTCACTCATGTGGCCAAGCCTTTGATGCCACAACTTTGTATCTACATCTGAAGTAGATAATACAGAAGGAGAATTATCAGTAATACAATTACATAAATAGAGAGTACCTAATCTCTTACCTCTAGCCATTACAAGTGCACCCTTGGAAACCTTCCAAGCTTCAGCTGTGAGAGTTACTGTACAACCCTCATCCCCTAACTTTCCTGCAGAAATCAAATTCCTCTTCAGGCTGGGAACATGCATGACTTCTCTCAACGCCCATGTGTTGCCATTCTGTATTTTTAGCTGCACTTTTCCTTTGCCAACAATTTGGCAAGGCTCATCATCCCCTAAGTAAACTATTCCAAGATCTCCATGGACATAGTCACTGAAATATTCTCTATTGGGGGTTGCATGAAAAGATGCACCAAATCTAAAACCCAAGATTCTATATTATTATGCAAAGAGAATACAAGAGCATTTTGTGCAATACCTGCAACTTTTGCTTCTTCTTTACCTTCATGCTGTCTATCTTCTTTAGGCTTTGACCAACAATCTTTGCTTATGTGCCCTATCTTTCCACAATTCCAACAGGCTATCCTCCTGCCATTTCTGGAATTAGATCTACCTCTCATCTTTGACTTAGATCTTAATCTCCCTTTCTTGCTCTTCTTTTTTTTCCTTCCCCTGCTCTCAAAACTTAAAACGTTCCCTAATGTCTCCTTTATGCTTTTCCTGTGAATTTATTCATTCAAGATTACACTAACCACATTATCTAATTTTAAAATATTTGAGGCAGATGCAGTATTACTAATTGCTATTACCAAGCTATGTCAGCTTTCAAGCAAAGAACATAATATTAAAAGAGCCTTAATTTCATCATCAAATACTATTTTGACTGAATTTAATTGATTCACAATACCATGGAAATCATTTAGATGATTAGATACAGATCCACCTTCCCGCATTTGCAAATTAAATAACTGCTTCATAAGATATACCTTATTTGAAGCTGAGGGTTTTTCATATAAATTTGCTAGAGTAGTCATTAACTCTACCGTAGACTTTGTCTATGATAAATTAGATATCACAGTAGATGCTAGACTCAATCTTATAGATCCAAGAGCCTTTCTATCAAGAACTTCTCATTCTTCATCATCCATGTCTGTGGGCTTCTTTGCAGCTCCACCTAACGGTAAGTATAGATCCTTTTGATACATATAATCTTCTATCTACATTCTCCATAATTGGTAATTCTTGCCATTAAACTTCTCCATTCTCAATTTACTTTCTTCTGCCATTGCTTCTCCCACTCAAACAGAAATCTCTATGAGTAACCTGTAATCAATACACACTAACCAGATCTGAAACACCTGTTAGTCAACCTGAGCTTTTGATACCACTTGTTAGTATCAAGCTCAATAACCTACAACCAAGCTTTGATACCACTTTTTGGGGATCAACCAACAAAGTTGATTACAATATGAAAGCAAATAAATGCGAAATTAAACCAGAATGATAAGTAACTAGAATGATAAATAGCAAAGAACAAGAGATACAAGAAACCACCTTGAAAACTTGTATTAAACTCTTTACAAAAGGAATTTAAATTGAAGAAACTTCTTTTCTTCCACACCTCTCTCAGATGTATAGATCTCTTCTTAGATCTATTTCCCTCAAGAGTTCTCTCTCTCTCACAATTACAATCAATTCCACAATCTGGATTGATACACCAATACAATCTGTATTCTACTTCTACAGTAGTGTCTACTAAGCTATGAAGATCTATCCCTAATATATAACTTTAGAGATTCATGAGCATATAATTACAGCCACTAGATGCACCTCCTAATCAAGGGCTCTAAACAGTTCTACTTAAAATAGAAACTCGGACTCAACACCAACAGTTCTTCTTAACATGCAAACATTCTATTCCATCCATGGAAATAGATTCTGGACGCACAGGTGACCGACGTCGGTCTCTGCCTGCTTGCCTGTGACTGACATCGGCCGACCTACTGCCGACGTCGGCCGCCTCTGGTCCATTTTTGACTGTCGTCGGTGACTGTGTGTTTCTTGCAACTCCTGCATTCACTCATTGGTGAAGCTTTTAGCTCCACACCCTAACAGGCACAAATGTCTAACTTTTGCTTCCCTTTTGAATTTAACCTTACCTTTCAAAATAACTCAAGAGGAATATAAACATACAAGTTGTAGCTACTAAAATATTATCTTTGTTACTTGACAGCGACAAGCTTGACACATATTTACCACGCATGACTTGAGCACACAAACAAGGTTTTGATCTGCCATTCTTTCACATTTACATGTTATCTTATGATTTACCCCTTTTGTTATATTGTTAAACACATACATGAACCTTGTTATCTTTTTCAAATCTGCTAAATATCTTGCACATACATCTCCAAACTCTTAGTTCAGTCTATCTGTACACATGTTTGTTCTACAAGATTCAGTTAGTATCACTAATTGATATTGACTTGATCCTGGTCAACACCAACCTACTCTCAATAATGACTATTTTTAAAAATCAAACCTCTCTTTAGGATCTACCCATTTGCCTAGCATGTCAGTGGTGTAATAAATTACCCAATTGGGTTCATATATAAACAAATCAAGGTCTCATTCAAAAAGGGACTTGACACTTATCTAGAACACAACTATACATTATTTCACATTGATAAATCTATTGTATTCTTCTCAAATTTTAAACCTATCACTAGAAATAGTCATAAGCCAAGTCTGAAGCACTCTAAAACTAAGTCAAAACAAGCATTGTCAAGTATCAAATCCCACTCATTCATTGCATACATATAGAGAAGGAACACAATTGCATAATCACACTAGGTGGGAGAACTATGTGTGGTTTGATTTCCATCCTCGAAGTATCAGATACATAGACAATGGTAAATCATCAAACGTAGGTGATTAAGGTCAGTTCAACCCATTACACTTTATTTTTGTAGTGTTCTATCCCTCACAAGCACATTTAGGGTTTCACTACAAAGGAGACTGATTTTTAGAGCGACATGCATCATTGGTTTAGGATCATAAATAAAGATATAGTCGTAGGAGACCGTACAATCATTGTTCCTCTCTTTTATATAGGGAGTACTAACTAGCAAGACATTTTATACCATTGATACTGACCCAAATCGGTAGAACTGACTATGCAAATGGAGAATCAGTTCCAGAACTGAACAAACCACATGCCTACTTTATCCTGATTTTTTACTTATAGACTAAATTCATAGTCACACAATCACCCAAAAATGTAAAGTACTCACCCTTTTGTTGTACTTACTATATTTAGCATATGCCACTTGTTAAATCAATACAATCAATCTCAATATTTTACATTTAGATGGATGCTTAAATGTCATATTTCAATACCTAAATCACATTTCAAGTTTTCATCTTAATTAGATCAAGTAATTCATCTTAATCAAAATTAGGGAAAAATATATTGGTGAACCCATACACATTGATCGAACCATCCTTATAAGGTTTTACATTTTTTGTCCCAGGGTTTCAGATCTCATTTTTTATTTCCATACACAAAAAATATTTTTTTAGACTTTTTATCCTAGGGTTTCATATTTGATTTCTAATTTCCATACACATAATCTTTTCACCTTTGGCCTTAGCCTTCCATTAGGGTTTCCTTTATTAGGTTCACTCCTTGATTTGTTGATATTTAGATCAAAATGGCTCTATTTTTCAAATGTTCTAAGGTTTTGGCTATTCATATTGAGTGGATGAAAAAATTAATTTTGTTCACCAAAATACTATATGAATTATTCAAAATTTGCAATTTACTATTTTTAATAAATTCAGCCTAAAAGATGAACAATGTACTTATTTTCAAATTGCTAGTATCCTTCATGAAATAGATTAGAACTAGACTGCAAATATATGAAATTAAACAAAAATAACATAATTAGATTGATTCAAAAGGAGCAACATGATATAATTATTTCCCTCTTTGAGGGGGCAACCTCATTTGAGCAAGCTCAATTCAATACAATTCATGGGTGCCTTCATACTAGTCTAAGCTCCCATTTATAATAATCTATCACTAGATAAATACTACTCCCAATGAATATCGAATTATTCCACTAATAAATTATTACATTCTACCATTACAATGGGCTTAAGGATGCCTTATAAATCATATACGTCAGTATCCTTTTATTAAAGAAGCAAATTACAAAAGGATGTTAGGAAAAAGGGTTCTAACATGCCCTCCCCCTCAAATTTTTTTTCCTCAAAGCTTTAGGTGAGGAAATTGTTGTTGGATTGAAAGAAGAGGTTCTAAGGTAACATCTTCTAGTTTCATCCCATGCCACTGTACTATAACTTTCACGATGACTTGATTATGGAGTGGATGAAAGAGCTTATTGAGGATAGCTTTAGGTTGTAAAAGGAAAGATCCTTTTGCATCAAGTTTTGGAAGCATTGTGTGGGTGTTAACATTCTAACCAAGGCCCTTATTTAAGCATGAGACATAAAAAATATGGTGCATGAGTGATGAAAGTGGGAATTCTAAATTGTAAGTGAAATGTCTAATCTATTGGAGAATTTTATAATGCCCATATAATTTTGGAGCTAATTTTTGGTGACCTTTCAGATTCAAAGAGGATTTATTAGAAGGTTGTAGGTGAACCATATCTCCAGGGTGAAAGGATCATTTAGAGAAGTATTGGTATATCTATTTCTTCATGCAATTTTGTGCCATGTGGAGATTATCCTCAAGGAGGCAAAGGATATTATCACATGCATTGATAGTAGTATTAACAACTTGTACCAGAGAGTTACATGGTATATATGAAATGAGAGAGGATGACTTTTGGCCATAGACAACCTCATATGGGGTTAGTTTGGTGGCTATGTGGTAGGAGGTGTTGCACCACCATTCTGCAAGAGGTAATCATTTTACCCTTTGATGTTGTTGCTCTGTGACAAAATAATAGAGACGGGTCTCTAAATATTTATTAATAATTTATGTTTGGGCATTAGTCGTGGGATGATATCCTGAACTCATTTTTAGATTTGTACCAAGGTGATTGAAGAGTTCTTGCCAAAAGTGACTCATGAAGGCGGAGTCATGATCTAATATAATAGAGGCCAAAACACCATGGAGCTGAAATATTTGATCAAGAAATGTATAGGCTATGGTGGAAGTAGTTTAGGTATGAGCTAGAGCATAAAAATGAGCATATTTGGAAAGGTGATCCACCACTACAATAATGACTAATTTGCTACCAGATTTTGGGATACCTTCAATCAAATCCATTGAAATGTCCATCCAAAGACATTATGGAATTGGTAATGGCTAGAGTAACCTAGGTGGTGCGACTGTATCCCCTTTGTTAAGTTGGAAAATATCATATTTGGAAACAAACCTCTTGATATCTTATTTGATTTTGGGCCAAAAGAAACTATGGTAGACTCACTCTTATGTTTTCAAAAAACTTAAATGACCTATTAAAGGGGAGGTACACATCTCCTGCAAAATGGTCTATTTGAACTTAAAGTTGATGATTAATAGAAGGTGGAGTTTATATCAAAATGTATGGCCATCCCAATTATAGTGAGTTTTAGCAGAGGAATCAACAGATGGTTGAAGAATGAGTTATTGGGTGGGGTTGTCATGATGCCATTCTTGTTGAATATCATTAAATTGTGTCAAAATGGGAACTGAGACAATGCATAGTCACATTTGTTCTTCAAATTGGTGAGAGAGAGCATTAGCCACCAAGTTGTCCTTTCCTTTTTTGTATGTGATCTCATAGTCTTAACCCATGAGTTTAGAAACCCATTTTATGATCTAGGGAAGGTAAATGATGCTCTAAAATAGATTTGAGGCTTTGGTGGTCGATTTTAATGTAAAAGTGTCAGCTATTGGGTGAATATTTTGTCACCAGCTAACTGATGAGAAAAATAGGTCATTTCAACCACAACATAAGGAGATTGGTTGACCAGATGTGCAAGTTTACCACATCAAAAGGGGAAAAATATCTCCTCTCATCAAGGGGAGGTTTCTTATAACTATGAGGAGCTATATAATATATATATATATATATATATATATATATGCAGAAAATAACACTCAGGGGTAGGACAACACCATCCATCTCTCTTCTTTTAGAGATGACGTTCACAAACAAAGGAGAAATCCAGGTGAAAACACTAAAGGCACTTCTCTTCTTTCAGAAGTGGTCTTGCAGCAAACAATAGGAGTTATTTTTGATAGGTAAAAAGTAATTGGTAACAAGGGCACAATAACTAGTAGAATGAAGTGTAGCACAAAGTCTCCACCTCAACGACCAAAGAGTGAAATACGAAGGACAATGAGGGCACAAAGTCATTCCAAGGCCCTTTACATGGAAAGAAACTAAAACACACACACTAAAGACAATTGTGGCAACACAAAGTCTCTCCACAGTTGGCTTCAAGACACCTTCCTAATTACTTATAGTAATTCTACTTATTTCATTAAATGGACAAGAATTCATTTAGGAAATAGACATAAGAATAATCTCCTAAATGGCACAAGGTATTACAACACAAAGTCTGGAAGTAACCTGCTTTCTCATTCATATAAAGAAATATAATTAACAATCTGAGCTCAAAGTCTCAGTAATCGCCTCTCAATTTTGGCAGAGTTTTGCTTCTATAAAAAAAAAGATCCCCTTAAATGGCACAAAATAAGAGATTACAATATATAGTAGCCAAGAAAGGCTTGGCACTTTGTTTCATGGAATGGCCCATGCTGCATTCAATGCCTTGAGTGCATTTTCAGTTTTGTCAAGGGGCTATGTTGAAACAGGGTGTCTGCCTTAATTGTGGCATGTCAATTCATCTCAAATATCTTCTCCTCAACATGGGTTGTCTGGTATTTCTCCAAATATGTACACGATTGTCCCCTCACTTTTATTCTAAGGGAGAAACACAAGTTGTGCCGTTTAATATCTGCAAGCTCAAATATCTACTTGGTGGACTGTTCCACCTACTAGAAATAACTCTTACACATATATTTCTAGTCTTTACCTTTTTCTTGTTGCAATTTGAGCTCTCAAGCTATCTTTTCCCTTTCTACTGGCTCTTTTAGCTCCCTCTTCAGTTGGTCGCTGAGTTTGTTTTCATGTTTTGTGCCACATTTGAAAATCAACAGATATTTCATTACCCTGAATTTGACATCCGCGGGGATGTCATTGGTCGCTGGTCACTTGAACCATTTTGAACCATGAACCTTTAAACTTGTGAAAGTTCATTGGTTCAATGGTTCAACAGTTCAGGAGGCCTTCTTAGTTCCTTGGTTCTGTCGCTTCAACCATCTCTTTGGACTGGTCTCTGGAATCTTCCACTTCTTTCCTTTACTTGGAGCTTTCTTTGAACCGTTGAACCCATTGAGCCTTTGAACCATTTTGGTTCAAGGTTCAACAGTTCATCCTCTTTCTTAGAAGTCTTTATTTTCTCTAAGTCTTTCAAAGATTTGAAATTCCTTCAGCTTTATATCTTTGGAACCCCCCAAAGGGAAGGTGTCCCTTCAGGCCTTGAGAAAGGTCCATTTTCTAGTCACCGAGAGCCCATTGCAAGGGTACCTACCCTTTGGGGTCCTTCAGGTAGCCTTCTTCTTCAAATCATGTGGAGTTCGTAGAACCAAGCATGTAGAGTTTGTAGAAACCAGCCTGCAGAGTCTATAGAAACAAGCCTGTAGAGTCCGTAGAAACAAGCCTGCAGAGTCCATAGAAACAAGCCTGCGGAGTCCATAGAAACATGTCTGTAGAGTCCATAGAAACAAGCTTGCAGAGTCTATAAAAACATTCCTTGGGCTTTATATCTTTGGAACCCCTCGAAGGTGTCCCTTCGGGCCTTGAGAAAGGTCCATTTCCTGGTCATTGAGAGCCCCCCCATAAGGGTACCTGCCCTTCGGGGTCCTTCAAAAGGCCTTCTTCTTCAAATCTTTCAGACAAAATGTTTGAAGGAATTCCTTCAGACATTTTGTCTGAAGGATTTGCCTTATAAAATTAGCTGCATAAAATCTTTTCAAAGGATATATTCTTGTCCCCTTTTGTTCACTACCCTCTGCAAGGGCACTTGCCCTTTTGTCCACTGCCCTCCATAAGGGAACATGCCCTTTGGGCTTTAGGACACTCATTTAAATCATTTGATTGAATCGACCGATTGAACCAACTTTGGTTCAACGGTTCAATCTTTTGTTTGACTCATTCAATTGACCGCTTGAACCAATCGCTTTGAACCATTCATTTGAACTCGTTGAACCTTAAACCTTTGAACCATTTTGGTTCAAGATTCAATGGGTTCAATCTTTCTTCTTTTCGTTAAGTCTTTTGAAGCCGTTGAACTTTTGAAGCCGTTGAACTTTGAAATTTTGTCGAAGCGCTTAACTCTTTGAGCTTGTCGATGTCGTTAAACCTTTGAACCTTTGGAAGCGGGGTTCAATGGTTCAATGGTTAAATGGTTCAATCCTTTGTTTGAAACTTGTTGATGGACCTTTTGGTTGAACCTCGATGTTGAACCAACCTTGAAATTGCCTAAGTGTTGGGAACTTGTTTCTTTGAGAGAGCTTGCTTGTTGAACTCATTGAACCTATTGAACTTGCTAGTCCCTTAGCTGAAAAAGCTTAAATAATGAAGAATTTGAATGCTCAAAATAATTTTTTAGAAGGAAAGAGAGAATTTTGGCCTGTAGGACCAAAATAGTTCATATGTTGTCCCAAAAATGAGTGACATATTTTGGGAACAACAGTTGGCTCCAGTTGGAGAACTTCTTTCAGTTGAAATTTTGAAACAACTGAGGGGAGTAAAAACCAAAATTTTCAGTGCCTTTAAGTATGCCATTGGGATACGAAATCATGCAAACCAAAAAAGAAAGGTGCCAAAAAATGAAAACAAAAAGCACAAAACAATACTAAAGACTATACAAATATACATATGTATAGATGATCTTATCTGATACTTCAAGAATTGAAGTGTTTCAGATGTTGCACATTGTGAGGTAGAGAAAAGGGTGTGCCATCTTGATACTTCAATAGAAAAATATTTTCACCATTGAGCTGATGGATATTAAATGGGCCTCTCCATAGGGAATCGAATTTCCCATGCATTCCCTTTGGTTATCTTCTCTTGTCCCATAACAGAACTTGATCTCTAATCTAGAAATCACGGGTTTTTACTTTTTGGTCAAAGAGCTTCTTCACCAAACTTTGATGCACAACAATTCGGTCCACCACCATAGTTCACTACTCATCTAGTTCAATTAAGCACATGATCCTCTCATCGATGGAGCTTTCATATGTCTGATCTTTGACCGCCTTTGCCAATTTCAATGTTGGCAATTCCAGGGTGATTGGTATCTCTGCATTGAGACCATACAAAAGTTAGAAAGGTGACATACCTATCACCCTCTTAGGTGTAATTCTGTCTGCCCATAAAGCATCAACCAATGCTTTATGCCATGTTTGTTGGTTGTCATCCACCAGCTTCTTGATGATGGTCACTAAGTTCTTGTTGCTTGATTCAGCTTGGCCATTTCCTTGTGGAAAATAATTAGAAGAGTGGGAGAGGGTAATCCCATAGTAAAAATAGAACTGAGTGATCTCATGAGAAGAGAAATAGTCTACATTATTGGTCACAATCTTGGTTGGGACCCTAACCCTGAAAATGATATTTTCTTTGAGAAAATCACATACTACTTCTGAAGTAGCATGCTTGGTTGGAATTGCTTCCACCCATTTGGTGAAGTAATCTGTGGCTATGAGGACATAATCATGTCCAACACTTGAAGATGGGTTTACATCACCAATGAAATTGATTCCCCATTACTAAAATGACTCTTTTATTACCACTGGCTTGAGAGGCAGAGCAGTTAACTTGGGTCTTCCAACGAACTATAGGCACAGTTCACACCATACCCATTTGTATGCATCCTAAAATAGAGTAGGCTAGTAATACCTAGCTCATAGAATATTATGGGCAATTACAGGAGAAAAAAAATGTCCTCCATAGGCTAGATTATGGAAGGACTTCAATAGTTGGTTCTGCTATTCTTTATCCACGTAGTGAAGGAACACTCCATCAAGGTTCATTTTATACAGGGCGTTGTCCCATAGGACAAAATTGGTAGCTTTCAGTTTAACAGTCCTCCTTTCTTTACAAGACATGTGAGTAGGACACTCACCATAAGTAAATAAATGAGCAATACTTGAATACCATTCATTCGTGGTAGAGATAAAGAGGACTATTGGCATGTCTTCCACTTCTATTTCTTCATGCCCTGCTTCTTCGGGTCTATTATCAACAATCAATTGGCAGAGGCTCCTTCCTCATACAAGATTCATTAGTTTGATAATGAGATCAAACTCCTAGATTTTGGAAATCCAATTGCCCCTTTTTGTTCCAAACTTCTGTTGAGTATATGTATTTAATTGTGGTATCAAGAATTAGGGTAGTAAAGTGTGAATTCAGGATGTAAAAATAGAAGTGCTTTACTACCTTTACCATTGCATAAGCATGCTTCTCCATGTTTGCATACTTTAGCTCATGAGCTTTGAGAGGACAACTCATGAAAGATATGGGAGATTCCACACCTTCTTTATTCTGTTGAACCAGAATTGCTGAAAGTGTGTGCACAGAAGCATAATTGTATATGGTGAAATCCTTGGTATAATTTGGACAAACCAGAATTGGGGCATGGGTAATAGTTGTCTTGATGTCTCAGAATGCCAATTTGCCTTCTTCAGTCTAGCTGAAGGTGGCCTTTACCTTCATCATGTTCACAATGTGGCGAGTCTTCTCAGCAAACTTGGGAATGAACCTTCATAAAAAATTCACTTTTCTGAAGAAAGAGTGAACTACAGTCTTACTTGTGGGTAGAGCAAGCTATTGGATGGATTTGACTCTTTCTGAGTCAATCTTTATGCCTTTTCAAGATACAATGTGTCTGAGAAGCTTCTCTTTGTTACTCTAAAAACAAACTTCTTGGGATTTAGAGAAATGCTATTCTAGCGGTAGCGTTCCAACACTTGATGCAAATGGCGCACATGATCAGGGCGATGCTTGGAAAAGATGGTCAAGTCATCAAGGTATACCATAATGAACTTACCCATTTCATCTTTGAAAGCAAGGTCCATTGCTATAAGAAAAGTGGTGCCAGCATTTATCAGGCCAAATGGCATTCTTCGATACACAAAGGGGCCCTAAGGTGTGGTGAAGGTAGTCTTATACTGGTCTACTTCACCAACTTCAACTTGATTGTATCTAGAAAAGCCGTCTAGCATTGATAACATCTCTAAATTGATCACCGTCTAAAGAACTTGGTCCATGATGGGCAGAGGGTAATTATCCTTCAAGGAGGATTGATTCAAGTTTTTGAAACATGCATAGGTGAATTTTGCCATTCTTCTTCCTCACAGGGAGTATGTTGGTAATCTATGTAGAATGATGGATTAAGAAAATTATTCTAGCATTTAACATTTTTTTGTATTTCAAATAGAATAGTACATGATATCTTTAGATTGTACTACCTAGATTTTTGCTTGTAAGGCACTGAATCACTCTTGAGAGGAATTTTATGGAAAATTTCTTCAGGCCTGAGTGACTTCAGATCATCGTATGAGTACGCCAAAACATCTATGTACTAGTGGAGCAGAGCAGTGAACTTGAACTTCTCTTCTTGAGTACAGCACTTCCCAATGTTCACCATCTTAGGATTTTCCTTGGTACCCAAATTTATTTGATCAAATTCCTAAGAGGAGCTTGAATCCATTTGTTGTTGTTTGATGAACTGGTCATGCTTGTGAAACAACTTCTCAAGGGAAACCAGGCCTTTTGGAATTTTATTCCCTTTAAGTTGCAGAAACTCTTTACCTGATGTCTGAGCTTGATTCAGGGGCTGGTTCACTACCTTCAAAGTGAAGTTATTCGAAGCTACCTTTTTGTTCCATAAAGCTGATGATTTGATGGTCGCCATTGAACACTTGCCAATGATTGGGATTATCAGGCACACTCGGTCAAAAGACCAATTCAATAGTGTACCTATCTTCTTTAAAATTTGAGTGAGGAACCAAAAGAGTTGCTAAAATAGCCAAAGCATCAGCTCAATTATTGAATTCCCTGGGAACTACAAAGATACTGAAAGCATCAAATCTTTCAATTTGATCTCAAACTAAATTGTGGTAGTGATGCAATCTCTCATTTTTGGTTTGGTACAGGTTTCTCATCGAACAAACCACCAGCTTAGCATCTCCTTTGGCGTGAAGGATTTTGATGCCCCTGTCTTGAGTGGCCTTCAATCCAAGCATCAACGATTCATATTCAGCAGTATTGTTAGTATTACTGAATTACAACTTGTATGAAGAAGAAAAAATATCTCCTTAAGGAGATATCAACACAATCTCGACTCCTAAATCGGTAGAGGAATAACTTCCATCAAATTCTAGAATCCAAACATCATTAGAAACTAATTTTTCTTTAGATTTCTCTTTGTGTGGAGGGGAGAGTTTCTTTGGGCTTGCACTGTGTTCTCTCATGTCTTCTGCTATTTTATCTAAACCAATTTTCAGATTATCATTTTTAGAAGTTTCATTAGCTAAGATAGGAGTGTCCTCAGTAGTCAGGAAGTAATTACCCATGCCTGAAGACTCAAATAAAATTTGAGCTTCAGGCGCTAATGTTTGAGTGACCACATATTTTGCTTCCTTCTCAAGGAGCAATCTCTGCATAATGTCTTTGACTGGGATCCTTGCTTTAGACAGGTCCATGCTCAACTCTCCACCAACATCTTTGCAAAAATTTTGCCCAAGAAGGATGCCATGTGAGGTTGGGACGTCGACCACCAAGACTGTCATCTTGATTCTCTTATCTGGAAATGCCACAAATGCAAATTAGGCATCCTTGATTTGTCCCAGTAGTGGCACTTATTTATTATCCATGGAGAAACATCTCCCAAATGTCTTGGTCAGTGTGAGACTAAGGGATTTAGCTACTTTGATAGGCATGACATTTTTAGATGCACCTGAGTCTATGATACAATTGTTTAGCTGGTGTCCATTTATTAGTAGGGAGACATAAAATAGTTTCATCCTTCTAGGAACAGCAGGAGGAACAATGACAAGGTTATTCCAGGTGGACATGGGAGTCACCTTTGAATTAGCTGGTCCTGTAGGGACAGTTTTATCTTTTACACATTGAACCAACTTATCCAACTGCTTGGGGTTAGATTGTAGGCATTTAAATTTAGACATTTGAATTTTGATTTATTTTACATGGTCGACTATATCAAATGTTTGAAATGAATTATGAATATAGGAAGGGAGTTCATCCTTCTAATTTTTGGGAGGGGTAGTACTGGTCTGTGAATTTAAAGTTGAAGATGGAGTGCTTGATGTACTCACCTTTTTTGTGATCATTGGGTCTTTTGATTGAAAAGGTAGAGTGGTTCCCCGCTTAGCAATTGAAATTGTAGGCTGAGGTCATTCTTCTATTTTTTCTTTATCAGCTTGCTGGGTTGACTGATTCTTAGACTAGGTGAATATAATGTATGATCCCTCAACCGCTTTACCTTCACTTTTAGGTTCATCCTAGTAATTTAAGAAACTAATGTTGGAGTCACTAGTTAATTCTTCTTCTCCCTCTGTGAAGAGATTATCATCATTTTATGGGTTCAACTCAGGTTGGAAGGAGAAATCCGATTCTGCTTCAAGATATCCAACTGCTAAATTGGTTAGAGGTGCTTCAGTGGCCAATTTTTTGTGAAGGGTGGAAGATGATTTGGCTGCCCTTGATTCCTAACAGCATTACCTTGGTATGACTGATTGGGGAATGTCCTCCTTGGTATATCTCTATACAAAGGGGCATATGACATCCCTTGCACCATTTGCTTTCTAAGAGCTAGCAACTCATTTGCCAGTGTCTGCACCATTGGATCAGTGGTGCCTGTAGATAAATATTCAGAAGATGAAGAAGATTTACCTCTATTAGGATCTCTCCTTATCTTTTCTACCAAGATAAGGTCATCTTCCACCTCAGTGGCCAAATCTTGAGCAGCAACAAGGTCTATGTGGCCAACACGTCTTAGTATAAAATTCACTTCAGGTAGCTATGAGTTGATGAAGAAATATTTAAGGCTCTCAGGTGTTGGCTGAGTAATTATAGGAATCATGTTCCTCAGCTTGTCAAATTTGGCAATGAAGTCCCTTATAGGTTCATGAGGGTATTTCTTCATCTGTGTGAGCTAGGCTAGCAGGGCATGCACATCTTCTACAGGCTTGAACCTTGCTTCAAACTTAGCTCTGAGAGTGTTCTAGTCAGTCACAGTCTGGGCCTATAGATGATAAAACCAGTCTGCAATATCACGTTGCAATGTCTCCACAAATAACCTGACTGTCATGTCCTCATATTCCATACCTGTCATACCACATGCTATGCTGAAAGCTATAATGTGTTCATCAAGATGAACCCTCCCATCACCAAAGAATTTAGATAAATTCTTCCTTAAACTGCGTGGTAGCTCATGTAGAGGTGGAGTTAAATTGAGTGGGCCAAAAGAGTCACCTCAGGGGCTTTGAACTGCCATGATTTAATTATGGAAAGGGGGAATAATAAATCTAGGTGGAGTATGTATAGAAAAAACTCTGCTAACAGTAGAAAAAGAAGCTTTGCCTTGTATTGGTGACCTGGTATTGGTAGGAGGAAGACTCCTAGTTCGTTGAACTTGAAGTTATGGAGAAAACAAATCAAAATTGCCCTACTGCACTAACTCAAAAATAGGGTCAAAAACACCTTGGGCTCTCTGGCTTCTAGTATAGCGTGGAGTTGTCAGATTATAAAATAAAAATGGAAAAGAATTGGCCCTACTTCAGCTTGAAGCTTGAGGCTTCAAACTGCTTGTTCTTCCCTAGTGGAGTTGTCAAAAAACTATTAGGTGAATATTTTATCACCAGCTAACTGATGGGAAAAATAGGTCATTTCAACCACAACATAGGGAGATTGGTTGGCTAGATGTGCAGGTTTACCACATCAAAAGGGGACAAATCTCTCCTCTCATCAAGGGGAGGTTCCCTATAACTATGAGGAGATATATATTATATATATGCAGAAAATAACACTCAGGGGTAGGACAACACCATCCATCTCTCTTCTTTCAAAGATGATGCTCAAAAATAAAGGAGAAATCTAGGTGAAAACATTGAAGACACTTCTCTTCTTTCAAAAGTGGTCTTGTAGTAAACAACAGGAGTTCTTTCTGATAGGTAACAAGTAACTGGTAATAAGAGCGCAGTAACCAACAAAATGAAGTGTAGCACAAAGTCTCCACCTCAACTACCAAATAGTGAAATATGAAGAACAATTAGGGCACAAAGTCATCCCAAGGCCCTTTACACAGAAAGAAACTAAAACACACACACTAAAGACAATTATTGCTGTAGAAAGTCTCTCCATAGTTGGCTTCAAGACACCTTCCCAATTACTTCTACTAATTCTATTTATTTCATTAAATAGATAAGAATGCATTCAAGAAATAGACATAAGAACAATCTCCTAAATGGCAAAAGCTATTACAGCATAAAGTCTAGAGTAACTTGCTTTCTCATTCATTTAAAGAAATATGATTAATAATCTGAGCTCAAAGTCTCAGTAATCACCTCTCAATTTTGGCAGAGTTTTGCTTCTATAAAAAAAAGATCCCCCTAAATGACACAAAATAAGAGATTACAATATATAGTAGCCAAGAAAGGCTTGGCACTTTGTTTCATGGAATGGCCCATGCTGCATTCAATGCATTGAATGCATTTTCAATTTTGTCAAAGGGCCATATTGGAACAGGGCATCTGCCTTAACTATGGCATGTCAATTCATCTCAAATATCCTCTCCTCAGCATGGGTTGTCTAGTCTTTCTCCAAATATGTACATGGCTGTCCCCTCCCTTTTATTCCAAGGGAGAAAAGTAGGTTGTGCCTTTTAATATTTGAAAGCTCAAATATCTACTTGGTGGACTATTTCACCTACTAGAAATAACTCCTACACAGATATTTTTGGTTTTTCCCTCTTTCTTTTTGCAATTTGAGCTCTTAGGCTATCTTTTCCCTTTTTGTTGACCCTTTCAGCTCCCTCTTCAGTTGGTCACTGAGTTTGTTTTCAGGTTTCGCACCACATTTGAAAATCAACGAATATTTCATTACCCTAAATTTGACATCTGCAGGGATGTCATTGGTCACTGGTCACTTGAACTATTTTGAACCATGAACCTTTGAACCTGTGAAAGTTCATTAGTTCAATGGTTTAACAGTTTGAGAGGCCTTCTCAGTTTCTTGGTTCTATCACTTCAACCATCTCTTTGGACTGGTCTCTGGAATCTTTTGCTTCTTTCCTTTGCTTAGAGCTTTCTTTGAACTGTTGAACCCGGTGAACCTTTGAACCATTTTGGTTCAAGGTTCAGCGGTTCATCCTCTTTCTTAGAAGTCTTTATTTTCTCTAAGTCTTTTAAAGCTTTGAAATTCCTTCGGCTTTATATCTTTGAAACCCCCGAAGGGAAGGTGTCCCTTTGGGCCTTGAGAAAGGTCCATTTCCTAGTCGCTAAGAGCACCCTGCAAGGGTACCTACCCTTTGAGGTCCTTTGGGTGGCCTTCTTCTTCAAATCATGTGGAGTCCATAGAACCAAGCCTGTAGAGTTCGTAGAAACCAGCCTACAGAGTCTATAGAAACAAGCCTACAGAGTCCATAGAAACAAGCCCGTGGAGTCCGTAGAAACATTCCTTTGGCTTTATATCTTTGGAACCCCCTGAAGGTGTCCCTTTGGGCCTTGAGAAAGGTCCATTTTTGGTCGCTGAGAGTCCCCCCGTAAGGGTACCTGCCCTTCGAAGTCTTTCAAATCCTTTAGACAAAATGTCTGAAGAAATTCCTTTGGACATTTTGATTGAAGGAAACCTTTCCCTTTCCCTTAGCCACTTTTCATCATGCCTTTGATCATTCCTTCAGACAAAATGTTTGAAGGAATTCCTTCAAATATTTTATCCAAAGGATTTGCCTTGTAAAATTAGCCGCAAAAAATCTTTTTGAAGGATATCTTCTTGTCCCCTTTTGTTCACTGCCCTCTACAAGGGCACTTGTCCTTTTGTCCACTACCCTCTATAAGGGCACATGCCCTTTGGGCTTTGGGAAAATCCTTTGAACCGTTTTATTAAACTGACCGATTGAACCAACTTTGATTTAATGGTTCAATCCTTTGTTTGACTCATTCAATTGACCGCTTGAACCAACCGCTTTGAACCATTTGTTTGAACTCATTGAACCTTGAACCTTTGAACCATTTTGGTTCAAGGTTCAATAGTTCAATGGGTTCAATATTTCTTCTTTTCATTAAGTCTTTTGAAGCTGTTAAACTTTTAAACCTGTTGAACTTTGAACTTTTGCTGAAGTGCTTAACTCTTTGAGCTTGCTGATGTCGTTAAACCTTTGAACCTATTGAACCTTTGGAAATGGGGTTCAATGGTTCAATCCTTTGTTTGAAGCTTACCGATGGACTTTTGGTTGAACCTCAATGTTGAACCAACCTTGAAATTGCCTAAGTGTTGGGAACTTGTTTCTTTGAGAGAGCTCACCTATTGAAGACGTTGAACTTGCTAGTCCCTTAGATAAAAAATCTTGGAAAATGAAGAATTTGAATGCTTAGAACAATTTTTGAGAAGGGAAGAGAGAATTTTGGCATGCAGGACCAAAATAGTTCATATGTTGTCCCAAAAATGAGTGACAGATTTTGGGAACAACATCAGCCAACTAAGTATGGATGCCATTTGTTAACTACATGGAAGATAACCATAATTTATTTATTTCCAAACCCCCCCAATCAATTGATAGTCATTCCACTCAACTTCAGTTTAGGGCTCAACATGTATTTTAGTTGCTCTTGACCTATATTACAACTACTTATTATAGTTGTTTAATTACCCACCTGCTAGCCCAACCCAACTATTAGTTCAAGTTCAATTCATGACATTAAAGGTTAGGGCCTCTATTAAGTTTAATGCCATGTGGAGCATGCCAAATTACACCCATTGAGGACGTTACTAGTGAATGCAATGGGACATCCTTCCTACATGAGCACAACACCAAGACCCATACCACATGCATCACACTCAATAAAAAATGTCTTGGTGACATCAGGGATGGCCAAGACTGGTGTGCTACACATACTTGTTTAATGCTATCAAATGCTTGGGAAGATATTTTTAACCATATAAAAGAGTCTTTCTTAATCATATCTATCAATGGAATTGTAATTTTGCTATAATCCTTGACAAATTTTTGGTAGTACTTTATCAGGCCAAGAAATACTTATATACTTTTGAGTGTCCTTAGTGGTTGCCAATTTATTATAGCTTTAATTTTAGTGGGATCAATATGAACACCATCAAATGAAATAATATGTCCTAGGCATTCCATCACTGATTACCCAAAATAACATTTAGAATGTTTGGTACATAAGTTATTTGTAGCAATAATTCTTAAGGTTGTGTCGAGGTAGTTGAGGTGATCCTCTCATGTTTGACTATAGATAAAGATGTCATCAAATAAGACCAAGATAAACTTCCATAAAAGGGGGCAAAATACTAGGTTCATTAAGCCTTGAAATGTGGAAAGGGCATTGGTAAGCCATAATGGCATGACAGGGACTCATATTGACCATCTTGTGTGTGAAAAGTCATTTTTGAAATGTCTACTTTGTGAAGACAAATTTGGTGACAGTCAGAGTGTATGTCCAACTTAGAGAAAAAAATAGAACCATGGAGTTCATTGAGGAGCTCATATATTATTGGAATGGGAAAATTTTCCTTAATTATGAGTTTTTTCAAGTCTCGATAATCAATTTAGAGTCGTAAAGAGCAATATTTTTTATGAATGAGCATGACTAGTGAATAACATGGGATAGTGCTAGGTCGAATGGCTCCTACTTGTAGGAGGTCATGAACCATCTTTTCAATCCTAGCATTTTGATGAAAGGGGTAGAGGTATGGCCTAATGTTAGGGGGTGCACTTCCTAGAAGAAGTTAGATGTGATGGTCTTCAGGGTGACAAGGCAACAATCATGTTGGTTCCTCAAAATCTATTGTATGCTTGACCAAAATATTGTGAAAGTATGATGGTTGGATAGAATCCATTGGTGAATCTGTGTGAAGAGAAAATAATTGGGAAATTATTTTGTGGGATCCCCTTTTGAAAAGTTTCTCCATGTGGTGAGAGTTTATAACACTAGTGGATCCAAGAAGAAGTCCTTTTAGTGTGTATTAATGTCCATTATCAGATAATTACATCCATAGCTCAAAAAAACCCCAAATAATAGGTCCAAGAGTTTGTAACAATTGGAATCCACCTAAGGACAAAGAAAACATGTTAGTCCTGAGGTTATAGTCTTCCACTGAGATGTGAACATTGTGACACTTTCCTTTACATGGCATTGTTCCCCCATTGACAATCACCACTTCAAAATTGAAATAAGGGTACAAAAAATAGTATGCTTGCTTAGCTACCCAAAGGTTGATGAATTTGTGACAAAATAAATAATAATTGTGAGGGGTTGATTCTTGGAAAACCCTTTGACATGCATTGTTTGGGGAGTGGTGATCCCTACCAAAACATGCATGGAGATTTTGGGATATGAATCTAAGGGCTTGTAATCATGATTTTCCTACTCTAGCTCATTTATGGCATCCTCATAGTATTATATATTAGGTGGGGAATCAACATTGAGTAGGTACAATTTTTGTTCGATGCATTTGTGTCCCCTAGTCCATTTATTATTATAATTGTAACATAACCCATTTTCATGACGTGTACACATTTCAAACTTTATGGAACATTTGATGGGGATTGCTTTAATAGGGGGTTGGTGTTGACAAGCTAGAATGAATATGGCTTGGAGGATGCTCAAGTGAAATTATGAACTTATGAGGTGAGTTTATCTTCAAAAATCTTGGCTAAACCCAAAGCATCCATCATTGTGTGAGGGTGGAACACTTTAACCTCAGATAAAAGCACATCATTGAGTCCACTGATGAAACAACTTCTAAAAAAATCACTAGAGAGGCCTTTAGTTTGATTGGCTAGTATTTCAAATTTTGTTTGATATTCTTACATGGTGCCAGTTTGACAAAGTTTGGTCAATGCCCCTGTGAAGTCATCATAGGCACTAGGCAAATAATGCACTAATAAGAGTTTAGATAATTCAACCCAATCTTATTCGAGATGTGACTTGAGGTACCATTGGTACCACTAAACAAATCCTTTCTCTAAGTGAACTGAAGTAATAGGGACTCTTTCATTAGTAGGATGTAGGCTAAAATACTATTTTACATAGTAAATCTAGCCAGTGGGTTTAATACCATCAAATTTGGGAAATTTAATTCAGGTAATTAGAATGGTGCTCTAGAGGAAGAAATACCATTGTATTGATGATCCCCATGAGTTTGGAATAATCAATTTTTAGCATTGAGGTTGAGGATGAGATGCATTTCAGATAGTCAGGATTTAATTTATGTCATGTAGTCATTGAATTTATGAGACATGGTTCCTGCACAAGTAACAACCATTTACCAGGGGGGTAAGGGTTGCCAAAAAATAGTGAGTGAAGTTATATTTTGATTGATCATTTTTTAAGATGATTACAATGGTGTAATTTTCACACAGGTTAAAAAATTGTATTTGAAAAAGTGCATTCAAGTGGCAGGTGGGAATATTTTTGTAAGGAAATTTTGAATTTTTTTTGGAAAATACCCCTTAAAATGACCAGTGTGATGAGAAAATCACAAATCAGCCTTGAAAAAATTATACTTTTTAAAATTACAATAGGATCAATTGGTTGTAGGGCCAAAAACATATATGCATTTGGATTACAATGTGATTGGTTGGTAGCGTGTCCAAAACCAGATCATAATATAACAAATAATTACAATGTGATTGGTTAGTAGTATATCCAAAACTAGATCAGAATAGAATAAATAATTAAAGTGTGATTTATTGGAAGTATGGATAAAACCAGATCGAAATAGAACAAACAATTATAGTCCAATTAATTGGTAGTAAAGCCAAAACTAGATCAAAATATGATAAATAAAATTATAGTGCAATCAGTGGTAGTATAGCCAAATTGGATCAAAATTTAGATTTTATAAAAATAAAACTTAGATTGTTCAAATTAAAAATAAAAGTCTTTACTGGAACTTAATGTTGATGATGAAATACACCATTGATGGCATAAATTCTTATTCCAGACATTGCAGTAGGAAAATATGATGCATACATAGTGGTTTGGGGAACTAAGATAGGAAAAGTCAATGCACATGGGTAAATTTTAAAATTAAAATTATAATGATGATGGCCTTTTGCCAAAAATAAACTATAGATCTTGGCATAGGTACAAATGTTAAAATGAGGTTCATAGTGATGATTGGTTGTAAAATGTGGTTCATAGTAATGGTGAAACTTAGTGCCACCACTCTGTTATCACTTTTTGATCACCAGGATCCTAGTAAAGCAATGTGAGAGCGTATGGTGGACAACAATAAAAAAATGTCCTTGGAAAGCACTTTGATACTAGATGATAGGATCCTTCTTGAAACAATCAGAATGAGACTACAAATATATGAAATTAAATAGAAATAACAAAATTAGATTGATTTATAAGGAGAAAAATTATATTATAATAGTATAATTACATGTTGGAAGTAAAACTAATAAGAGGGGGGTGAATCAATTGCCTTAAAACATTCCTCTAATTTCACTTATAATCCATGAAGCATTCATTCACATACATTAACCAATGCATAAACAAGCATATATAAAAGCAAACAACATGAGAACTCATGAGATATGTGAAAAACCCTCTTAGAGAATAAAACCCATTGAAAAATATCTTATAATACATTCATATAAGCAATGAATCAAGATTTAGTGAGGCACCAACCCCACAAGGATCACCAACCCCTCATTAGTCAAGCACCAACTCGAATAGTCCTTTAACAAGCACCAACTTGCAAGGAGGCACCAACCCCCTGGGTAACTCAGCACCAAATCAGATAACTTGAACCTTTGATCACATTTTGACACCTTTTTCTCCCTCAACTAAATATGACCAGCTTCTTTTTCTCTTCTATCTCTCTCAAATAGCCTATTAGGCCTTCTCGCTCAACTAACCCTTTGCTTGGTAGAATTAAGTCAAATAACTTGATTATCACCTATATAAACACAATTAGAACTTTATTAAATTATAAATACATCTCTCTTATAGTCTTAAATCCCTCTACCTTGTTTCCAAACCTCTATATCCTTCGCTCATATCCTCAATATTTTAACTAGTCAAATTAGGCCTATTAGACCTTTTTTTTATACTTGACTCTTATTCTCACCTATCTTGGTCGGACACAAACATTAACATACTTATATCACCCTTTTAATATCTAAAAAAAACATGTTTCACAAGTGAAACAATCATTACATAGGTCAGTCACCACCCATAAGGACCAAAGCCACCATTAGGCCTAATAGAGACCTAATGTAATTAGGCCTTCTCAAAGCACATGTTTCACCTTGACCACCTTGGAAAACCTTAAACCTCAAAAAATGGATGAAAAAATTCACACGTGATTTAATTATACCCCTTATAGTCTCACCTTATGTCCCTAACATCATTTATCTCATTTCATTCCTTGAACCACACCATTAGGTCTACTCACAATTAGGCCTTCACACTGCCAAAAAGTCTGTCTTAAAAATATGAAACATACACTCAAATTTGACACATGAAACAAACAAAAAATCATATGTATAAAAAATATATGACCTCAGCATCATCACCAAGTCCATTATATTTCACAATATAGGGCATAGGACCTCAAACTAATCATCTTCATATGCTTACTCAAAACTACACATAGGCTTCAAAAACCTAGTCAAGAGCCTTTGAAATTTCACACCTTCATAGGAGTTTATCATGCATAAAAATGCATTAAAAATAAAATATGATACCTATATAAAAACTTAATGTTAATTATATTCTTCAAATCTATGCAAAAAGACTTAGGAACATCATTCTCACTCACACACAGAAAACTGCCTGTAGCTCCAAAAACACAATCATGAGAATCAAAATTTAGAACACTTGTGTGAACAATTTTATGAGATTATAATTTTTTTATATTATCTTTAAAAATTATTATAACATCTTTAAATATATATATTACAAGTTTCAATATCAATATTGGTCTTACAGATCCATCTCATGTCTTTACCCTACACAAACCTCATTATGTTAGATAGGTCACTTTGAGAACAAATTTTTGCTTGTATATGAGCCTCACCAAATATTATATTAAAAGGGGAAATGTGATATAGGTATTTAAATATGACCCCATGTATTTGGATCCATCCCTAATCCACCGTAACCCATTCCTAATCTCATTCTCACTTCTACCTGGTTTTCTCATTGTCTTCCTCATTAGGCCTTTTTAGTGATATGCCAACTTACATGACCAGTTTAGAATAATTTAGGTCTATATCCTAATTATTAAACACCATGGTAATAATATATATGTCTCAATCTTCAACCTCCAATAACTTTCATGCTTTGACCTGGTCAACCCTGCCTGCTACATCAAAAATATGAGAAATAAGGGGTTTCTTGTAGCTTCCATTCAGTCTTTTGATAGAAAAATGCCACCTAGAGAAACCAGAGAGAATACTCTAGAAGATAAAATCATCAAACTAGATCACCAAATCCATTCCAAGCCATTTCCAACAAGATATTTCCTATTAGGTCAATATTAGAGTTTAGAGAGGGTTTAGATTGTCTTAAATTCTTAACAATCATTCATAAAATATTGCCCTTCAAATACAAAACCAATGCCATGAAATTTAATAAAATATCCTTCCCAAAATACCATGAGATGATTGGATCCTCATGCAAGTGTTTCACGTGCCAACAAGCATAAGAAAGTCCTTCTCAGGTCTGCAACACCTCATTCTAGTACACATAGAAAACCTCAACACCAATTTTCATGCTTTCTCCTTCAGGATATGACCTCAGACTTGGTCAACAAACTATCACATATTTGAAAATTATCTCATGAGCTCTTGTCATCTTGGAAACTGATCTTGACCCCTCATTAGGCCATACTAGGTCTCTTTGCATATTAGGCCTTGAACTGCTAGTCACACTTAGACCTTGAACACACCTTAGATCCTCTTTCAATACTATTAATAACTTAGCCTCATATCATTAAACCTTATACCAATCTCACATACTACAAAAAATACTATCATAAGTCTTAAACAACTCACCTCATCATGTTACCAAGGTCGAGCCTTCTTACTAGGTTTCTTTATGCAAGGACTAAGCCTCAAAGCTAATCTTGAAACTCTTTTGAAAGGATTATTTGCCTCTTTATCATGTTTAAAAACCTTTATATACTTTCTCATGCCTGTACTAACATAATTTGCCAAACTTCACTATGTTTCGTGTATATACCTTCTCACAAGGCTAGACTAGACTTCTTAAGACACCTACTACTTAAGAATTTGAGCTCAAATAAACTAAATCTCAATGATATCAACCAAGAACATTATTAAATTAGGATTATCTAAAGACAAGGCTAATATCAATAGGGTCATGAGCTTGTCACACCACAAAATTATGCCAGGACCTCATCAAAACTCAACTACTGCTAAACCATGTATGCTTACCTTGTATGCTCCTCAAGCCTAGTGCTCAATAATATGCTTACCTTGTATCTTGAACTTGACATTGACATGTCATTAAGCTCAAAATAATTACTAGGTTGTCTTCAAATCATCTCTCAATAAAGAGACAATAGATTGCCTTCAAATTTTCTCTTGTCATAAGACTTCTTTGTCACATACCACTTCACCAAGCATGGCCTCAACTCTGACTTTGACAATAATGATATCTATCTTGACTTTGAAATCAATGAAAACATCAATGCCACAATACCAATAATAAGAACATACCTCAACAATATTCTCCTTTGTCATTGATGGTAAACACTTAAAAAAAGTTGATCAATCACATCTCCCCAAGATGGATCTTCTTTAAACTGACCTTTCTTCCAAAACTAGAACTTTCTCCCCATTTGACATTAATGAAAAAGGGTCATCTTCTTGGAAACTATATGATCCTTGGACCTATAATGACACACCTTTTATCTCCAAAAAAACTCATTATCTCTCTTTGACAAAAACCCAACATATATCAAGTTGATATACCTACTCTTGGAGCATGATTGGCTCCCCTTGTCTCCAGGAGATATTCAGACACTATCATGATTGTGACTTGGTTTGATCAAGTCATCATACAAAATATTTGTGACCCATATCTTGTGATCACATCTCTAGTATATTCTTGAATGGATCTTGGATCTGAATGTCAAAAAATAACATAAAACTCCCCCTTAGACCAAGCTTCCTTCATGATTTTGCTCACTAAGTGCCTTCATGAAGCCTAATGGAGTCACCTCTTCTCTAAGTACTAAAACAACATAAACTTAGGATATTCTTAGGTCTCCATGTCCTTATTAGACTAAACTTTCTTCATGATCTTCTTAGGCTTGAATAGCCCTTTTGGATTGACCTCTTCAATCTTTGTTTGAACAACATTCTAACTTGGTCTATTGGTCTTGACTCTTTCATCCACAATCTAAAATAATAGGGAGAATTCTTGGCACCCCTTTACATCTGAACTATGCTCCACCATTGAAAATAGTCCACTTAGACTTGTAGATTGGTCATCATTCACCTTAGCTACCTTTGGTTTCCACTCACTATCTTGTCTTATTTCTTTCACTCTAGGGCCTCAAATTTCTTGTTTTGACTTGAGAATCCATGCTTATAGAAATTTTCAATATGAAAAATATTTTGACAATTGAAATACATTATTCCTCTTGATGGAAACACACCATGACCCATACCTCTTTACTGATGACTCTACTCATAGTTCCATGCATAGTCATTCTTGGAGGGCCTTCTACAATGACTTGATCTATGACCAAATTATTTACATGAATAATAGTAACCATTTAAAGTATTAGCATACCTTATAGCATTAGGTTTCTTGATAGTATTAGCCTTTATTCTTCTAGTGCCCTCATTACTTGATTAACCATTGACCTTCTTAATCACATTAGTGTTCTTCTTTTGGTCTCCATTGAAACCAAGACCTGTTTTGTCATTAGAAGTCTTTTGACTACTCAAGATGTTGTCTAGATCATTGGTATTCTTTTCAAACTTTATAAAAGACTTCATAGTACTTGATGCCTAATCCAACTCAGCTCTCAAGGAATTTATTATAGTTTCATACCTTGCACATTCTTCTTCTTTTGGGCTTTAGGCTTGTAGTCACAATCTCCATTTGAGTCTCCATCTGTTTGACTATTTTCTCTTATTCTTTGGAGTTGTTACTCAGTCTAATTTCAAAAAAATTGATTTTCTCCTCATAATATTTGACAAGAGACCTCATCACCTTATTATTTTTCTTCATGATATTTAGTTCTTCTAGAGAATTCATTAACTCAACCTCAAAGTCCACCTCACCTTCTTCTTCATTTGAATCACCAACAATACTTCCAATCCATATGAAATCTTCTTGATTTGAACAACTTGATTCCTCAACCATAAGAAAACTTCATTGAAATCAGGACCATCACCTTCATAGTCACTCTAAAAATTACTTCTCTCACTCTCATCAGATGAGCTGCAATCTTCCTCGATGCAAATGCCTCTTTTGTTCTTAAAAAACTTCTTGTCATCATACCTTATGAATCTTTTCTTGCTCTTATCAGACCTATATGACTTTTTATCATAATCATGACCTTCATCATGCTCTTCATCATATTTTTCCTTATTATTATGAGGGATTTTTTTATCAAAGTGTCTAATCTCTTCACAATTATAACATTTAAAGGGTAACTTACTCTTATATTTACATGAACAGGGTTTCAACTTTCTTGTAAACATATCTATCAACTCATCATCATCAAAATCAGATTCATCATTGCTTTTAACTTTCTTACCTTGTGTCTTTTTCTCTTTTGAATTTTTTCTCCCTTGAATGCAGCTTCCTTCTTTGTAGGTCTTCTTTCACTTGTCTTTATCTCATAGGCTATTAGGGTGTCATAAAGTCCATCCATCTCTAGCTTGTCTAGATCTTGCATCTCTTTAACAATAGATAATTTAGAATCAAACTTGGGAGTTAGAGATCTAAAAACTTTTGAATAATAGTGGACTCTTTAAATTCTTCACTTAGGCCTATTATGATGTTGACCACTTCATCAACCCTGAACAAGCAGGCTGCAATGGTCTCATCTTCATTCATCCTTAGGATTTCAAATTAACTTATATGGGTTTTAAACTTATCCAAATTGACCTTGGATTATCCCTCATGGATATTATTCAAATCTTTCCAAATTTATTTAGTATACATATAGTGTATCACCTTCAAATTTTTTTCCTTTGATAGGCCACACATAATATCATTCATTGCTTTTGAATTGTTGTCACTAGCCTTCTTGCCTGTTGTATTTGTAGGAGGAAAAGGGGTTGCAATATATCCATCCAAAAATAATTTCCAAACATAATGAACTTGAGACATAAAATATTTACTCATATTTACACTCTAAAAAATATAATTGGATCCACTAAACAATATATCCTTGCTTGTATAAAAACAACCTTATGCTTGACTAGCCACCTTCGATTGCTTAGGATCTCCTTTAATATATTAGGCCTCATTCAAAGGACTTGATATAATACTAAATTTTTTAAGTATAGATATTTAAATGTGGGGGGTGAATTAGTTTCCTTAAAACATTCCTTCAATTTCACTTATAATCCATGAAGCATTCATTCACATACATTAACCAATGCATAAACAAACATATATAAAAGCAAACAATATAATAACATAAGAGATATGTGGGAAACCCTCTTGGGGTATTAAAAACATTGGATCATATCTTGAAATATATTATTATAAGAAATTAATCAATATTTAGTGAGGCACGAACCCCACAAGGAGCACTAACCCCTCACCAGTCAAACACCAACTCAACTAGTCTTTTAGCAAGCACCAACTTGCAAGGAGGAACCAACCCCCTAGGTAACTCATCACCAACTTAGATACATTAAACATATGAACACCTTTGGATACCTACTTCTCACTCAACTAAATATGGCACCTTTTTTTCTCTTATAACCCTTCTATCTCTCTCAAATAGCCTATTAGGCCTTCTTGCTCAACTAGCCCTTTCCTTGGTAGAATTAGGTCAAATTACCTTGATTATAACCTATATAAACACAATTATAACTTTATGACATAATAAATACATAAATATTATAGTATTAAATCTCTATACCTGGTTTCTAAACCTTTATATCCTTAGTTCATATCCTCAATATTCTAACTAGTCAAAATAGGCCTATTAGACCTTCTTTTTATACTTGACTCTTACTCTCACCTATCTTGGTTAGACACAAAACTTAAAATAATTATATCACCCTTTAAATATATTAAAAAAAATGTTTCACAAGTGAAAAAATTATTACATAGGTCTATCACCACCCATAAGGACCAAAACCACCATTAGGCCTAATAGAGACCTAATGCAATTAGGCCTTCTCAAAGCACACAGTTCACCTTGACCACCTTATAACACATTAAACCTAAAAAAATAGATGAAAAAATTAGCACATGATCAAATTATACCATTTATAATCTCACCTTATGTCCCCAACACCATTGAGCTCATTTCACTCCTTGAACCACACCGTCTACTCATAATTAGGCCTTCACACTACCAAAAAATCTAAAGCATACACTCAAATTTGAAACATAACCCAAAAAAAAATCATATGGATAGAAAATAAATAACCTAAAGGTAATCAAAAATTCAATTATATTTCATAATACATGACATAGGACCTCAAACTGATCATCTTTATATGTTCACTTAGAACTACACATAAACCTAAAAAACCTGGTCAAGAGCCTTTGACTTTTCACACCTTCATAGGAGTTAAAAATTCATAAAAATAAATTAAAAATAACTTATTATACCTATATAAAAACTTTATATTCATTTTATTCTTCAACTCTATGCAAAAATACTCACATCATTCTCACTCACATAGAAAACTCCCTGTAGCTCCAAAAACATAGTCATGAGAATCAAGATTTAGAACACCTATGTCGACACTTTTATATGATTCTAAAGTTTTTAGATTATCTTTAATAATTATTATAAAATATTTAAATATATATATTACAAGATTCAATATCAATATTTGTCTTATGGATCAATCTCATGTCTTCACCCTACACATACCTCACCGTGTTAGATAGGTCACTTTGAGAACAACTTTTTGATTGTATATGAGCATCACCTAATATTATATTTAAGGGGGAAATGTAATATAGTTATTTAAAACTGATCCAATGCATTTGTATCCATCCCTAATCCACTACAACCCATCCCTAATCTCATTCTCACTTCTGCATAGTTTTCTCATTGTCTTCCTCATTAGGCATTTTTAGCGATAAGCCAACTTCCATGACTGGTTTAACATATTTTAGATCTTAAACCTAATAATAAAACACCATGGTCATAATATATAGGTATCAAGCTTAAAAATCCAACAAATTTCATGCTTTAACCTATTCAACCTTGCCTGGTATATCAAAAACATGAGAAACAAGGGGTTTCCTATAACTTCCATTCACTCTTTTAGTAGAAAAATTCCACCTAAATAAACTTGGGAGATTCATATAAAATCTCAAATAATAAAAATAGATCATCCAATCCATTCTGATCCATTTCTAATAATATCTTTCCTATTAGTTCACTATTAGGGTTTTAGAGAGGGTTTAGACTGTCTTACATTCTTAACAATCATTCATAAAGGATTTCCACTCAATTCTAAAACCAATACCATTAAATTTAATCTAGGACCCTTCCAAAACTACCATTATATTCTTGTATCATCATTAAAATTTTGCACATGCCATAAGAAGGTATTTCTCAGGTCTACAACACCTCAGTCTGTGCACACAAAAACCTCAACACCAATTTTCATGCTTTCTCCTTCAAGATATGATCTCAAAATTGTTCAAAAAACTTGAAAAAACCTGTCACATAAATGATAATTCTCTCATGCATTTTTGGAATTGTGTAAACTGATCTTGACCCCTCATTAGGCCATACCAGGTCTCTTTGCATATTAGGCCTTGAACTACCAGTCACACTTAGACATTGAACACACCTTGGATCCTCTTACACTAATCTTTATGCCTTAGCCTCATGTCATACAACCTTATACCAATCTCACATACTACCAAATTTTATCTCACAAGTCTTATACAACTCACCTCATCATGCTACCAAGGTTGAGCCTTCTTACTAGGTTTATTTATGCAAGGACTAAGCCTTAAAACTAAACTTGGAACTATTTTGAAAAGATTTATTGCCTATTTCTCATGCTTACACTCCTTTAAAAAGTCTCTCATGCATGTACTAACATAATTCATGAAACTTCACTATGCTTCATGTTTATACCTTCTCACAGGTCTAGACTAGACTTCGTAAGACACCTAGTACTTAAAAATTTGAACTCAAACAAGCTAACTCCCAATGATATCAACCAAAAACATTCTTCAATTAGGGTTTTCTAAAGACAATGATACTCTCAATAGGATCATGAACTTATCACATCATAAAATTATGCCAAGACCACATACAAAACTAAAAGACTATTAAACCATGTATGCTTACCTTGTATGCTCCTCAAGACTAGTGCTCAACAATATGCTTACTTTGTATCTTGAACTTGACCTTGACATGTCATCAACCTCTGAATAATTACTAGGTTTCCTTCAAATTCTATCTTAATAGAGAGATAATAGGTTTCCTTTAAATTTTCTCTTGTCATAAGACATCTTTGTCACATACCACTTCCTCATGCATGGCCTCAAATCTTACCTTGACATTAATGACATCCATCTTGAATTTGAAATCAATGATAACATTAATGCCACAATAACAATAATAAGAACATACCTCAACATTATAGAATCACTGGCCTCTTTGAGGTGGAAAACTCCTTTGAGCAAGTTCAATTCAATATAACTCGTGGGTGCCTTGATACTAGTCTAAGCTCATATTTATAGTAATATATCACTAGGTAACTACTAATCTTAATGAACATGGGATTATTCCACTAATACACTATTAAAATGGGCTTAAAGAATGTCTTACAACATATATATATATTTTTGTAGCCTTTTATTGAAGAATAAAATTACAAAATTATGGTTAGGATGAAGGGTGCTAACACAAATTGATATGTGGTTTTTATCTATATACTTATTTTTATCAAAAACCTATTTTGGATTCCAAAAATTCCTTATGGTTGTCCTAGAATGGTTGGTTCTTAATTCTCTACTATTGATTATTTTATTATTGTTTCCACCTTTCCTTAAGGTGTTGATAGATACTTTACCTCTAAGTAGGTTGATGTTGTAATTATCCCAAAAGTTAATGTGACCCATCGTATAGTAAAAAATAGAGGTCATCTGAATGTTCCTCATCATCCACAACCACCTCCCATAAACCCTCTTGATGGCCTTTGTATGCATATTTATTAGAAGTACCTAAGACATGTGCTTGTCCATCCATTCGAGATCAAATAGTCACTATGAGAAAGTCCATATAGGATTTTCATAAATAAAAATAAATATTTTAGCTTGAGGATCACATCACTTGAGAATAAGATCACATATACAAATAATCTAAAACATGCAAGTGTAAATCATACATCTACATCTATATCCAATTTTTTTGTGTCTCAAAATACTTAGTCTCAAGATTGGATTCCAAAATAAGATACATCTATAAATAGTGAATCAAACATCATACATAAGGCTAATAAGAGTGCAAGTGAGTTTCTAAGAGAAACACTTCAATATTTTTTTATCACATTACCTCTTATGCATCTTCGAAGGAAATCAAAATATTATTATGCATATAATAGAGTGCATAGACATCATACAAATAATTGTTGAGTTTTGAAGTGAAAAATACAAAGTATCATTTATAATGGTGATCCTATACTAGAGAAGTCCATCAAACCACCACCTGATTCAAGAAAAACTTCTATAATCAAGCAACCTGCTCACACTATGATTACATCTTCTAAGGCACAAGTGTGAACAGAATGAAATAAATAGTTACAAAAGTAAAAATCAGAATAAGAAAGGTTACAAAATGAAAAATAAGAACAAGAAAGGTTAAAAAAATAAAAATTGTAATAAGAAAGGTTAAAAAAGAAATAATTGGAAAAACAAAGGATACAAAGGGAACAAATTGAAAAATAAAGGTTACAAAAGGAACAATTAGAATAAGAAAGGTTACAAAAGGAACAACTAAAAAATCAAAGTATACAAAGGGAACGAATTGGAAAATAAAGGTTGCATCAAGAACAATTACAACAAGAAAAGTTACAAAAATAAAGGTTGAAAAAAGAAGCATGGGATAAGCAAGAAAACATCCTTAAGAAAGGGTTTCTCATGAAGAACATTCAAAAGCAAGAAAAGGCTAATATCATAAGAGTGGTCAAATGAGACAACTAAAAATCATTCCTCATATCTAGAGCCTTTTGATTCTTATCCCTTACATTGATGGGAATAAATTAACTAATTTATAGATTACATATTTTCATGAATTCAATATATGCAACATGCCACTTCTACAATATCTCAAGTATGACAATCAACACTTGGATAATATTACTAGGTCTTAGCATTGCATTGGATCCATTAAATTATTGATAACACTTAGGCTCAAAACATGTCTTGTTACTTTTCATATTGACCCTAATTTATAAAAACATGAATCAAAACTAAGAAGATCATGGTTGGGATCAGTGGGAACAACATTAGGTAAATATCATGACTATGTTACATTTGAGCATAAATGTGTGACTATTACCATTTCATGAGAGGAATATCCTTTAGAGAAAAAAAAATATAAACTAGTTCTTCAAAGAATGATATAGCTGATAAAAAAATCCAATACATGGTATAATTACTTCTACATATTCTATGAAAGATATCGAAGGTAGTGTAAATCATGCTAGTGCAAGTGTTCCTAATAATATAACATCATAATTGCAACATTAGAATTAATTTATTGATGAGGATACATATTGTACACATTTATTAATTCCAAGTGATTAGAGTGACTCCCTAGTTTAGTTCACCACACATAATCTATTGTACATTACCTTTTCATGATTATTTTTTGGATCATCCTTGGTTATCCTCCTATATTGTACATACATTTTGACCTTGATCATTCTTATAGCCTTTGGATATATTTTAATTTGACCCTTTCCCCTTGATTGATCTCCTGATCTAGACATCTATGACACTTATCATACAATGATTCTAGTGTACATCCTTTGTGGCTTTCTACTTTCTCACTTTGACATATTAACTACTTATAAATCTTTTGTTTCATCCATTGAGCTTACATGATCATATAAATTTATAGCCACCTATTACATGAGCACACATTGATTCTTACCCATCGGGGACATGACAATCCTTATCTACACATACACTCTTAAGCTACATTGTTGTGTTACACATATAAAGTGGGAGCATACTACTTGCTTTCAATTTGCCATAATATCACAACTAGTGCACATCATGCCCTGACGCATGTTGTATATTTTTCAGATCCTTCTAATTTTTATATTTTTTAAATAATTTCCACTTAACCTTACTTGAATAAGTTAAAATATTCCCAAAATACAAAAACAAAATAATCAAGAAAATAAAAAACATTTAAAATATTAAAAAATCCAAAACAGGTCCTAAGGATGACATGATTACTCTATTACATTGTGTATTACATATTTTATTTATCATATGTTTGGTAGATGGCATATTATTTTCACACACACACACATTTCATAGTATATGAGTGCAATATAGGGCATACAGGTTACAAAGGGACATATATTGGACTTTCTTATACCCATTGGCCATAACAATATTGGGGCCATCTTATTCCATAAGTTTAATTATTACATGTTATATCTTTCTATAACCTTTATACCATGTTGAACTACTTATAATACTTACACATGCCTTTTTAATTACTCATATCTTACATAGTACTACATGGATATGTTATTATACTATGACATAACGTTGATACTCATGGATGGTGTAGATCAGTCCCTTGTTTTATGCTCTATTGATGTCGTTATTATATTAAATGATAGGCTAATTTATGTATATCTATTGTGCATGGCCTTTTGGCCTTGTATGTATCATATTTATGTCCTTTAAGTGTTACCCTTGGCCTTGTTTATTGTGATATATTTTATTTCCTTTGTTTATGACATCTTTATGTCCCCTGTATGTGGCACTTGGCTTTATTTATTTAAACATATTTATGTCCCTTGTATGCAAACCTTGGCCTTATGCATGGCACTATAAATTAGTATGTTGACTTGTTAAGTTTGCTAACATTGAGTAGTGCCATGATCTATATCATGCACTTTTACTATGTAGTCTTATTTACTGATCATAATATTGTGTGTTTCATTGATACATCTATCTAGACATGACACTTATATGCTTTGAATTACATATGTTACATACTTGCCTTGATTGAAATATACATTACTATGATGACATATAATCCAAAATGACATATTCTCCACATGTTCACGTGATATTACATGATGTTATCTTTATACATGACATGATACAATTAACTTTTATTTTGAGATGAGTGATTTACAAGATACATCTCTCATCTCGAAAGGGGGCATTACAATGGGCTTGTCATAGATACATAAGCCTCCATGAGTAGAAAATAAGATCAAAGTATAAAATTTAGAGATTCAAAAAAGTTTGACTATCATATGGTTTAGATAATGATTGATATGGGCACATTGATAGAGATTCTGGAGGCATGTGTCATACATATGCACATCATTAAAATAACATGAATTAAAAGTTTTCATATACACATACATTTGAGATATAGGTTATCAAATTTAGAATATAGATGTATGGCATTTTATATCAATTGGTACATATTCAAGGGGAATAATATTGTTTCATGCACATATAGACAATAACATAGTTTACAGTTGAAAGGCAAAATGTTCTCATTCCAATTCACACTTATAATATATATGGTCATGATGGGGTAAATAACATTTTTAATTCTATTTAAATCATGTACTTTATTTTACTTTGAATGATATTATATAATCAAACATATATGCATGATGAGGGCATGAACCCCGTTCATTCCATTTCAATCATGTTTTTTTACATGGAGTGAAACTTTATACTTGAATCTATAATTCATTTGCAGTGGTTTATTCATTTTATTTGATTGAATCTACCCTGATGGTTCTCTATCTTATCTACATATTTATTTAGGTTAATACATTTTTAACTTCTTCCCATATTCATGAGGGTTGGGACATCATGTCTTCCCAACCCAAGGGCCTAAATAGTTATAAAAATATGGTGCATAATCATTCCAACTCTCCATGTGATTCAACAAAGAATAAAAGGATATTTAATTCTTCAAAAAATAAGGAACATCTCCATCAAGTTGGGCAACATGGTTTCCAACAACACACACATGTACTCTAACCTTTTTTTCTTTCAAAATTTCAAAAAATTAGTTTTAGATTAAAATAATCAATCTATGGACACTGACTACACATGTTTTCAAGTTTTTTTATTATACACTCTTAGGTAAAAATTATCCTCTTAATCTAGCTATTCCATTAGTAAAATAAAAGGGAGCATTTGTAGATGCTAAAAATTTGGTCTTTAGAACTTGACAATGCCAATCTTGATGCACATTTACCATGCATGACTTGAGCACACAAACAAGGTCCTAATCTACCATTACCTCACACCTACATGTTATCTTATGACTCAACCCTTCCATTCTTCTACTATACACCTACATTAACCTCATTTTATCTTTCAAACATGCTAATATTTTTCATAAACATCTCTAGACTCTTAGTTTAGTCTACTTGTATATAGGTTAGTTTTGTAAGATTCAGTCAATATCGTTAGTCAACACTGATCTAATCTAGTTGGTACCAACCTGATCCCAACAATGACAATTTTTAAAATCAAAGCTCTCTTTAGGTTCGATCCATTTTCTTAGCATGTTGGTGGTGCGATATGTTACCCAATTGGATCCATATATAGACAAATCAAGGTCTCATTCAAAAGGGGACTTGGCACTTATCTAGAACACAACCATACATTATTACACATTGAAAAAATATACCCTATTCTTCTAAAATTGAAAACATATCACTAGGATTAGTCTCAAGTAAAGTCTGAAACACTCTAAAGCTAAGTCAAAATAAGCATTTTCAAGTATCAAAGTTGCATCATTATCTACGTATATATAGTGAAGGAGCACAAATGAACAATCACACTAGGTGGGAGAACTACACGTGGCTTGATTTCAATCTTTGGAGTATTAGACACATAAGCAACAATCAATTTTCAAACATGGGTGATTGGGGGCAACTTAACCCATTACACTTTCCCAAATTTTGCATGTTTGTATCCCTCAAAATCACACCTAAGGTTTCAATACAAAGAATATTGATTTTTGGAGTTGTGCATATCATCAGGGTTTGGGGTTGTAAATGTATATCCAATAGAGATAGGCATAAGTGACCATATATTCAATGTTTCTCACTTCCACATAGGTCATTATCGACTAGTAGGTTAGTATTGACTAATGATAATAATCCAAATATGTGGAAATGACCCTTCATAGATAGATAATCATTTCAAAAATTAAATGAACCAAAATCATGTTTTATCTTGGTTTTGAATTCTAAAATATAGTCACATTTGGACATTCACCTCAAAAATTTAAGTGTTCATCCTTTTTTGTACTTACTATATTTAGTATATGCCACTTATCAAATTAGTACAATTAATCTTAGTCTTTTACATTCACATGTATACTTAAATGTCATATCTTAATATTTAAATTAGATTGTAAGTTTATATCTTAATTATATTAACTCATCTTAATAAAAATTAGGGTAAAACATAAATAAGTTGACCTAAGAAATATCAAAGGGATTTGTAAGTACATATCTTGTATTCTTGGAATTAGGGATCAATGTAGTTCTAATGTGAGTTTAATCTCAAGCCAAGTGAGAGATAGTGCTTCACCTTATCTCCCTAGATAATCAAGTGTAACTACATGAACATTCACTTAGACTTTATTTTGTCACAAGTATATAGATAAATGAACATTTGAACTTATTATAAAAGTGTTGAAGAGTAGAAATATAGATTTGGTAGTGTGCCTAAGAATTGATCCCTTGATACTTTTTATTAAAATGCATCTAGGAGAATTCACATATTATAAAATTATCAAATTTAATTCAAAGACTTATTAGCACACAAGATGACCCAACAAAAGAGATAACACTAATGACATATGCCCACATAAAGAGAAAAGAGGAAGAGGGGTGCAAGGACCCCAAAAATAAAAAGGACACAAGTGATGGGTAGTTGATTATGACTAGGTCAAAATCGATGGACCATAGATTATGAACTAAATCCAAAAAAAATAAAGGAAAAACATTGGAGGAATAAAGGATTCATATAACATAGAGAAGAGAGAAATTATAATAAAAATAATAACACAGGACTGCACAAGGAAGAAAGGAGAGGCCAAAAACACATGGAAAAGTTCTAATAAGATCTTAATTTGAATCAATGATCCATATGCACAAAACCACTCTAAAAAATTGAAATAATAAGCATTGCACCAAAATAAGGTATATACATGATTCTCCTCTTTGATGTGTGTGTGCATGTTGTATGATAGGAATATATGTTAGCAATATAAATATCCTCTAATATAGGAAAAGAGAAAATACCATACTAGATTAAAATAAATACATATAATTGGTTGTATTAAAAAGTAGGGTGGAGGATGAAAATAAGATATGTTTGTAAAATGAGAATGAAGGGTAAAATTAGGTAGCCTGTTTAACGAAATGATGAACAAAGACAACCTATATCCAAGATGTAAAAGAAGTAAACTAAAGATAAATAAATTCCATTAGGTTGTAACCAAGAGGTATCTAAATTAAGATTTGTAACAAAGAGGCATTTAAATAAGGATATACTAGCATACAAAGATAACATATACTAGAAAGCATAAGCTAAAGTAAGCATAGAGAAGAAGATAAGAACATACTATTATGGTATATGCATATAAATAAAATAAAATAAAGAATTTAGATACAAGGATACTTATCTTGGGTTGACTTGTCAGCGCATCAATATCCTCCTTGGCTCAAGCAACACTTTAAGATATATTTTATAAATGAATACTCACATAGAAAACCTAAGTTTAATTTACTAGGGACTCCAAATACAAACGTGTACCTCTTTGGTTCAGCTTCCTTCTATTGAATTTCAAATATCTTGAGTAATATTAGACCTCCATAAGAATAAGTTTATATAATTTGATTTCTATTTTAATACTAAAGGAAGGGTTTCATGAACAAGTAAAACAATATGGTGTATTTTTCCTCTAAAATGTTGGAAATATTGTCATTGATGTCAAAGGTCTAGCATTATTGGTGATAAAGGCCTCATTGCATTTAATGTTGTTTGTAATAAATATATCTTGGCTAATATGAGTTAATATTTACTTAATATTAATGAAAATATTTTTGGTTGCATATGAGACAAAAGAAGGGCCCATGGAGAAGTCAAAGAGCCACGGGGTAAAGACAAAAGAAGGATGGGACACATTTTCCCATGAAGAGTCATCTTGGGGAATTCCAAGAGTCACCAAGTGAAGACAAAATAGGAAGGGCAAAATCTCTCATGAAGGGACACTTTAAGGAATACAAAAAGTCACCAAGATAAGGACAAAAGTGGGAAAGACATTTTTGGTCATGAAGGGTCACCACATGACTTTTCAAAGGCTTGAATATGAAGGGTCATACAAGTTTGGCACCATTTTCCATGAGGATTGAAGGGTCACAAAGGGGGAAGGCCAAAGGTCATTTGGAAAGCTATAAATAAAGGCTTGAGAAGCCATTTGTAATATGAGAGATAGAGGTTGATTTGATATTGTAATATCCAGCTTAGAAGAGCAATTGTGAGAGATGAATATGATTTGTATTTGTTATACCTAGCTTAGAAGAGCAAAGGTGAGAAAGAGGAAAGAGACGTTGTATTGAAATATCATTTGTTGAGATAACAACATTGAGAGATAGGTGTGTGGTATACATAAAGGGGTTGGTGCTCTTATGGGTTGGTGCTCACGAATTATTGCTAGGTTGGTGCTCGACAAAGGGGTTCGTGCTCCTGTGGATTGGTGCTCACGAATTGTTGCTAGGTTGGTGCTCGGCAAAGGGGTTGGTGCTCATGAATTGTTGCTAGGTTGGTACTCGACAAAGGGGTTGGTGCTCCTGTGGGTTGGTGCTCATGAATAGTTGCTGGGTTGGTGCTCAGCAAAGGGGTTGGTGCTCATGTAAGTTGGTGCTTGTGAATATTGTTTGGGTTGGTGCTCATTCATATACTTGAGATTATTCTCCATGGTTTTTTCCACATTGGGTTTCCATGTTATATCTTGTGTGGTGTTTATTGTTTGAGTTTTATTACATATCTTAAATGTTTAATTAAGTGGAATTTGGTTAAGGGAAAGTTTTATAAGATATATGATATACTGATTCACCCCCCCTCTCAGTATATCTCATGCTTAACATAAAAATGGGATCTCAAATCCTTATATATATAGTCCAACTCCTAAAAGTGACCTATAATTTTTTTTGATGAAATCAATCCAGATCGATATAGTATAATGATCATGATAGAAAATAATATTACATTGGCCATGTTGATATAGTAAAGAGAGGAAACCAAATATTTTAAGTGAGGCCGATATAGTTGGAAAGAGAAGTGGTCAAGAAAATAAATTGCATTTGGGATTATTGATGTAATTGTAAACATAGAGAATAAAATTTAACTAACTTGATCAATATTGAGTTAGTTGGGACAAAACCTTAAACTAGGTAGAAGAGGTAGAATGAAAAAACAATAACATTAGAGGAAGCTATAATGACTAGATAACAAGATAATGGATGTAAACATGTATAGTGGGTAATCTTATGAAGAATCATTATCTAACCCAACCCGAATCCAAGTGCACTCCTTAGGACATACACTTGGAGAAAGATGAATTAATGAGTCTTTCAAGAGAAATCATCGATAATTGGAAAATATAGATGTATACATATGCCACACCTAAAGCTCATAACATGTCACAATAGTGTGACATGGTATGGTGCTTTGGGAAATAAATATAACAAAACAAAATCTAAATTAAAGTTGTAAATGAATGCTAATAAAATAAGCATAAATAACACATATGTACCTTCATTTCCCTAACTAAACTATAAATAAATGATGTGCAATGTGAAATTGGTAAGAAGACAAATCTAATAGGTTGGACACATATAAATATTGATGTAAGGTGCCAAATCTATACTTCAGCTATTTGGGACAACTTGAAAAATAAGAGAAAAATGGAAATTTATGAAAAATATTATTACTACCACAAAATTCCTTGCAACCCCAAGATTCTAGTGCTTCTTTTAGCTCATAAAATGTACCAATGAAAATAAGGATATGATCAAAAAATGGAATATGGATGATTTTTTTGAAAGTTTCAAAATTTTTAAATATTCCTAGGGGAAAAAAACATTTGAACATGTGATATTTTAAGATTACGAGAGCTCTGATGCTAAGAGAGATGATGATTATAAAATGTATAAGTAGTCATCATGGAGGATGTGAAGGACTTACTGCCATATATATCAAGGTAAGATGTAATGAATGTTCAGAAGTGTAGATAGGCTAGCTTTACTAAAACTAATCACCAAGGCAAATCTATATGATAAAAATTTCCTCAAAAAGTGTCAAATAAAAGAGAAAAATTCAACAACTAGTGGGTAGGTCCTAGATTAGTGAAAAAAAATAAAAGTATTAATTACTAAAGATGAAATCACCACCAAAAAATAATTGTATCAGCCATGCTGATATAGTCATGTAGAATGGAAATCATAAGAGGGTTAATACAATTGAAAATTGTAGGCTAATATAGTTGAAATAAGTTCACCTATACATTTAAGTGTTGGGAGAGGAAATTGGCCAGTAAAGTTATAGAATAAAAAAGTTATATGGTCGATATAATTAATTATTGACTAGAATGGGCCAATACGTTAAAATTAATGACTAAGGAAATACAATGTATACTATGTGGTCGATCTATTAGATATATTAATGGTTGATACTACAAAAAAACAACATATGGCTGATACAATTAATTAAAATGGTTGATATGGTATAAAAAATAATATATGGTTCATACTATTAAGTAAAATGATTGATATAGTAGGATTTTAATTAATGGCCAACACAGTTAAGTAATATGGTTGACATGGTTAAAATTTATGGTTTCAAGTAAATTTCCCAATTTTACTTACATTTTCATTGATTTTTCCCTGAAAGAGACTAATTAGCTATAGCAGATAGTAGATGCAACTTGGCTTCTTAATTGATAGATAGATTATTAGTTCAAGGTGGCTCATTGTTGGGATATTTTCCCATGTGTGTTCAATATTATGCACCAAAAGAAAATATCCTAACCCTATGTCTATCCACACTGACATATCATGTACAGGGGCCTTATATGGTCATGCAAGGCATAAATAAAGATATTTTGGGTGATAGTTAGGTTAGTTAATGATGAATAGATTTATTACACATGTGGTAATGCCTAGTATTTATGAAGATTAACAAATGTTAAAAATTATAAAATATGATCTTTATCAAAGACATTAAAGACATAAGATTAAGATAACATAATGATAATGACATGTATTCCTATGTAAATAGTTTATAACCGAACATCGTGGAAAGATATTTTTTAATAACATAATGATATTGTCCTATATATATTATCTCTAGAAATGCAACAAGATTAACTTCTATATCTGTACCATGATGCACTATATTCACTCTAAGTGGTTTCATATTAAATATGATGCTTACTGATCCATTCAAGTTAGTTTAAATAGTTGATCCTCATTCTATGCTCTGAAGTCTACACAACCTCCTCCCCAATCCTTGTGACTTATGTTCTCTACTAACCATTGCACCTCCATTGGTGTTTCTAATGACCTAATCAATTCCTATTGAGATATCTCTAGTATTATGGTACATTTATGCTACCTTATCTTCACATTCCATCAACTTCATTTTTTGCATTTTAATGCACATGTAAAAACTTATCCAAAATTAGGGGCCAACATCACCCCAAACTAGCTTAATTATCCACCATTGGATGATCCTTTGATGGACTTGACATCAATGGAAAACTCAAGCACATCTTTTTGCAACTCTGCTTCAAAATTCCCCAACCACATGTGTGCATCTTGAACATCACTAGAGATGCCAACTACTTGTACAATTAGTCCTTTAAGCATTGGGGGCTAAAGTTGTAAACTTATTGCTTGAAACTTTATCAAGTTGATTTTTTATTTATTCACTTTGAGTTCTTCTTCTAATGTAATCTCTTATTCAATTATTTTGTTGGGTCATTTGATCCAAGCTTTTTTGCTTAGCTGCTTTTATATAGGGACATGCATATTATATGAGACACCCCATGTTAGTAGGTTAGTTTGATAAAAAAATGTTAGAATTATTATTATTAGTAAATAAATGTTAGTAATAAGTTAGTTGGTTCGTTGAGATCGTTGAGAGGTTTGGTAAATAACTCAACCACATTATGTCAACTTATAAATGCTTATATTACATTGTTAATATCAATTTTGATCATTGAATATATTTTACTATTCCTTCAATATATTTAGTCCTAATAGTGGCATCAAATCAAAGTTTGAAAGGTGCACATGAAGGAAAGATGAAGAAAGAGCCATGAAGGGAAGGGAAGAGATAAAAAGTCTTTTCACTAGTTAAAGAGTTCTTGTACAACCTAAAATACTTGATAAAGCTGTTATGTGGCATACACATGCTAAAAATAGAAAATCAAATTGTATATGGCATCTTTGATCTCCCTGTTTGATGTTATATGCATTTAATCAATAAAAAATTCTTAGAATCAACCCTATATGGATTGGTACAACATTATACAACAAGAAAAATTCATTTGCTACATAATAATGTGACCTGGTATAAACATGAAAACATGCTGAACATTAGTGTGGTGCAATGCTTTTTATAAATTTCATTTTTTAATTTGAAATGTGAATGTCGGCCCCAAAAATAAAAGTGAAGATGTAGTGAATGTCAGGGTGAAAAATTTTCACAAGTAAAAAAAATTATTTCATTTTCCTACAAACTACAATTTAAAAAGAATATTCTGAATTCAATACTTTTACACGCTCTAATAAGAGTTGGACTGTGAAATTTTGTAAGTCACTTGTAATTTAGAGGTCTCAGGTTTAAAACCCACTAAGCCTATTTTTTGGTAAAACTTATTTTTTGACCCAAATTAGTATCTTACCCAAAATATTCTAGTATTAAAAGCTTTGTAAAGATAAAAGAAGTAACAAAGCATGATTTTAGAGATATAAAGGTATCATTTGTGTGAATTTAAAAAACTTGTAATGTTTTATAACTTTTGCATATAAAGTTCAATAGGTCCCGTAATCCAAATTATTCTATTACAAATCTATTATGAGGGAAAATGCAAAGCCCCAAGTAGCATTCTCATTCTTTTGTTGCAATATTGTGTGTGATTATGTCTAAAATTATAAGCATTAATTTTGAAATTGAGTGAGTAACTCCTAAAAAATATAAGGAGTGAAACATGAATATGGAGAACACCTTGGTTTTTAATGGCTTGTGGGAACTAGTTGAAAACAAATCCACACCTCCTATTGAAGAAGCTAAATTGATTGAATTTCACAAGCATGATAAACATACACTTGTGTTATTAAAATTATTTTGTTCTATGCAAGTTATCATTTATATTGACACTATTAAAGTTAACATTTGGAGAGCATGAAAAACACTAAAATATATGTATGATAAATAACCTACATACAAGAAAATTGATCTCCTCATGCAACTATTAAACAACAAACTAAAAAATTATGAAGATGTATTTGAATCGATTTTAGGAGAAATAGGACTACACCACTTCAGGTGGAAAAATTGATGATGATATTCTCATATCAATTGCTCTAAAAGGACTCAATTATACCTATCCAAATTTTATATAAATGTTGAAGATTATTGATAAGCTCAATAAAGTAACATTTGATTATATTTTTGAATTGCTCATTCAACATGACCATCAATTCATAAAGAAGAAAACTCAACCTATAGAAGATGCCTACTTCGCAAAGGAAGGGAAACACCAAATCCAAAGAGGACATGAACAAATGTGTTTTTAGAAACATTCTCTAAAACATTCTCTGAGACATTCTCATTAGCATTCTCTAGAGTTCTCAAAACATATGCATTGACATAAACAATATTCCTAGTCTAGTGGTTGTTCCAATGATTCTTCATCATCTAGTTCTTAAAAACACATGAAAGAACCAAGATATTATAAATGTTGTGTTATTGGTAATGTTTTTAATATATGTCCTTCTCTAAAACCACTCTCCACACATAAAAACCTAAAGCAAATTATATTTATCATTATAGTGGAGATTATTTAGGTTACTCTAGCTACTCTTGGTATTATGACACTTCCTCTAACCACAAGGAATCCTACATGGCTGAGGTATATGGTCCTAATAGACATCAGGATTTATTCTGAGTGCACAAAGATTCACCTATCTTTATTGAGCTACTAAATCAAAGATAGGGTTTTTCTATAGTGATAATTTTGGCTTGGATTTTATTACTATCAGTTCAATTTTGGTTTTATTTAATTCAATGATATTCCTAATGATGATAAAACACATTTGTTTGAATTGTTTTTTTCTAGCATACTTCTCACATCTCACCAAAAATGGGGAAACTGGTGCATGGCCTTCGATCAATCATTAGTAGTTATATCTCTATGTGAGACCTTATGTGGATTGATGTAGTTTATTATGCATTGATCATGTTATATTATAATATGATACATAATGGTTATAGGGGATTAAAAAATCTTGATCGTGATCATCTTTCATGCCTAAACTCATAGGGTAGCAGACTTCTTGGAAGTGACATCAATTGATAAGTACCATGGTGTATAGTATACTAGTTTACAGATACAATGGGTATTTTTGATGAATTCATAGTCATAAATCCATATAATATTCTTCTTTTCCCCTTTGGATCAAGGGGGGTTTATTGGATCATTTGATCCATGTTATTTTGCTTAGTTACTTTTGTATAGGGGCATGAATCTCATATGAGACACTCACTCTATATTAATCTTATGTTAGTAGGTTAGGTTGAAAAATAAATGTTAGAATTAGTGTTGCTAGTAAATAAATGTTAGTAATAAGTTAGTTAGTTGGTTGATCCCATTGAGAGGTTTGGTAAATAACCCAACCACCTTAGGTAAGCTTATAAAGGCTTACATTGCATTATAAATATTAATTTTAATCATTGAATATATTTTCCTATTCCTCCAATAAGTTATGATCCCACATTTTCATTACATATTCTACTATTATTAAATTGACACTATGATGCAAGATTGGTTTAGATGTTGTTTAGTTGGATTATGTGGTACTTGATACAATAGTGTTGGCTGCATACTTATTATGTGATTTATTATGTTATGGACTATTTGTTTTTGATGATGATGATTTTATAATCTATATTGATTATTAATTTATGACATAATACGATTATGCCATTTTGGTGGTTACAGGTTTTGTCTATGATCTAGGCAGGTGGTGGAGACCATAATCCTAGAACAATGATTTTTGAGCACATCTATATATCAAACAAGTATACTATTATTTGATTGTCCTTTCGATAATTCAATTTGGTCATTATATTTCTTTAGGTGTCATTGGCTATGATCCTTGTGTTTGTATTGATTATTGTACTTTACCAATTCCATTATGGGTTGTTACTTTCCATTATTGTTTATTATTTTCTATTCCCTGGTTGTTGGTCATCACCTTTCCCATACTCATATCTTCATTCTTTATTTTTGCAAGCTTTTTGAATCATTTTTGTTCTCTATTTGACCCTATCGACCTACTCAGTTCATACCTAAACCTAACCAAACTACCTAGACCTAACCCTTTGGAAACCTATGTCGCCCATACTACCCTAACCCGCCTTTGACATTGCATTATTATCTAAGGCTTAGTGGCATATTAGTTTAATGACTATATAGTTGTGGTTTAAATTTTTGATGCTATGTATTACCACATTGATGTAGGTCGATGGTCTACATGGAAATGCATTACACCTTATTTAATAAGGCAGGTGGTGAAGGTTTCAATGATACCCATTTGGTTATGTTAATCCTTAATTAGTTCCACTAATCTTTTTTCCTATTGGCAGAAGAGTGATTACTTAGTGAGTCTTTTAGACTCACCATTAATGAGAAAGTTGGTGGGATTGCCTTGGGATATGCTAAGTTTCTCTTTCCTTTAGGAATTCAAAGCCAATTGGTGGGCGTATGGGGAAAGGAATGAAAAGGAATGGGGAAGGTGGATGATAGATAGAATGTTAGGAAGATGGAAATTTTTAGATGCAAACAATGAATTGATTCACCTAGTTTTAATGGTGAGCTAGTTAGTTTGGAGAACATGCAGTGACCTTGGGTGAGTTTTAGATCTTTCATCTTTTCTAGAATTCTCTATGTGTTTTCAAGTAAGTCTTTGATTTGAGTTTTCTAGTTCGATTCTTTCTGGGTTACTATAATGATAAAGAAAATTAAAGGCTGCGCATGCAGTTGGAAGTCCTCAGACTTTTGAGTGCATATGCAAACCCATTATATTGATACATTTATTACTTGTAAACTGTAATAAATGTATATATATATATCATTATATAATCAAATGGGTGGGGTCTATGCATTATGTGCGTGACTATGTTTTTTATTTATAAATAGCCAAATGCTTGAAGAGTTAGCAACCTTGTGTTGTCGATATGTATTGACTATGGAATTTTTTTTAGGTTTGTGCCTCTCCTTTTAATGTTGAAGCATTATAATGATAAGTTTGGTGTTCTTTCTTTTAGAAAGATGATTGTGTGTTTGATGACTGCATTTCCACTATGTCTTAAAATTTTTGAGAAGTTTTATTGGTTTTGTTTATTTATTATTTAGAATATGGGTGTTCCCATGGGTTCAAGAAAGAAATGTTTTGAGATATTATCGACATGTCATAAAAATATGTTGTATTGTTTTAATAGTAGAATATCAACAATTATTAAGCCTGGTGTTTTAAGATTATTAAAAATGCTTGTTGTCTATATAACTATGTTCTTGAAGGAAAAATGAAAGGGTGTGTTGTTTTTTGAGTTCATGGCGTAAACACTTTAGGTGATTTGTGATTTAAGGATGAATGGGTTATGTTAAATTACATTCTAGAAACCATGTTCATTATTGTTATGGGCTTTTGGATGTGTTTATTATGTGGGTCAGAGTATACTATTATTCATTTGTATAGTATCTGGGTCCTTATGTTTTTATTATGAGTGGTGTTCGAATCATTGTGTCGATCCTTCCATTTGGGATAGGTAGTTGTGTATTTGTATCCCCATGCAGTAAGTTGTGACCTTGATTTTGTGGCTTCTAGGTTATTTTATTTCAAATTACTGTGGAGTCGATATTTTGAGCCTTATTTTCTTTTATGTGGACTGTGGAAATCATAAATTACTACATCATGGGTTTTCATTTTCAATATGTTCAAAGTTTATATATATATATATGTATGCATGTATATATGTATATTTGGAAGTATACACACACACACATATATAGTTTATATACACTATATTAATAATCATGATTGTCCTTCTTTGTGGATTCTAGGTTAATCTTTTCAAACTATGCTGGTATGATATTTGAGCCTGGTCTCTTTTATGACCTTAGAACATTCAAATCAATATTGGAATCTATTTGATAATAACTATGTTTTTTTAGATAGATACAGAGCTTTTGACTAGAGCTTCAATCGATAAGTTTTTGATCAAAACTTTAATCAGTTCTGGAGTAAAATTGAGGGCCCAATCCTTATGAAACACCATTGAAAGAATGAAAACACCCAGAAAAACCAAAATGAAAATCCAATAAAATAAGTAAACCAAGGATACCAACTACATGCAAATACCAAAAAGGACAAAGATAATGTCTATAGAATGAGATACAAGAAAATAGGCAAGGACCAAGAGAAAAATACTAAGCAAACAACTCAAAAAATGAACCATAGAACTCCACCTTTAGCTACCAATAAACACCTACTTTTGCTAGAAATCAAGGACTCCATGGTCCATTATGTGCCTCCATAGATGTAATTTTGGGCCTCAAGTTGCAACCTTTATGGTTCCATTTTCCTGCTGCTTTTTCCTTTCATGCCACAGTCAAGAGTATTCAAAACACTAGGTTGCTTAGAAATGGAAAGAACCTCTTTGCTGGCAAGTCCTCCTTCTAAAACTTCCCCATCCTCTACCCCATCCTCCACAATCTCAATCATTTTTTGTTGAAAAGAAACATCTACAAGATGAGGATTGAACGCTTGCTCTGACCCAGTTTCCATCATGATCTTTCCCTCACAAGAGAAGAGGGTTGCCCTACCTTCAAAGTGGAATGCAATGCTATTGGCTCTAAAATCTCCCCTTGCTGAGGATTGTTCTCACCCTACTAAAAGAATGTTGTCGTTGAGGGCTCACTATAAAGATGCATCCTATGAACCAAATCCTAATTTGGGCAACCAATATTTCTGACCCATTTTTGCAAGAATAATGAATGAGATCCTTGAAAGTTTCTCTTGGGACATGAAGAAAACTTGTGATACATTTGATTGCATTTGAAGCATCTGTATGGGATGCCTTCAAAATTGAAAAATTATGACCACACATCATGGGAAGAATAATTTGAATATAATGGTGTAGAGGTTTAGCTAAATACACCATCAAAAACACCTTGACATAGTTCATATTTGACCTAATGGAATCATCAATTTTTATAAAGGCTCCCAGCTTGCTAACCATTTTCTTGAACAAATGAACATCCTTCAATGCCAAAGGAAGGTTGTAAAATTTGACCCAAATGGAAGCTTGGGAGATCACCATAGTGGCTAGGTCAAAAAAGGGAGTCCAAGGATAGATGAACACCCCCTTCTTGCCAAATAACCATGGCCCATTTATCCAAACAAAATCCCTATCTTTAGAAGAATGAAACAAGAGCACAAAAAATACATTCACCAAGATAGAAAAGGAAGGAGATGAAAGTGAGGGCCAAGTTTTTTGAGACCATTATAAAAGTGAGCTCTAAGAGGGTTGTTTACCCACACACTTGCCAATCAAATCTCTATGTCCTCTTTCCACTTCTAACACAAAGATTTTAGCATATGAGATTTCAAAGAGAGGAGGAGATTTAGAAAAGATTAAGGGAATATCACCCATAAAGGATGTATCAAGGGTTTCATTTTGAGATGGATTAGCTTTAGCATTTACCTCCTCTACAAACACTAGAGCCTCCTCTAAAATCTTTTCCTTCTGACAAAGACTATTAGAAATAAGAATAGGTTTTGATGCAGGATGCTTTCTGATAATGACTTCTTTACAAAAATCAATACAGTAATGAAAGGGGTTTGTAAAATTACTTCAGTTAGAAAGCACAACATCCTTTGAATAAACCCTAGTAATTCCATCTGCATGCTTTAAAGGAGAAGGACAAACCTTAGACATGCCATTTCCCACCACCGGTCTATCCATCTGCAAAGCATCTTCAAAAGACATGTGGTCTTGAATAAATTTAGATGCAAAAAAAACTAGAATAGTTTTTAACACCTTTTATTTTCCTCCCTCTACCTAGATCCACAATAACCCCACATTTTTGCTCCTATAACAACCTTTCAACACCAACATCCTTTTGTAATTTATCCTTGAAAGGAACTTGTGCTCTTATTTACCTCATCCCCTACCCTTGATTCAACTCAATTTTTTCTGATGTTTATCTCGATAACCCCTGAGAAATAACCTGAGTGGGGATAACATCTTTCTCAACCTAACCAACCCATTATATAGTGACCTTAACAGACCCAAAGACCTCCATTTATTGGGAGATAGTTCTAACTACCACCCTCAGATCAGCCTCATCTCTTACCACTTGAACAACCCTTCTTCCCTTCACCACTACTACCCTAGTCTACACACTAGCTCTATCCCTAGCTTCTACCCTTGATACCTATTCTCTTCCCTTGCCATTTTTGTTATTGCCATCACCATTTCTAACTTGATAACAACTATGTTATTAAGGTTTCATTTATTTAATAAGGATACATACATACACACACACACATACAAAATGTTATATTCCTATATATATTAGGTAGTTGTGTTTTTCGTCGATTGTGATAAAGTTCTTTATCTAATTATTTGGGTGATATACATATATATATGGATCTATTAATATACCTAGTTATGCTATTTTATTATGTGATTGAGTGTTTATTATGGCTAGGTTGTTCGATTGAACTTTTTGGATTTTGTCATAACCCTTCTTTTGACCTTGGGATTTTGATCGATCAAGTCTTGACTTTATTGGGTTTCACTTGAGTAGGTTTTATCCATCATTGACTCAGTTTATGTTCATTCATTATGGATTTAGAAACCATGTTGAACTTAAAATAATTCATTATGTTGTGTGTTAAGGTAGGGAGTCATAATTTATATTATGAGGATGGGATCATTAATACTGACTTGGACATTTTTAAGTTGGTTGGGTCATATTTGATCTGTGATATCAAAGTCTTAGTTTATTATTTTTGTTATGATTAAAGTAATATGTATAATTAAGTTATCTGAATAATGTCAATTTTGAATTGCTTTTATTGCTAGTTGGAATATGTGTGTTTCATTCCTAGATTAGACCTAAATAGTTACATGTATATATTGTGCATTCGGATAATTAAAGACCAATCAAGAAATTGGACTAGGTCTAAGTTGGATACAATTGAAACATATATAATGGATTAGGATTAATCCATTCTATTTCATTTGATGGTCTAATTTAACTATCCTCACCCTTAAGCTATACTTTAATGGTTTGACCATTCCCATCTTGCCTTAGAATGAATTTTTTATGTTGTATGTGCCTTTTGGGGTGTTGTGTATTTTTTTTAGAGATCGATGTGCTCAGAATTCATTACCTATTGTCAATTATTATAACCACCATCCGTTGTTGGTTGAGGTGATAAGGGTCACCGATAGGGGGCTCATAGGGCTGGTGGGGCAGACTTATCTTGATCAGTTGGTTCATATTCAAATCTTGTGTCGATGACTTCATATGGAAGATGGTAACAAATATATTTATTGATTTGATTATAGATTAGTATAGATTATCAATGTTGATTTTGGTTATTATTATGGTATGTTTGGCTCCTAACAAACATTGTGAATAGATTTTATAATGAATTATTGAGCAGATAAAATAAATATTGACTAAAGATTTTGCATAGGTACTTAAATTATATTGTTTATAAAGCTAAACCATATTCCTTATGATCATAGTAAACAAGAATTGTTCGATTATGTTACTAATTTATATGTTATAATAATATAAAAGTAGATTTAGATAATATTTTTTCATTGATATGTCAATTCTTATAGCTCTAACAGTCTAGTACAAGAATGATTTGGTCCTATCAAATATAAACATCTTTAAGTATATCTCTTTTCTAATCTTAATGAGAACCATTTAAATGTGTCATGGTAAATCTATTTCCAAAAATCTGTTCCACCTAGAAGTTAAACAACTATAAATTATGTTATTATGAAGACTAATGTTTATTTCAGTTTGTTATTCCATGAAAACATAAACATGTAGATGTTTTAAATATAGTTGTTTCATAGTTGTATATTTCAGAATGAATAAGTTTTTAATTGTTTAAGTTGCCTTACATGAAATGCATATACATGGATACTTTACATTAGTTACTTCAATTCAAAATGAAAGAAGTGGCATAACATTTACCTTCACTGGATCATTAATTAGATAGTTAATTACTCTCATTTATAAATACATAGTTACATTTGGAACATCTAACCCTTGCAGCAATGCATAAGCTTGATAGTAGGACTATAGGAAAAATGATATAAATATGTTCTTATATAAATATGTTCTTCTATCATGCACTACATGTTTATTGGTTGCATCCAAGGTATGTTTTTGATTATAAAATGCCATTTCTCTAACTTATGTGTGATTATGAAATCTAAAATTAATTTGTAAACAATTATAGAAATCATAAAATAAATAATCACTCTTAATTAATGAATGATCATTCACCATGTTTTCCTTATTTAATTAAATGAATACATTCTATGAAACTATAATGAAATCCAAAAATGATAGATAGTTATAATATTACACTTCATTGTTCCTTTAGCTTCCTTCCCATGAGTTGAGCTTGTCAGATGGCTACCTCCATTGCCAACATAAAGTTTTATAAGAGTTATTTAAGTGGAACCTTTTATTTGGGTTCCACTCATCTTGAAACTTGAATGAACCTTGGGGCTTATGTTGCTTGAATTCTGCCATTGTATGCTATCTGGTTTTGGTTTGTCTAGTGAAGTGCAATGAATTCATAACATATAAACAATAACTTATGACTTAATTAAAGTTCTTTAGTAGATAGATGCATGAGTTCATTATTTCTGATTGTGCAAGATGTTCCTTTCATTTAGAAAGCATATATTTATGTGTTGAACTTGTTTATAACATTGACTATGCCAATTTATAATAGTCACATAGAGTATGGATTAACATAGATTTGTCTTGAACTATTATAAATCATGAATGATTTAGGAATAATGCAATGACCTTAAATGATATAAGGTATTGTAACCTAGTTGGTATCACTAAAGAGTGTTTTACTAAATCTATTCTCTTATATTTTATATAATTTCTGCATGAATGAATAATAATCTACAAGTGTGGAATTAATTATGTTTGTTTATTTTTAGAGTACTTGTCTAATTATATAGCATGTATCTTGTTTGAACACACAAATGACCTAATTGATAACTTAAGAACTTTAAGACTACCCTTATCAGTTAAACCAATTCCTTAACTTAACCATCCTTGAGTAAGACTGAAACTCACTGAGGAGAGTAAGACATTTACCTAGGGTTAAGGACCTAGAAATGGTCCTATGAGGAAGTACAAGTGCCACTTATGGTGCTCAAGACTTATCAGTGTATGTATACACTGATATGATCCAAATCCCATAATCCATCTAAAATAACAACTAGCTTCCCCATAGTGCTTTTTGTACATGTTTATCTCTATTGAATTGCCTCACTTCCCCTCCTTCGATTCTAGTCACATTAGCACGTAGTACATCAAACATTTCATTATGTTAGAAAGTGGGCCTAACATGTATCTAAAGTGTAATATGATATACGATTCCAAATTTTTTTTGGGGGTTATTTCATCCAGTATCAGAGCTATGTTTTACTCTAGTGAACTTTGGGAATGAGTATTTTCCTTTAAAAAATATAATATTCTAAGTTATCACTTGTGATTTCTCAAGATGGTTAGAATGTGATCAAGCGGAGGAAACATCTATGGGAATCCTTTGAATGTCAATGCTACTAGGGGCAAGGGTTAAGGACATGGAAGAGGTTATCAAGGCTACATTTCCATTAGTAATCTAGATGAACTATCAGTAAATAATGTAGATATCAATACCAAAATACCCCATGCTGAAGTAGTCAGTGGGATTCCAACTGATAAACATGAGGAAGTCCTCAATGGGATCTTAACAACCCTTAACACCTTGTAAGGGAAGATTGATAATTAGAAATAAATATTGAAAAAACTTAAAGGGGTATCCTTAGAGGAAGTACCTAGATTGGAAATGGCTCAAATAAAAGGACCTTTAATTCAAGAACTACATTTGACCATCATTGACCCAATCATCAAGAAAATGAAGAAACTTCCTCTGCCTACCTTTTTAGGTAAAGAATCAAGTGATGCAATTGATTCTTAGTTGGTGTACTTGTATAAGTACTTTAATTTTCACAATATACCTTCCAATGTGAAATCTAGAGTAGAAACCATCAACTAATAGGACCTACAACATTATGGTGGAACCACCTTTGTGTTATTGAAGGGTATCAACCTTTAAATTTGTCTTGGTCCATTTTTGATACTCAATTTCATAATAGGTGCCTGAATGCAAACTATAAGGAGTAGAAAATCATTGATTTTTAGCTCTTAAAGCAAGATAACATGTTTGTGGTAGAATATGAGAATAAATTCCAGAACTTGCTGCATCATGTAAACTATATGCATGATGAGGAAACTAAGATTACAAAGTTCAATCTTGGGCTTAAGGAGATTATAATGCATGATGTTAACATGGCCAATCCAAAAATATTGGCTAAGACCATATAATCAACATATAGGGATGAAGAGAAAGAAAAGTCTCACCAAAAGATAAGACAAGAATTCAAGTCAAACAGACATCAGTCTAAGGCCAATAACCTTTCTCTTGTGAACAATAACTTTAGAAAATATGATGCTAATCACATATTTTATGGAGGTAATAAGAATTACATCAAGTTTTCAAATTAAAATAGAAATTTCAAATCCCATGGACTATCCAAATCTAGTCCTTACAATAAGGAACAACATCAAAACAACTCACACAAACCTACCACAGGTGTTAATACTATCCCAATAGTATCTTGTAGACCGATTGTGTGCTGGAAATGTGGTAACAACCATTATAAGGACTATCCTAAACTAAAATTAAGCCAAACAATGAACCATATAGTATATATTATTGTTGATAGCTGCAATGTTGACTTTCAAGCCACTCCTATTGAGACCCAAGGTACAATTAATGTTTTTCCTTTGACTATTTTGATTGATTTTGGTGAAACAGATTAATTTATTTATCCTTTTGCTACTAAATAATGTAATATTAAACCCATCTTGATAAGAGAAGGCTGGAAAGTGGAATTTGGTACTGGTAAGAAAGTGCCTCTTCTTGAATGCTTGGAACAAGCAGAGTTGGATCTTAGTGTTTTTAAGATCAAGTTAAATCTATTTATCATGCCTTTAGGGTCGTATGATCTCATATTTGGGGTGGATTGGATACATGAACACCAAGACACACTTGATTATGTGGGTAAAAGGGTGTAATGCACCAATGGCCTTGGCCAAATCATAAAATTATAAGGTATGCAAGGGTCTGTAAGATGTAAAACACTTTTAACTGTACAACGAAAATGAGATGTTAGGAAGGGATTGAAGCTCTATGCAGTCTAACTACAAGCAATTTATAATGATAAAGAGTTGACACATGCAGATTTTATTATACTAAGGGAATTTATGGATGTCTTTTCTGAAAAGCTGCCTTGGTTGCCACCTAAGCAAGAATTTGATTTTTCTATTGACATCATACCTGGATCTGCCCCTGCATCTAAGGCACCTTACCATATGAATGTGGCTAATCTATAAGAATTAAAAGTTAAGTTTCAAGAAATTTTAGATAATGGAAACATACATCCAAGTGTGTCTCCTTGGGGTACTTTGGTAGTCTTTGTAAAGAATAAGGATGGTACTCTAAGGATTTATATTGATTATTGCATGTTGAAAAAGGTAATAATCAAAAACTACTATCCTTTGCTAATAATTGATGTTTTGTTTAAATAAAGGGTGATGTAGTCTTTTCCAAGATAGACTTAAGGTCTAGTTACCATCAACTGTGCATCAAAGAGGAAGATATTCATAAAATTGCCTTTAGAACCTGATACAGACACTATGAATTTATGGTTCTACCTTTCAACTTAACTAATACACCAACAACTTTCATGAACCTTATGAAAAACATATTTAGAGATTACTTGGATAAGTTTGTACTGGTTTTTATTGATGATATTATGATTTATTCTAAAGATGAGGCTGAACATGATCAACACCTCCATCTAGTCTTGTAAAGACTAAGACAACATAAGTTGTATGAAAAATTATCCAAATGTGCATTTTATAAATATGAAATTCATTATTTATGACACATTATTTCCAAGGAAGGTATTTTTGTTGACCTCAGCAAGATTGAAGCTATCCAAGATTAGCTTGTTCCTTATAATGTGCATGAAGTGCAAAGCTTCATGTGTTTGGTTGGTTACTACCAGTGCTTTGTTGAGAATTTTTCTAGTGTGGCCTATCCTATCACTTCTTTGTAGTGCAAAGGAAATAAATTTATATAGACCCCTCAGTGTGAGAAAGCTTTTGTTAAGTTGAAGGGGATGCTAACTACAACTCCTATTTTGATCACACCAAACCCAAATGATAACTTTGAAATTTGGGTTGATGCTTCTAAAGAAGGCTTTGGAGGAATCTTGACTCAAGATGGCAAGGTTGTGGCCTATGAGTCACGAAAGTTAAAAGAACATGAAAATAATTATCCTACACATGACATGAAAATTGCTACCATTATCCATGCACTTAAGCAATGGAAACACTTTCTATTGGGAAAGCTTTTCCAAGTAAAATTTGATTATAAAAGTCTTAAGTATTTGTTTTCTCAAGAAGATCTAAATGCCTGCCAGTGCAGGTGGCTGGAATTTTGAGCAATTTTGACATGAATATTTCATATGTCAAAGGAAAAGAGAACCATGTGGTTGATGCACTCAATAGATGCACATACCTTGTTGCTTTATTAGTATTAAAATAAAAATTTAAAAGTGTTATTTTGGAATAACATATTGATGATGTATTCTATTGTGAAGTAAGTGCAAGTTTGGCTGATGACCTAGTAGCAAAAAGATTTGCTGAATTTTTGTTGTAATAGATGGCTCGATTAGGCATAAAGGCATAATTTATGTCCCCATGATGGATGACTATGAGAGATTTTTTACTTAATGAAGTGTATAAATCACCTTATTATGCTCATCTAGGTGATACAAAAATGATGCATGAGCTAATTTTTTTTTTTTGCCTTAGAATGAAGCATGATGTCACTAAATTTGTAGCAAAATAATTGGAATGACAGCAGGTTAAGGCTTAGCATTGCCATACAGGAGGGATGCTATACCCTCATGATATTCCTAAAGATAAGTGGGTTGTAGTTGTTGATTTGTGGAGCTAAAAGCTTCACTGAATATGCAAATGTGGAGGTTGCTGGGTTACACAATAACCAACATTGGTCAGGCCAACCGACATTAGTTATCTCTAGCTACACAGTAACTAGCATCGGTTATGAATTAGCTGACATCGGTCATCTCCAGACAGACAGAGACCGACATCGGTCATCTGTGCATTTCTAGAACTATTCTAATTTTAGGAGAATAATTAGTTTGCATGTAAAGACTAATTTTAGTCTTGAGTCTACATTTCTAATTATTGTTTGGTTTGGGATCTATTTAAGAGACCCATGGGGCTGTATTTTAATCAAAAGGAGGCAACAACGGTTGAGTTGATTGTCACTTGGAAGGTAGACAACAACAACCATTGGGTTGATTGTCACTGGAGGGAACAACAACTTGGTATTGAGTTGATTGTGATTGTAATTGATTGAGAGAGAGAGATCTTGAGGGAGAATTATTGTACACCCAAGAGGTGTGGGAAGAGTGAGATTTCTTCATTGTATTTCCTTTTGTAAGAGTGTAATACAAGATTGTATTGTTTCTCATATCTCCTATTCTTTGCTGTTTCTAATTTCTAGTTACTTATTATTTTTTAACTAAAAGGGGTAAAAATATTATTAAAACTAGAAAAGAATAAAATTACATAAGGTTATCCTAGTCAATCAACTGGTCAAGCTTCTGGGAGAATTCCAGAGGCAGTAACCTATGTTTCGACATGTTCCAAGGGGGCCCATGCTCAGAAGCCCATTTGGCCAAGCAATCAGCCACCTTGTTCCATTCATGGGGAATATACCAAAAGGAAATAGAATCTAAAGAAGTATAGAGCTGAAGGGTCTGAAGAGCCACTCTAGCCAAATACCAGTTAGTAGTCTCAAAATTCCAATCATTCAACATATTGATAACAACCTATGAGTCAGATTCACAAATGATTCTATTCCAGCTGAGAGAGCAACATTGCTGGACAGCTACTAAAATCGCAAGAGCTTCTATGAAGTTATTAATATACCAACCCTTGTGAATAGAGAAGAAAAAAATCACCTGACCCGATCTGTCACGGCCCACCCCACCAATCCCAATAGGACCTGGGTTCCCACGAGATGAACCATTGGTGTTGATTTTAAGCCAACCAGTCTCAAGGGAAGACCACCGACCTGTCCTATCAATAGGATGCTTCAACTGGCCATGGGTGCACTCTATAGTGAGAGGAGCAAGGGGAGTACCCTAGGGGGTGGTAGGGACCAAACACACATACACCTTGGCATCAGTCAAACTCAAGTCCACCGCTAAGTCGCATTTAGCATGAAGCATTTCTAAAAGAGAGCTCAGAATTCTTCCCCATAAAACACAAATCTTAGTACTGGTGCCTTGGAAAATTTGTCTGTTCCTCTCTAGCCACAACTGCCACAAGATGAAAGACGGGCCAATGCACCACGTGACCTAAAGAAAAGAAGCCTGAGAGGGGGAATGACCCAAGCGGTCCCAAAATTCTGCCAAAGAAGAAACGTGCCAACATGGGGAGTCCCAAACATCCCACCAGAAGTGCCAAATTAGTTTGGCAAAAGGACACTGAAAGAAAAGATGGGAGACAGTCTCCCCACTATTGTGGCAAAGAACACACATAGAGGGCCCCTGGAAACCATGTTTTTAGAGATTGTCCCAGGTGAGACATCTATTGTGAACTAACACCCAAAGAAAGAAATTACACTTGGGCCAAGAGTAGCTGTTCCAAACTTTGGTCCCCCAAGGGACCACCACCTCACCAAGGAGATGTTTAGTTAAGGCACAGTATCTGGCAAAAATAGAATACTTCCCTGAGGGGTCTCCTCCCCAGGCCAGAACATCATACTCCTGCAAGGAACTACATTCCCTAGAGGTCAATATCAAAGATAACTCCTTTTGATCCTCAATAGAGCCTCTTAGAGGCCAGTATAAGGAATTCTTCCATCTATAACTCACTGTAGTGCCCAACCTGACGGCCTCCTTATAGTGATCAACCGTATTCCAACCAACATCAAGCATAGCATCACGGAGTAGCTGCAGATGTGGATGAGAGGATAAGAGAGGGGGATGCCCATCCCAAGAGTCGCTCTAAAAAAGAGTGTCCATTCCCCTATTGCAGATCCAAAAAAGGTTGTGCTTCACCAGCTAAGCACCATGCTTGAGGGTTTTCCAAACCATCAACCCCCTTCCCTCTAGGGGGATTCTAGGAATATCCTTAGGCCTTTCCCTGGGGTAGTATTTAAAGGCCAAAATGTGGGCCCAAAGTTGGGCAAGATGGGAGCACCAATGTCAATAGAGTTTGGCAGCAAGAGCCTGACTACACAGAATTGTAGAGTGAAGTCCAAGGCCACCTTCCTTTTTGGGCCTATAAACAGTGTCCCAATTAAGCAGGCTCCATTTGGTGTTAAGGAGGTTGCCACTCCACAAGAATTGGTGAGAAAGAGCATCGAATTCCTTTAGGAAGTATCCAGGGGTAGCCTGCACCATACTGCGGTAAATGGGGAGGGCTTGAATCACTGACTGCAAGAGTGTCACCTTGTCGATAGTGGAGAGCCATCTGTGTGTCCAGTGGTTAACTTTCTATCTAAGTTTGTCCAGCATCCTCTGCCAGAAGAGCCTTGGTTGTCTTCCAACCACAATAGGGACCCCAAAGTAGGTAAGAGGAAGAGAATGTGTCTGAAACCTCAAGATGGCCATAATCCTCCACTGAATAGGCTCAGGGGTGTTAAAAAACACAATAGAGGATTTGTGGTCATTCATCATCTATCCAGAAGCTGCCATATAAGTATCCAGAATGCGCTGAAAAGCTTTAGCTTCTTGAATTCGGGCTCTCCCCACTAGGGAAGTGTCATCCACAAACTGGAGGTGGGATAAAGTGGGAAGTCCATTTCCCCACCGCCAACCCTATAACATATGCTGAGAAGCCCGAAGCTTAATAAGGCACCCAAGGCCTTCAGCCAAAATAATAAATAAATATGGAGAAAGAGGGTCTCCCTGACGAAGTCCTCTAGAGGCACCAAAAAGCTCAGAGGGAGCCCCATTGATAAGGACCGAGAAAGAGGGGGTCGTAACATAGCTAAGCACCTAGCTTATCCATTCTTGATTAAAGCTAAAAGCCTAAAGAACTTTATGCAAGAAGCCCCAGCTGACTCTGTCATACGCCTTAGCCATATCAAGCTTGACAAACATATCACGGTCCTAGGAAATGCTCATAGAATGAATAACCTCAGACGCTATAACTACTCCATCTATAATCTGCTTACCAGCCACAAAACCCCCTTGCTCCTCGGAGATGAGCTTGGGAAGGCAGATTTTAAGCCTTTCCACAATCAACTTAGTGACAATCTTGTAGACCACATTGCAGAGAGCAATAGGTCTGAAATACTCTAACTGGTTTGCTTATTCGCGCTTCAAGATGAGCACCAAAAAAGTAGCATTCAAGGTCCAAAGCATTTCTTTGTTGGAGTAGGACTCCTGGATCACCCCCAAAAGATCTTGATTGATGACGTCCCAAAAAGCCTAAAAAAATTCCACAGGAATCCATCTGGTCCCGGAGCCTTGCCTTTCTTCATGCCAAAGACCACTTCCTCTAGTTCTGACATACTAATAGGCTGCATAAGGGAGTCGTTCATTCCTGGAGACATAATAGAGGGAATGCAAGATAAAATAGTACCTTCAGCAAGCTCATTAGGAGGAGTATCATTTGTGAATAGAGAAAAATAGAACCGTATAGCTTCCTTAGATATGTCTTGGGAGGACGTCAAGCTTCTACCTTCCGAAGTAACCAAAGGTGAGATGAAGCACCTGTTACGGTGATCCTGGACAGAGTTATGGAAGAAATTTGTGTTCTTATCGCCCTCCTGAAGCCAATCAACATGAGATTTTTGTTTCTAGTAAATCTCTTCATGAAGCTCCCATTCTACCAGTTTTGTAGAGGCTTGAAGCTCAGCCGCATGCAGGGCTTCAGACAATCCAAGATCACGAATCTGTCTGGTGATGGCGTCCAGCTAGTCATGTGCCCTTCTCTTCCTATTATGGAGATTACCAAAATAGTGTAAATTCCAATACTTTAATTTCCTTTTCACATACTGGAGCTTCTTGGAAAACACAAACATAGCCGTGCCATAATTTGGTGTCCCTTGCTGCCACTAGCCTGTCATTAAATCCTAAAGGGAAGCATCATGAAGCCACATCAGCTGAAATTTGAAAGGTGGCTGCTTAGGGACTGCAATATATCTCACAGAGAACATGATAGGCCAATGGTCAGACCCTCACCAATCAAGAATATCAGAGGAGAGAGAGAATGAACTAGAGTGCCAATAGCATGAAACTAGAAATCTGTCGAGATGTTCTGAGATGGCCGCATCTCCCATCCTACGATTGTTCCATGTGAAAAGGCCATTGAGGGGTTTCACATCCAAAAGGTGTAACCGATCAATATTTTGCCAAAATAGTTCTGTAGAAGGTCCCAACAGAGCTAGTCCACCCCGCTTCTCCTCCAGGCTGAGGATAGAGTTAAAGTCCCCAGCTACAACCCAGGGCAAGAAGGGCTAGCAGCTTCGTACATAATGGATATGGTCCCAAAGCTTGAGCTGACCTGGAAGATCCACTGGGGCATATACATTAGTGACCAGAATCATCTCGCCAGTCTCCAAGGAGGAAGCAACCATAGAGAGGGCCGAGATACAGGACAACCAAAGGTGTGGCATGACTCTTCTTAGATCCCAACACATAACTAGGCCTCCTGAAGTCCCCAAGGTGCCAATACCCTGGTAATGGTCGTGGAACCAAAATTTGGGGTGGCAAGTGAACAAAGAATCAACAAAGATTTTGGTTTCCTGAATGTAGAGAATTTCAGGAGAATAATCTTTCACCAGCTGCTGAATAGCCTTTTGTCTGGGGATGCTATTCAACCCCCTCACATTCCATGATAGAATAATCATTGAGTTAAGTGAGGGAAGTGTTCATCCATGGTTTTCACCATCCCTAACTCTACCAGTAGATCTCTTGTAAGTTTAATCCTCTCTTGATCCTTTCTGCATCCTGCTCGAGAAGGTGTGGAGAGGGATGTCTTCTTGAAAGATATCTGCATTAAACCAAGGGTGGAAGAGGATCCTTTTTCTTTGCAACGAACTTCCACTTCTTTTTCCAAATCTACTCAACGTACTTCTTTTTCCTGTATGGATGCCACCACGAGGGCATTGCCCTCTGGGTCAAGAGTAGATTCTAAAGCTTGCTGAGTGGTGAAGTCCTGGGGATCAAAAGGTAAATAATTGCTTCCTTCCAGCCCCAGTGTCCCACACTTTTCCACTATTGGGGTACCCTCCTCTATGATCATGTTATCAAGAACTTCAAAGCGGTTGAAACCTGCATTTCCTTGTCGGTCAAAATGAGAGCGCTTCTGGCCTTTCCCTCTTGTTCGGCGATGAACTGGGGTAAAGCCATCCCTTTCAATTCCCATTGAGTCGGGTTGGCTTTGCTCTGAGCTAGGGGTATTTAAGGGGGCTTCCCCTTTTACTGTGCTATCTAGCTATCCATTTCTGTTATTGACAGGATCAAGCTATCCATTCCTCAAACCTTCATTTGCAGTTCGTGGACCAACTGATCCATCAGAGGTGCTTGAGCCTTTAGGTGCATGAGCGCATTGCCACTTAAGATGTCCATACTCATGACATAAATGACACCAAAAAGGGATGGACTCATAATCAATTGGCTAAATCCAGGTGGATGTGCCCAAGCATATTTCAATAGAGTCTGGCAGAGGGTTGTTGATATCAATATCAACACAAATGCATGCATAAGAGATTACCTTCTTATCTAGAGATTGGTGAGCAATTGCAGCAGGTGTTTCAATCATAGCCCCAATCTAGCATAGGATATCCTCCTACTAGAATTCTAGAGGTAGCCTTGGAAAGTGGACCCAAACCAAAATTCGTGAAGGGAGATCCTCAACAGAGTTAAACCCTACATGTTAGGGTTTTATAAAGAGGCCAATACGATTGTAAAAGTATGGGCTACCCTCAAAAATCCTATTTCTATCAGAAATGCAAGTGAAATTGACCATGAAATAGCTATTACTAGCCAGCATGATATCAAAATCTCCTACAATTTGCCATGATCGATGAATCTAGGCTTCCAGAGCCGACTGGGATATATGAATTCCAAGAAACTTACAGATTAGCACGTGAGAAGCTAAATATTCAACATCATCTTTAACAATGTCTGATGGCATAACTAACACAGGTCTGTCTTGGCTACGAGGAAAGTAGCCATTAACTTTGCTGATCCTACTACGCTCGCCCACATAGAACGCTTCCTTTCTTGCCTCCTGTGAGCTACCACCAGGTGAAGAAAGTCTAGCTGCGGATGGCTCCACTCCACGTAGGCCATCGAAGCCCTCGCTCACATCCATCCTCTTTTTACCCGACCCAAAACTCGAATAATTTACTTGCACTTGATCATAATTTCTAGTTACTTATTACTTTTGGTTTAATTCTGTGTTTAGTTGCTTATACAAAGGTAATCAATTGTACTCTAAAGAGGATCCTAACAGTTGGTATCAGAGCTAGGTGTATACACTAACAAGTGGTATCAGAACGGGTTAGTGTTTGTTGATTACAGGTTCACTCACAGGGGTTTATATTTGAGTGGGAGTAAAGCAATGGTAGAAGAAAGTAAACTAAGAATTGAGAAATTCAATGGCAAGAATTATCAATTATGGAGGATGCAGATAGATGATTATCTGTATCAGAAAGATCTTTACTTACTGTTGGGTGGGGTTACAAGAAATCCCATAGATATGCAAGATGAAGAATGGAATGTTCTTGATAGAAAGGTTCTTGGATCTATAAGGTTGAGCCTGACATCGTTTGTGATTTCTAACTTATCACAGGCAAAGACAACAGTAGAGTTAATAGATACTTTGGGAAATTTATATGAAAAATGCTCAGCTTCAAATGAGGTATATCTTATGAAGCAATTATTTAATTTGAAAATGCAGGAAGGTGGATTTGTATATAGTCATCTTAGTGATTTCTATGGATTAGTAAATCAGTTAATTTTAGTCAAAATAGTTTTTGATGATGAAATTAAGGCTCTCTTAATCTTATGCTCTTTACTTGAAAGTTGGGATAGCTTGGTAATGACAGTTAGTAATACTGCGTCTGCTTCAGATATCTTGAAAGTTGATGATGTTGTTAGTGTAATATTGAATGAATAAATTTATAAGAAAAGCACAGGGGAAACATCAGGTAATGCATTAAGTGTTGAAAGCAAGGGATGGCAAAGAGAGAAGGGCAAGCAAGGGAAATCAAGGTAAAAGATGGGAAGTAGATCCAAATCCAAAAATAGAGGTATAACCTGTTGAAATTGTGGAAAGAAAGGACATGCAAAGAAAGATTGTTGGTTGAAAGAAGATGAACATAAAGGTAATAAAGAAGCAAAAGATGTAGGTATTATTGCACAAGATGCTCTTATATTTTCTTTGGATAGTCAGGTATAATCATGGGTTTTAAATTTTGGTGCTTCTTTTCATGCAACCCCAAATAGAGAATTTTTCTATGATTATGTCCATGGAGACTTTGGAAAAGTTTATTTAGGGGATGGTGAGCCTTGTGAAATTGTTGGCAAAGGAAAAGTGTAGCTGAAATTATAGAATGGCAACACATGGGTGTTAAAGGATGTCATGCATGTACCCATCCTGAAGAGGAATCTAATTTTTGCAGGAAAGTTAGGTGATGAGGGTTGCACAGTAACTCTCATAGCTAAATCTTAGAAAGTTTCCAAGGGTGCACTTGTATTAGCAAGAGGTAAGAAAGTAGGTACACTTTATCTATCTACTTGTATTACTGATTCTCCTTCTATTTTGTATACTTTAGATGTAGATGCAAAGTTGTGGCTCTGTAGGCTTGGTCACATCAGTGAGAAGGGAATAGATGTTCTTAAGTCAAAAGGTAAGCTTTCAGATTTGATAGATCAAGATTTCTGTGAGCATTGTATTTTTGGGAAATAGGAGAAAGTGAGGTTTCTCACAACTGGGTCAACAAAGAAGAAGCACAAGTTAAAGCTTGTTCACACAGACGTGTGGGGACCAGCTCAGGGAGCTTCTATTAGAGGATCACAGTATTATGTTTCTTTCATTGACGATGCTACAAGAAAGATATGGGTTTATTGCATAAAGTGGAAATTTGATGTTTTTGACACATTTAATAAATGGAAAGCCTTGGTTTTTAATGAGAAGGTGATGGACAGTGATCAGCTCAAGAGGCTAAATAATTTTGAGCAGGGCAATGTTGATTTGGACAAGGTTATGATCCAAAATGAGCTCGCAGGTAAAAATCATCACTCATAGGAAAACATAGATATCAACATTGGTTAGGTGAGAATCGACGTTGATCATATAGGAATCGATGTTGATCAGGTGGAGACCAAAGTTGGTGATGTTGGGCAGGTGGAAACCGACATTGGTCAGGTGAGAACCGACATCGGTCAGGTCGGTCAGGTGGAACTGATGTCGATCGGGTGCAGATCAAGAGATGACCAGGATCGGTCACTGTTAGAATGAAATTTGGGTGGATAGCAAGCTGTCAATGAGTCTCAAATGACCATGGGGAGGTCTAAAAGGCTAAGTAAACCTCAAATTCATTATTTCCCTTCTTTATACTACTTGTTTCTCACTGATGGTGGAAAACTAGGAAGTTTTGAAGAGACAATGTAGGTAGAATTCAAGAAACAGTGGGAGCATGGCATGAATGAGGAAATTAATTCCTTGGAAAAGAACCAAACATGGGATTTGGTTGAGTTGCTAGCTGAAAATAAAGCACTAAAAAATAAATGGATTTACAGGTTAAAGGAAGGAAAAAATGGACAAGTGAGACATAAGGCCAGGTTATATGGTCTTGAGCAAGCTCCAAGATAGTGGTATTTAAATTTTGACAGGTTTATGACAAAGCATGGCTTTAGTCAATATCAATGTGACCATTGTGTTTATTTTACTAGATTGGATAATAATAGATACATTATCCTGTTACTGTATGTAGATGATATGCTTGTTTCAAGTTCACACATGTAGGGAATTACTGAGCTAAAGGTAAAATTAACTCACACATTTGCCATGAAAGATTTAGGAGCAGCGATCTTGGCATGAGTATTTCTAGAGACAGGGAAAATCATAGGTTGATTTTGTCTCAAGAGGATTATGTGAATAAGGTAGTGGAGAGGTTCAATTTGCAGGATGTAAAACTGGTAAGCACACCTATGGTTGGATAGTTCAATCTGAGCAAAGAACAATGTCCTAAATCACATGATGAGGTTGAGTACATGGTATGTACTAGACTTGATATTGCCCAAGCAATGGGAGTTGTTAGCAAGTTTATGGCCAATCCAAGAAAGGAGCACTGGAAAGCAGTTCAGTGGATTCTCAGATATCTGAGAGGGACCATTAGTAGGCATTAATCCTATGTAGGGTCAAACACTTCTCTACATGGGTATGTAGATTCGGATATGGTAGGTGACTTAGATGGCAGGAGAAGTACCACAGGATATGTGTTCACTGTTGGTGGAACGGTGGTTAACTGGATTTCAAAGTTGCAGAAGGTTATTGCCCTATCTACTATAGAGGTAGAATACATTGTAGTCACAGAGGCTAGCAAGGAAATGATATGGATGACTCGGTTCATAGAAGAGTTGGGAAAGGAGCAAGAGAGTTGCAGATTGTACAGTGATAGTCAAAGAGCAATTCATTTGGCAAAGGATTCAACCTTTCATTTAAGAACCAAACATATACAGCTTAGGTACCACTTCATTAGATAGGTATTGGAGGATGGTCAGTTGAAGCTAGAAAACATCCATTCAGATATGAACCCTATTGATATGTTAACAAAGCTAGTAACAAAGGAGAAGTTGAATCTTTATTCAACCTTTGTTGGTCTTCAAGATTGAACTTGAAGATGGAGAAACAAGCCAAAAACAAATTAGAGGATGTTGCTATACAGGTACAGGTACAAGTGCAACTGTTTATCTTGAAGTGGGAGATTGTTGAGTTGTAGAGCTAAAAGCTTCACTGAATGTGCAAATGTGGAGGTTACTAGGTTACACATTAATCGACATCAGTCAGGCCAATCGACATTAGTTATCTCTAGCTACACAGTAACTATCATCGGTTATGAATCAGCTGACATCAGTCATCTCCAGACAGACAGAGACCGACATCGGTCATCTGTGCATTTTCAGAAATGTTTTAATTTTAGGAGAATAGTTAGTTTACATGTAAAGACTAATTTTAGTCTTGAGTTTGCATTTATAATTATTGTTTGGTTTGGGATCTATTTAAGAGACCCATGGGGCTATATTGTAATCAAAAGGAGGCAACAACGGTTGAGTTGATTGTCACTTGGAAGGTAGGCAACAACAACCATTGGGTTGATTGTCACTGGAGGGAACAACAACTCCGTATTGAGTTGATTGTGATTGTAATTGATTGAAAGAGAGAGCTCTTGAGGGAGAATTACTGTACACCCAAGAGGTGTGGGAAGAGTGAGATTTATTCATTGTATTTCTTTCTGGAAGAGTGTAATACAAGATTGTATTATTTCTCGTATCTCCTATTCTTTACTATTTCTGATTTCTAGTTACTTATTACTTCTAGTTTAATTCTGTGTTTAGTTGATTATACAAAGGTAATCAATTGTACTCTAAGGAGGATCCTAACATTAGTCTCAATTGATTTTATTTTAGAGCTACCAAAATCATGTAGCAAACATGATACAATCTTGGTAGTGATTGATAAAGCAACTAAAGTTGGCCACTTTATTGCTGGAAATTGGATAGATGATACATATATATTTGTAGAATGCTTTGTGAAAGAAGTAGTAAGATTCTATGGCATACCTAAGGTGATCATATTAGATTGAGATAAATTATTTACATCAAGGTTTTGGTGTATTTTAAACTACAACCTTTGGATCAAAGCTGAATTTTAGCTCTTCATATCATCTAAAAATTGATTGGAAAATAGAAAAACTCAACCAAGTGGTTGAAGACATGTTGTGTATGTATGTAATGGATCAAAAAATAAAATGGAAGGATTATCTTCATCTAGTTTAATTTGCATATAATAATTCCTACCATTTATTTATTAATATGGATCCATTTGAAGCCTTATATGGATGTAAGTGCAAAACACCTATTGGTTGGGATAACTTAGAAAATAGGGTAATTAATGGGTTTGATTTGATGCTAAAATATGGCAGGTAGATGGAAATAATAAGGTAGAATTTAAAGGCATCTTCTGACAGACAAAAAAATTATGTAGATCTTAAGAGAACTCTGTGAGAATTCAACATAGGGGATAAAGTTTATATACATGTTAGACCACAAAAAAGTTATTCTAAATTTGGCAAGGCTTCCAAATTGGCACCATGATTTTTTGAGCCTTTTGGCATAGTGAAAAAGATCAGCCCTGTTGCTTACCGATTGGCACTTCCTCCTTTTATTTCAAAGATTCATGATATTTTCATGTTGCATTATTGAAAAATTATATACTTGATCCATCTCATGTTCTGGATTGGACTCATTTACAGGTCATAGAAGAGGAAAAGATCCAGTTAGAACCAATGAGAATTCTGGACCATCATAGTGTTAAATTGCATAATAGGGACATACAGTAGGTTTTAGTGCAATGGGATCTTATCAGCGAAAGAATCACCACTTAGGAGGATGCTTATGTTTTCAGACAACATTATACATGGATTTTTTATTAAGTCACTAGAATGACTCCCTTCTAAGAGGGGGAGGATGTTATGATCCCACATTTTAATTACATTTTCTATTGTTATTACATTGACACTATGATGTTAGATTGGTTTAGATGTTGTTTAGGTAGATTATGTGGTACTTGATGCCACAATGTTGGCTACATACTTATTCTATACTTTATTATCTTATAGACTATTTGTTTTTGTTGATGATGATTTTATAATCTATATTGATTATTGATTTATGACATAATGCGATTATGCCATTTTGGTGGTTATAGGTTTTATCTATGAGTTAGGCAGGTGGTGGAGCTCGTAATCCTGAAACAATGATTTTTGAGCACATTTATATGACTGACAAGGATACTATTGTTTGATTATCCTTTAGATAATTCAATTTGGTTATTATTATTTTGTTAGGTGTTGTCAACTATGATCCTTGTGTTTGTATTGATTGATATACTTTACTATTTCTATTATGGGTTGTTACTTGTCATTATTATTCATTACTTTCTATTATTTGTTTATCATCCACTGCCTTTCCCATACTTGAATCTTCATTCTTTATTTTTGTAGGCTTTTTGAATCATTTTTGTTCTCTATTTGACCATATTAACCTACTCAGTTCATACCTAAACCTAACTAAACTACTTATACCTAACCCCTTGGAAACCCATGTCGCCCATGCTACCCTAACCCCCCCTTTGACCTTGTATTATTATCTAAGTCTTAGTGGCATATTATTTTAACAAATATATAGTTGTGGTTTGATTTAAACATGGTTTAAAATGTTGATGCTATGTATTATGACATTGACTTGGGTCAATGGTCTATGTGGAAATGCATTAAGCCTTATTTAATAAGGTAGGTGGTGAAGGTTTTGATGATACCCATTTGGTTATGTTAATCCTTGATTAGTTTTGCTAATCTATTTTCTTATTGGTAGAAGAGTGATTACTTAGTGAGTCTTCCAAACTCACCATTAATGGGAAAGTTGGTAGGATTACCTTGGGATACATTGAGTTTCTCTCTCCTCTAAGAATTTAATGAGAGCTGATGGGCATATGGGGAAAGGAATGAAAAGGAATAGGGAAGGTGGATGGATGACATAATGTTAGGAAGATGGAGATTTTTGGATGCAAATAGTGAATTGGTTTGCCTAGTTTTAATGGCAACCTGGTTAGTTTGGAGAACACATGACCTTGGGTGAGTTTTAGAGATTTCATCTTTTTTAGAATTCTCTGTGTGTTCTCAAATAAATATTTAATTTGATTTTTTTGGTTCAATTCTTTTTGCGTTGTTATAATTATAAAGAAAATTAAAGGCTGTGCATGCAAATAGAAGTCCTCAGACTTTTGGGTGCATAAACAGACCCACTATATTGATATATTAATATGTTTATTTCTTGTAAACTATAATAAACACACACACACACACACGCACGCACGCACACACACACACACACACACACACACGCACACACACACACACACACACACACACACACACACACACACACACACACACACACACACACACACACACACATAATCATTATACAATCAAATGGGTGGGGTCTGTGCATTATGTGTGTGATTGTGTTTTTCTTTATAAATGGATGAATGGTTAAAGAGTTAACAACCTTGTGTTGTCAATATATATTGATTATGCAATTTTTTTTTTAGGTATGTGTCTCTCCTTTTAATAATTAAGCCTTATGATGATAAGTTTGGTGTTCTTTCTTTTAGAATAATGATTGTGTGTTTGATGACTACATTTTGACTAGGTCTTAAAAAATTTGAGAAGTTTTATTGGTTATGTTTATTTATTATTTAGACTACGGGTGTTCCTTTGGGTTCAAGTGGGAAATATTTTGAGATATTGTCAGCATGTTATAAAAAGATGTTGTAGTGTTTTAACAGTGGAATATCAACAATTATTAAGCTTGGTGTTTTAAGATTATTAAAAATGCTTGTTGTCTATATAACAATGTTTGTAATTATGTTTTTGAAGGAAAAATGAAAGGGCACATTGTTTTCTAAGTTCATGGCATAAAACCTTTATGTGATCTATGATTTAAGGATGAATGGGTTATGTCAAATTGCATTTTGAAAACCATGTTCATTATTCTTATGGACTTTTGGACGTGTTTATTATTTGGGTTAGAGTATACTATTATTCATTTGTGTAGTATCTAAGTCCTTATGTTTTTATTGTGAGTGTGTTTGAATCATTGTATCGATCCTTCCATTTGGAATGGGCAGTGGTGTATTCATATCCTCATGCAGGTAAGTCTTGACCTTGATTTTTTGGCTTCTTGGTTATCTAATTTCAAACTATTATGGAGTCGATATTTTGAGCCTTATTTTCTTTTATGTGTGTATATACATAAGTATACACACACACACATATATAGTTTATATACACTATATTAATATCACAACTATGCTTCTTTATGGATTTTGTGTTATTCTTTTCGAACCGTGATAGTATGATATTGAAGCCTGGTTTCTTTTATGACCTTAAAACATTTGAATCAATATTGGAATCCATTTGATAATAACTATGTTATTAGGGTTTTGTCTATTTAATATGTGTGTGTGTGTGTGTGTACAGAATGTTATATTCCTTGTATATATTAGGTAGCTATGTTTTTGGTTGATTGTGCTAAAGTTCCTTATCTGATTGTTTGGGTGATATACGTATATATGGATATATTCATATAAAAAGTTATGTTTTTTGATTATGTGACTGAGTGTTTATTATGGCTAGGTTATTCGATTGAACTTTTTGGATTTCATCATAACCCTTCTTTCGACCTTGGGATTTTGATTAGTCAAGTCTTGACTTTCTTGGGTTTCACTTGAGTAGGTTTTATTCATCATTGACTTAGTTTATGTTTGTTCATTATGGATTTAGAAACTATGTTGAACTTAAAAGATTTCATTATGTTGTGTGTTAAGGTAGGGAGTCATAATTTATATTATGAGGATGGGATTGTTAATAATTTGACTTGGACATTTTAAGTTGGTTGGATCATATTTGATCTGTGATATCAAAGTCTTAGTTTATTATTTCTATTATGATTAAATTAATATGTATAGTTAAGTTATCTAAATAATATCAAATTTGAATTATTTTTATTACTAGTTGGAATATGTGTGTTTCATTCTTGGACTAGACCTGAATAGTTACATGTATATATTTTGGGTTCAGATAATTAAAGATCTATCAAAAAATTAGACCAGGATCAAGTTGGATAAAATTTAAAGATATATAATGGATTAATATTAATCTATTTTATTTCATTTAATAGTCTAAGTTAACTATCCTCAACCTTAATCTATACTTTGATGGTTTCACCATTCCTGTCTCACCTTGGAATGAATTGTTTATGTTGTATGTGCATTTTGGGGTGTTGTGTCTTTTGTTCAGAGATAGATGTAATCAAAATTCATTACCTATTCTCAATTATTGTAACTAGCATCCTGTTGATGGTTGGGGTGGTAAAAGCCACTAATGGGGGGCTCATAGGGCTAGTGGGGCAGGCATGTCCTGATCAGTTGGTTCATGTTTAAATCTTGTGTCGATGACTTCATATGAAAGATGGTAACAAATATATTTATTGATTTGATTATATATTAGTATAGATTATCAATGTTAATTTTGGTTATTATAATGATATGGTTGGCTACTAATAAATATTGTGAATAGATTTTAGAATGAATTATTGAGCAAATAAAATAAATATTGACTAAATCTTTTGCATAGGTACTTGAATTGTATTTTTAATAAAGCTAAACCATATTTCTTATGATCATAGTAAACAAGAATTGTTTGATTATGTTACTAATTTATATGTTATAATAATCTAAAAGCAGGTTTAGATAATACTTGTTCATTGATATGCTAATTCTCGTAGCTCTAACATTCTAGTACAAGAATGATTTTGTTCTATTAAATATAAACATCTTTAAGTATATCTCTTTATGAATCTTAATGAGAACCATTTAAATGTGTCATGGAAAATCTATTTATAGAGATTTGTTCCACTTAGAAATTTAAAAAAATATGAATTATGTTATTATGAAGACTAATATTTATTTCAGTTTGCCATTCCATGAAAACATAAATACTGAGATGTTTTACATATAACTGTTTCACAATTGTATATTTTAGAATGAATAAGTTTTTAATTGTTTAAGTTTCCTTACATGGAATGCATATACATTGATACTTTACATTAGTTACTTCTATTCAAAATGAAAGAAGTGGCATAGCATTCACCTTCGTTGGATCATTAATTAGATAGTTGATTACTCTCATTTATAAATGCATAGTTGCATTTGGAACATCTAACCCTTGAAATAATGTCTAATCTTGATAGAGAGACTGTAGGAAAAATTAAATAAATATGTTATTCTATCATGCACTACATGTTTATTGGTTGTGTGCAAGGTATGTTGTCGATTATAAAATGTCATTTCTCTAATTTATGAATGATTATGAAATCTAAAAGTAATTCATAAATAATTATAGCAATGGCAAAAGAACTAATCACTCTTAATTAATGAATTATCATGCACAATGATTTAATTTTTTAATTAAATGAATAATTATATGAAACTATAATGAAGTCCAAAAATGATAGATAGCTATAAGATTACACTTCACTGTTCCTTTAGCTTCCTTCCCATGAGCTGAGCTTGTTGGTTGGATACCTCAACTGCCAACATAAATTTTTATAAGAGTTCCTTAATTGGAACCTTTTATTTGGGTTCCACTCATCTTGAAACTTGAATGAACCTTTGGGTTTATGTTTCTTGAATTCTACCATTGTATGCTATCTAGTTTTGGTTTGCCTAGTGAAGTGCAATGAATTCATAACATAGTTATAAGCAATCACTTATGACTTAATTAAAGTTATTGAGTAGATAAATTCTTGAATTCATTATTTCTGATTATGCAAGATGTTTATTTCATTTATAAATCATAGATTTATGTGTTAAACTCATTTATATCATTGGCTATGCTAATTTAAAATAGTCACTTAGAGTATGGATTAACATAGCTTTGTCTTGAATTGTTATAAAGCGTGAATGATATATGAATAGTACGATGAACTTAAACATTGTAAGGTGTTGTAACCTAGCCAATATAGCTAAAGAGTGTTGTACTAAATATGTTCTCTTATGCTTTATATAATTGTTGCATGAATGAATAAAAATCTACAAGTGTGGAATTAATTATGTTTGCTGATTTTTAGAGTACTTGTCTAATTATATAGCATGTATCATGTTTTAAACACATAAATGATCTAACTAATAACTTTAAAATTTTAGGGCTGACCTTATCAGTTAAACCAGTTCTTTAACTTAACCATCCTCGAGTGGGACTAAAACTCAGTGAGGAGAGTGAGGCATTTACCTAGGGTTAAGGACCTAGAAATGGTCCTATGAGGAAGTAAAAGTGCCACTTATGGCACTCAAGACTTATTAATGTATGTGTACATTGATACACCCTAAATCCCATAATCCCTCTAAAATAACTAGCCTCTTCATAGTGCCTTTTGTATGTGTTTACCTCTAGTGAATTACCTCATTTCCCCTCCAATTCTAGTCACATTAGTGCGTAGTAAATCAAACATTTCATTATGTTAGCAAGTGGGCCTAAAACATATCCAAAGTGTACTCTGATATATGATTCCAATTTTTTTTTGGGTTGTTTCACAATATATGTGATCCTAACATGTTCTTCATTACAGAATGGTAAAACTATCTTTCGAATCTTGCCTCTTTATACTATTTATTTACAAACTTAATCTATCTCTTAGAGGAGTTGTGTCTTTTCAGATCTATCCCTTTTGATATAAACTTGAGCTACTAACCTATCATGTTTCTATTTTTTATAAAATAGGCATGCATAATTACAAATGTTTGGTGTTAAAATTTAGAAACATGTGTTCAACCATCATTGCCTTCTCAATAAGTTAGTGCATTTTATCCTCATAGTCATGTAGTTCCCATGTGAATTTGATTTACACCTTTTGTAATTTTATTTGGGTGCTCTCCTTGGTTCCCTTGCCTTTATCTAGTAACTTAACCACCATCAAAATCACTTTGTTAATATACTTAAATCATTCTAGGTTAATCCCATCCATAAAACTAGGTTCTTATTTCATAATGCATCGACAAAGATTTAATGTTTTCAGTTCCATGGTGGTCAGTATTTGTTTTTCTTACACATGTTAATTATATACATATGTCAAATGTTATTTTTAGCTAAAATTGGTGGAACTATTGATAAATTTTGTTATGTCACCTCAATATCCATTTTTACTAGCACTTTTCTAGCCTCAGCCTCATTGAGCTTCGTAGGATCAAAAAATACAACATCACACTCTCCCCCTACTTGGTTTGGATTCTGCTCTTGGATGTCTTTAACTAGTACTTTGACAAAGGGTTCATTCATATGGGTGTCAAACATGAAGGACATTTGTTAGTGTGTCAATGTGGTCGCACTCCCCAATTTTATTGAGTTCCATAAATACAAATCCCTATCCCTTACCTTCCTTTGGTACCTTTCATGAGTTATTAATTTATCATCATAAATATCAAACTTAGTAATCATTCTATTTGATGTTCAAATTCACTTACCACCTTCCATTTTTTAGCCTCTTCTTTTTTTGATGTCTCAACCTTTATTATTGAAAACCACTTTGTCTTTCTCATTACCCTCTTCTTATTTGGTGCTTGATTCACCTTCATTTTTACTTCCCTTCTTTGCATCCCCTTAGAATTATGCCATTACATCCATTTATGCCTGAATTTCTATCATGGACTTACCCTTGCATCAAAATCTCTCTCCACATCTTGCATGTTCAAGGTACCCTATTTTTATACAGACTCACCTTTTGGTATATTATCTTGTTACTATTTGTGTGTCGATTCTATTGAGAAGGGATCTAATCCTACCCCCTTGGCTATATTGGATAAATATTTTTCTAGGGTTGGTGCAATACTATACTTAGGTAGGGATAGTTGAGTTGGTGGTGAAGCTTTTAGGGGTGAAGGTATGGGTGATATAATGGGTGATGGAATGTTGGGGATCATCTATTGCGTAATGGTGGTGTTTTATCTCTCTAGATAATATTTTTGATGTTGTAAGTACACTTATATCTTTTCTAATTGAACATTATATACATCCAAATCAATGTGCTTAAAGTATTCCCCTATAGTTTCAATAATTATACACTTAATATTATTAGACTTATCTTTCCCACTTAATGATTCTTTACTAACTACTTTAGTTTTACCCGAGAAGACAACATTATTTTCCTTCTCTTGCATTCCATGTCTCATGATCTTCTTCCTTGGCTTTAGAGTAAAATACAACTTGTGTAATTTTTTTTCTATCATTTCATATATTTTAGGGTAGATGGTAGTGTCATCATCTGAATCCTCCTCATCCCTTAGAGTGATATTTCTTAGATATACAAACGTTTTCCATAGGGTATTTATATCCTCATCAATAGGCATATCATTTAACTCTATATTTTGCACATTGGATATTATTGCAAACCCATCTTAAAATTCGTACTAAAAATCCATATGGCAATCTAAGCCATCATAATATGATACCATCATGAAGAATAATATTATCAATGGATGGTGTTGCATTACCCACTTACTGTGCATTACCCTTGCATACCTTTAGAAATGTCCTCAAAATGTATCATTCATTCTTAAATGCTTCAACTAGGTTTGAGTACCATGTCTCCATCTTGATCCTATATTGTTTATTGTAAATTTAAAAGCAAAAGTGTCCATGGTACCTATTGGTATATGATTTGTCTACAATAGGTAAGGACCAAATTTTATCACCATAGCCATAAGGGATTATGATTTCATTAATCATAAAAAATATTAAAATAGTTCCATGTCTAAATATTTCTCCCACGTGGTGGGATTTTTATGTGATTTCAAATCTGTAATCAACAATGAATTTGGAAATATTGAATATGATTACCTTACACATTTTAGACACTATTTCTAAATTATATAACACCTTAGTCTCAGACCTCAATTAATCCTCTCAGTTTGAGACCTTTATGACTTCCACAAGTCTCGCATCTACTTTTTATTTTGCCCCTTGGCCTATATCTTAGTTTGACCAATCGTATATTGATGACCCAAGCCTTCTATCTTTTCAAGAATGCTTAAAACCTACTTATCTTATACCTCTTCAAGTTCTAAGCATATACCTACTATCCTTCTCCATAAACACTTGCATCCCAGACATACACCTACATTAATACAAGTGTCTTCCTCTAATGCAAGTGTCTAGTGCCCTAAAAGTCATCTAATTTTCAAATTAAATGTATCCTAATGGTCAACCTAAGAGATTTAATGTGAGTTATTTATTCAAATGGATTGTTATAAATACAAGATCAATCCTCATTCATTACTCACCTACACCTAACATAGACCAAGGTAACTTATCAAAAGCATTCATTCAAGCACTCGATAAAACAAAAAATTATTATTTTATCATATTATTATATCAGACATAGGAACAACACATACACAGGTCTAAAGTATTGAAAGAGCACCCCAAGAGCTTGATTTCCAAGTCACAAACTAGGTCACTTTTGTATTTATATTCCACATATTACATGATTCATACATAAGTCAACACATAGGGGAGAACTATATAAGTCTGAGGCCCTCTTTTAAGTATTGGCTATGAAATAATCACTCATTAATAGAGGAGTCTTTGGGGTAGCTCGACACCATGTGCCCAATAGCCCATTTTTCCCACAACCACTATGAGGAAGAACAACTAAGGTTTTTAAATTTGATAAGGAGTGATAATCCATGACCTAGATCTAAATACACTAGAGAAAAGGCAAAAAAAAACCAAAAGCATATAGGTGGTCACATCCTATTCCAATAGGTATTTTGTATAGGACACCTGTGTGCAATCCAAATACTAGTGTCAATTTAACCATCCAAGGCTGACACAAGTGTTTGAGGCTACATAAGCTCAAAATCTAAAATTTGGTGACTGTTCTAGATTAATATTCTAGTTTGCTTCTTGATTATTTTAGATCTATATCTATATTAGCATTAAAAACAAGTACCTTGTTTTCATTATCATTGTAATATATAAGATAGCTATACTTTCCATTTTTAGCATATCTCATCGTAATAAATTCAATATATGTTCTAATTAAGTTTTTTGATTAATTGGCCTACTATAGATTTGTTTATCACCCTTATGCTTATTCATTTCTATATTCTTAACCCTAGTCATTCCCAATCTATAAAATTTAGGGTTAAAAAATTGGTGAATCAAACATTTTAGCTCAAAACCCTAGGTGGTTTAACATCTTTTATTTCCTAAATTTTCTATTTGTTGTACTTTTTTACAAAATTTTGAATTTTTCATTTGTAAAAAGCAATGGAAAATGTTAATCAAAAAACCTGATTTCAAATGGAAGATAAATAAGCATTGATCACTTATCTCAATAATAACAAGAGATTAATGGATGTATTATTATATGCTACAAGAGATGAAATAAATAAGCATGATAAAGTTAAGGCTTCTTCACCTAGTGATGGTGAATCTTTAGAAGGTACTATAACTGATTCCATACCCATAAATCTACCTACATCTAGTGGAGCATACATTATGTCTTCCAACCTTTATTTCTTGAAAACACTATTGCTACATCTACCATAGAATTACTGATCATTTCAACTCAAATATTGGTTTCAATGCTTATTAATACTCAAACAATGTTCATTTATCCATTGGTGACTACTCAACTTGGTAATTTAAACCCTAATGGATCTAAAATTCAAACACTCCTTCAAGTTATAAAGACTTTGGAGGATAAAGTTACAAACATTGAATAAAAAGTTTTAAAGTCTCTCATGATATTGATTCCTAATATGTGTTGCATAACCATTTTGCACTTGAGATATATTTCAACCCTTTTTCAATTGGTTTTATTGCATCTAAGTTTCCATTTTAAGATGGCAAAGGTGATTCTGATTAACATCTTCAATATTTCTATGCAACATGCCTTGATTATGCCTCCAATGATAAAATTTTGACCAAATTATTTCCAAGGAGCCTCAAGGACTATGATTTGAGGTGGTTATATGATTTACCTTTACAATCCATAAATTAATTCAAAACTATTACAAATTAGTTTTTGACACATTTTTATATTAACATTTCCAAAAAGGTTTCCTATGCCCAAATAGCAAAAATTAAATAAGGAACCAATGAACCTATCAATGAATATGTCTTGAGGTACAAGATAATGTTGGATAAAATCACAAGTCCTATGGTGGATAAACAACTTTAAGACTTATTCAAGCATAGTTTACTTGCTCCTTTACATAAGTCCAATGTTTGAAAAAAGTTTAAATATTTTGATGACTTATGCCATGTTTTTCAAGACTGTGAAATGAAATGTATCTCATTGAACAAAATTAAATATGTAGAAAACACACCAACTACATATATAAATAATGCCAAATTTACAATCAAACTGCATTATAAGTTAAACCCCCTAAGCCTATAAAAAATAACCACCACAATTAATACAGTTTCATAGCAGCCTAATCAACTTATCTTATCTAATACACCAAGGAGATAATTTACATGCTTACCTAAGTTACCCAATTCATTACTCCCATGGCTAGTGGAGTGTCATCTTATATCTCTCCCTCATCCTATATAAGTTGATGTGAGTCAGACTCTACCCACAAGATATGATGCAAGTGCATATTATGATTATCATCAAGACCCATGGCATTCTATGAACAAATGTTTTACCTTGAATCATAAGATCCAAAACCTTATCGATGACCAAAAAATTATATTTGATGATCCTCCAAAAGAATTAGGTTCAAAACTTGGTGATCATCAAAAACAAATAATTATTTAATAATCCTTTGCAAGACCATTTTAAGAAAGAATCAGAAGTGAAAATGGCATACAATGCACATCTTCCTCTATCACATTATGGGCACCCATTAGATGATATTATTGGTACTTATACACAATATATAGTTCCTGTGGTTCATATACCTTCTATTACCTTCAATGATAGTGAGATTAAGGATGATGATGTAGATATTCATTTTTTATTCATTTGAGCACACCTTGATAAACACCCTATATGTTGTGTTATGATTGATAATGGTGCAAGCGAGTAGATTTGTACCATGAAATTAATTACACACTTAAGTTATACTCATCATGATTTACACCCTTATACCAGATTAGTTAGAGTATTTGATGGGATCTCAAAATAGATTCTTGGTGAGATTGATTTACCTTTATATGTGGGTCTTGCAAATGTGGTTACTACATTTTCAGTTATACGTTCCAAAGGTGTCTTTGATATCTTATTGGAATGCCCTTAGATACATACTCTTTGAGTAGTAACTTATACAATACATGGGTGTGTTAAATACATTCATGTCAATCAGGTAATTACAATTTTCATAATTTTATATGAGCATCCTCTTGAGAAAGAGAAATTTATACCCAGATAGTTAATTATCAATCCTATTAAGGCTAATTCACCATAAAAGAGTAATAAATAGACAATCCCTTTTACTAGGCAACCAACACTTGAGATACCATTACATTAGAGATATATAGTGGATTCTATGGAATCCTCATCTCCTATGCACCATATTTATATATCCAGAGCACTTAAACGTGTTCTTTTTACTATTGATCTAAAAAAACCATAGATAACTCAATGATGGGTTCCAAAAATACCTACTCCTACTACTCATACTATTTTTCCAAGACCATAGAGTCCTATTTTACATACATAAAACATCAAAAATACTATAATGTTAGATATTTCACCTATACTTGATCCTTAGCAGTGTCACTAGTTTATTACACTAGGTTAAAAATGGGGAGATATATATGACCATCCTTTAGATGTAATCATATGATAGTATTTTATTTTTTAATATTCCTAAAATACCAAAAAAATAATAACATTCAAAAATCCAAAAATATTTCTAGCATCTATAAATTCTATTAGTTCCTTGGCATATATGTGTTAGTTCCATGTTGATGGATAACATATCAATTACTTTTATATATTCATGATTTGATTTGAGTGTGATATAGGCATGAAAAAATACATGATTTACACACTTATGGATGTTGGGATTTCCCTCTACTTAAGTCACAAAGATGTTGGGGATATCCATCTCTATGATCACAATAATTTTAGGTTATATCATTATATGGTCACTTTAAATTATCATATTTTGAGCTCATATATGTACTTACACATGCCTTTATCTATGATTATATCTTCTACAATGTATTGAATATACTATGTATTTGATATTTTTTGCTAACACATTAGATCCATGGGCTACTATGATATGTTTGCATTGGTTTATTTTGATTTCTTGTATGCACTTATTTAAGTATCTTACCTTGCTATTATCTTATTTATTGATCATTTGAATATGCTCCATTGTTTGTGTTTATTTTGCCTTTGTTTGATTCTTTGACATTTAAATATGTCATTGATTATTGTATGTACATTTGAATATGTCATTCTTAATTTTTTGGAAATTTGACTAAATCATGTTCATTTTATTGTGGGGCATTTGAACATGCCCCTTGTTTATAATCTCCTTGGATCATTTCCTTTTGACTTACTTTTGAGTGATCCCATGTGTTTGATTTATTTGCTTGTTGAGATTATACCATTACTATCTATATGTTTCCATGATATTTATCAAGAATATTAGCCCTCAATGTGATCACATTTTATGCACTTCAATGATACATTTACCTACACATGTTCTCTTATATGCTACATGGTTCATTCATAGTTATATAGTTATATAATCCCTTTGAGGTGAGGTAACTAAAAATTCCTATTCTTTCCTCACCTCAAAGGCTTGAATTTCATTGGGGGAATGTCACAAAGGCATGAATTTTGCACATTACAATTTCAGATTTAGTGGGGACATGTCATAGAGACATGCACATTCACAACTTTATATATACATTAGAGGCATGTTTTGGAAACATGTTATCCACATTTATTCAGTATTCAACATACCCATATTATAGTGGGGGTATGTTTTGAAAACATTTTCTCTACATTGGCACTTATATCAATTTTTAAATTTCTCCATATATATTGGGGGCATTCTTTGGAAGCATGTTCTCCACACTTATATAATTTTTGAATTAGTCAAAGCACACAATTACATGATTTAGATTCACATTTGTGGTAGAATTATATACATTGGTATCATTATTATACAAAATTTCAGCATGAGACATAAAAAACATGCATATGATATGCAATATGTGCCTAATATTACAAAATCCAAATAGTTTAATATTCAAAATACTTCAAGGACTGTCACCACCCACCAAGTTAGAATTTTATGAAATATATTGAGCTAATATAAAATAGTAGTTGGTTCAATTTTTAGTATGGTTTAGATCATTAAATTACTCAATCTTGATAAGTTTTAGGTTGGAATTGATTATATCATCCAACCTCACTAGTTTGATAGTGTGAGTTGACTAGGTTCACTCACACTCACTAGGTTATAAGTATGATTGGGTTGTACGGTTCAGCTAGTCTCAACTGCTAGGTCATAATTCATATTTGTTCCAAGGTTGGGTTAATGTTCCCTCCTATCTCTCTCTCTCTCTATCTTGTTAGATATATGCACTTTACATATTTATATATTTGTCTTAATCTCAATTTCAGTGATTCATAATGATATATCTTTCAAATCAAGTTGCTAATAGACAAGATAGTTGTACCAATACACAAGTGTACTTATAAATATTTATATTTCAATTTTTATCATTTGTGATGCTTTCAATTTCAAATTATATGCATTGATTATATACTATAGCATGATTTTGGTTGCAATCCAATCCTTAGTAAAGCACTCAAGTTGGACTCAAACAAAGATAAGGTGTGTTATACACACCCAAGTACACATTCCTTTACTTTAAACTAATAATTTCATTACTAGATTAAAGGAATGGAAAATGTAGACATTATTTATGAATTACATATCATCTCAATCTTATACACTTGGTAAACTTAGAAATTGGTTGTTCCTCTTAGTTCTAAACCTTTCTCACTTCCACAAGTATTGCATTTGATCTCTCTTGTGACCTTTAGCATATCTCGTAGTTTGACTGGTATTATATTAATGACCAAAAGCCTTATATCTTGTCTATAATGCTTAAAAATTGTTTATCTTATGTATTTACAAGTTTTGAGCCTGTACCTACTTTCCTACTCCTTGAATAGTTGCATCTTAGACATACACCTATGTTGATACAGGTGTCCTACTATGATGCAAATGTCCAATGCAATGAAAGTCATATAATTTACCAATGAAATGTATCCTAATGGTTAGTCTAATCGATTTAATGTGAGTTATTTATCAAAATGGATTGGTATAAATATAAGATCAATCCTCATTCATTACTCTCTTACACCTAACATAGACCAAGGTAACTTATCAAAAGCAATCAATCAAACACTCGATAAAGAAGAGTTTTCCTATTTTATCCTATTATCATATAAGTCATAAGAATGTAATATACATAGGTTTTAATTACTTAAGGAGGAATCCAAGATCTTGATTTTCCAAGTTACAAGCTAGGTTACTTTTGTACTTGATTTCTACATATTACATTATTCGTACACAAGCCAACATATAGGGGAGAACTACATAAGTCTGAGGCCATCTTCAGAGTATTGGATATGTAGGAAACACTCATTGATAGAGGGGTCTTTAGGAAAGTTTGACACCTTGTGCCCACTAACCTATTTTTTTCACATCCACTATGAGGAGATAAAACCAAGGTTTTATTATTTGACAAGGAGTGATAGTCCATGACCCATATCTGAATGCACCAGAGTGAAGGCAAAAAACCCCAAAAATATCAAGGTGGTTTCATCCTATTCTAATAGGTATTCCATACATGATACCTGCATCTAACCCAAACATTAGCATTGATGCAACCATCCAAGGCTAATGCAAGTGTTTGAGGCTATAGAGGCCCAAAATCTAGATTTTGGTAATTGTTCTCAAATATTCTTCTAGTTTGATTCCTACCTATTCCAAATCTAGATCTGTATTAGCATCAAAACTAGATAAGTATATTATTTTCATTATCATTATAATATCTAACATAGTTTTACTTTTGATTTTAGTATATCTTAGAATAATAAATCTAGTATATGTTCTATCTAAGTTTTAAAATTAATTGGTTTGCTATATATATGTTTATCACCCTTATGATTATTCATTTCTATATTTTTAATCCTATATATTCCAATCTAGAAAATTTATGGTTAAACACCCATCCTATGCATGATATAGAGGAAGTGTTTGTTTATCTCTCCCCACCTTCTTACCCTACTTAACTTTAGACTAACCAATCACATGACTACCCTAGTTGCATAATAATCAATCTTCTCAATAAGTAAAATTAAATTTTCCTTATTGCATTTTAAAAACTATGTAACCCACTCTACCACTATAGTATTAGGCATTGCATCTTTTATATCTTCATAATAACATGGAATCCCTTTAGACTTACAAATGTACATTGAAAAAATCTTCATCATGTGCCCAATAGAGTAAAATAAATCCTCATGTATGTGTTATAATAATAATCACACCAAATCAATAGGCTTACCAAAGTATGGTAATTCAAACAACTATGAGTACCTTGATTTTAACTATTTTTTTTTTACTGTGGTATCGAACAAGATGACACTATCTACACTCCTCTTTCTTGTTTCCACCATGTATTCCTTACTTCAGTTTTCCTCATTCTTTCCTTCTCTATGGTTATAGTCCTCAATATTACATTGTGATTTATTTGATTCCCACTTCTCCATGTGCACATAAGTCTATCGGTATTGCATCTTTTTTATTTGAGATGATGCCTCTTTAATCTTAGTTTCTAATCATTTCTAAGGCATCTCCTTAATCACCACTATTTCAGCTCTTGCTTTATTTTCCATACAAATTCACTTGTGGATACTTGATGCTCTTGGTTCCTTGGTTTTTGTAGCCTTTTGTTTTTCCTTAATTTTTGTTCTAAAACCTCTCTAAGAGACTATGGAATTGTTAGCCTCCCCAAAACCCATAATTCGCCTTGGATTTGAGCTTCATAACATGTTAATGGTGATATTTTCTTCCTAAAACCTACAACTTCTTCCAATTATGATTTTCTTCTTCTCTTCTAGCCAAATTTTATTTACAATGGGTTTGTAATATCCTATAGCTATGAATTAAATGACCAAAGTACCTTAATTTCCTCAACCTTGTTTCAAATTCACTTTTTGTTTCTATTATATTAGTTTAGCACTCTATGAGGTCTAAAATCTTTTTGAAAGTGACAAATATTGAAAATGACTTGAAAAGATAAATTTATAACTCTTGTTGATGTTTAAGTTTTTCTAACATTGTAAACTATACAATTAACTTACCATTAATATCACTTAAACATGTTCACATTAAATGTGAGTCTAAGACAATTATAGTTTTCTTAAACAAATATAATTAATACTAAATATGTCATCATGCATAGTTATTGTTTGACATAACTTATGCCTCCCCCCTTTTTCCTTGCATTCATGGGCCTAGTGTGTATCTATTTTTTCTTTCACATTTCTCACCTCGTAGGCCTCATGTATCTATAAATTTTGTAAAATTATCTCACGTGCATCTACCTTCCATTGACTTATTTGAGTCTTCCCCCACCCCACACAAAATTTCATGTCTGGTCCTCCAATGCAGTTTATATTGTTAGTGTGATTATAAAACCTTTTAACTATTAATAAATTGTAAAAATTATACAAAAATAGAATTTTAGTAGATAGTATAATGCAATGAATTTGTAGACACATGAATTTTGTCACAAATACTTGATTATGTTAGTTTTATCCTTATTTCACTTTAATTGACATGAGCCTTGATCTTGACCTATTTTGACACCTCACTCTATCCTAAGAACTTACATAGATGTAGTTATTTGTTAAATTCTATCTAAAACTTACAAAAGTGTTCAAATAGATAAAAACACCCCTAAGCATATGTAAGCATATGTACAAATAGATCCAAACTCAAAAATCACATGTTTCCATAAAGGAAAAAATGTTTCCTAGGGGATAATAGTGGAAACCATCCATGTTCCCTATGGGGTGTTTTTGTCCTTGTCCCTCTAATGGTCATTTTTCAAATTAAACCCTCCCTTACATTGTGATCTATGTTTTTAGGATTCCTATTATGTGGTTTCCCCTTTTTGATTACTATAAATGCACATGTAAGTCACCTATTATATCACTTGGCAGTTTTAATATAGAAAAATACTTACACTATTTCACATTGACCAAGGCTTCCCTATTCTTCCCAATTTTGAATCTAATAAATTGAATTAGTCCTCAACCAAGTAAAAATCCTATTTTATTAAAGCCAAATCAAAGCACATAAAGTATTCAATCCTTATCAAGATGTGTTCATATACCTAAAAGTGCACAATTGCATAAATAACTCTAAGTAGGATAATTACATGGGTTTGAATTCCTTCTTTGGAGTATTAGATATGTAAGTAGTGTTCAGTCATTGTGGGGGTGATTGGGGTCAACTAAGACCATTACACTCATATCTTTTTATATTTGAAGGTTTTAAATCATTATAATCTCTATTAGGTTTTAAACCTTGAAGGATTTGTTTTCAATTCTTTAACACACATCCTAAGGGAAAATCTCATAAAATTTTCATTTAAGTTGTCGTGCATGATCACGATTTGAGTTCCTATTTTTTTAGTAAAATATAGGATCCACAAACTTAGGACTAGTGTGGCAATCCTATCCCAATTTTCATGATCTTGTCCTTCAACAGCGTCACTCTCAACTTCTAGGCACTTATAGAATCAGTCCATGTTTGTTAGTTTTAGTCTTCTTTTAGCCTCACACAATCAAATATTAGATAGAAACAAATAAGTTTGTCATTTCATTTCATAGTTATCCATATTTTAATTGATTACAATTTGTCTAATTTAGTCTTATTATTTAATTCTCATTGTCATAAATTGATTTACAACATTATAATTTATTCCATTCAATTAATCATAATCAAGGTTAATTCACTCATTGATTTAGAATATGATAAAATAGAAGCAGACTGAAAGAATAAGTGGGGCCTTATTCGAGGTTATGAAACCAAGTAGCTCCAACAAACTAAAAAATAATAATAAAAGTGTTACATGGGATGCAAAAATACTTTCACAAAAGCACTTAAATGTTTGGCATAAGGATCTCAATGAAATCCTTTACTTGAGTTGTTTGATTAGTCTTACATGGTTGCACGCTTATTACTACTTGTATGTGTTCATTAATAATTATGCTTATATTACTGATTATTTTTATATTTGTAGGTTTTTAATCATTGTAAGATCTATTAGGGTTTAAACCTTGAAGGATTTATTTGTAGGTCTTTAACACACATCCTAAGGGATAAGTTGTCATGCATGATCATGATCTAAGTTCCTATTTTTTTAAGTCAAAAATAGGATCAACCAATTTAGGACTAGTGTGGAAATCCTATCCCAAGTTGGATCATCCTATCCTTCAACATTTACTCTCTCAGCTTATGGGCACTTATAAAATTAGTCCATGTTTTTCAATTTTAGTCTTCTTTAGCTTCACACAGTCAAATATTAGATAGAAATAACTAAGTTTGTCATTTCATTTCATATTTATACTTATTTTAATTGATCACACTTTGTCTAACTTAGTATTAATATTTCATTCTCCTTCTCAAAAATTGATTTACAACATTATACTTTATTCCATTCATTTTATCATAATCAAGGTTAATTCACTCATTTATTCAAATTCTAATAAAATAAAATTAGTCTGAAAGAATAAGTGGGGCCTTATTCAAGGTTATGAAACAAATTAACTCTAAAAAACTTAAAAATAATAATAAAAGTGTTACATAGGGTTCAAAAATACTTTGCCACAAGTACTTAGATGTTTGGCATAAGGATTTCATTGAAATCCTTTGCTTGAGTCGTCTAACTAGTCTTACATGGTTTTGCACTTATTACTATTTCTATATGTGCATTAATAGATGTGATTATATAACAAGTAAAAATGTATTCTACACAACATAAACCTCCCAAAAAAAAAAAAAATCTTTGCATATGCCTTATTTTTTAGTGGGTCATGGTACCACTTAAAGGTGACATAAATTCATCTAGTCCCCATTGAAATTCCAAGGGGACATTTCACCATCTAGCATGGATAATTTTCATGTGCCAATAACCAAGATATAATCAATAATATATGGACCCATCCAATAGATTTTTAGTTTTACAAGATATTTAGTATACTTGGATTCATATAGAAAAATAAGTGTACCCTTACATAATATTTTCCCCTTAATGTGTTTATCATTGCAAAGTTTCTATCTAGCATTTTAAACTATCTAGATCCTTTGTATAATGGCGTGTGTTTCATATAGTTTTAAAAAATATACGAGGCACTTGTAAAGAGAATCCTAGTCATCTATCCATCCCACATGCATGATGTGGATGGAGGGCAATAAAAATTCCACTAGTAAGGCTATTTTTTATCTGAACATTAATTATAAATGTGTGGTTTGGTTTAGACATTTGTATATTATCCAATATGCTAAGATGATTATGGATACATGATCATCCTAGTCCTTGCACCCAATATCACAAACCTTTTTTATGAATTTACTAATGATTTTATTAAAGGTTTTGATAGTACCATTGGCCTAGGGGTGATACAAATTAATCTTATGATGGAAAATCATGAATTCTTCTAGTAGGATGTGCACAATTTCGTTAAAGAAGTGTGTTCCTGATCAATTTTCAATCTCAAAGGGCATCCATATTGACTAATGATATTTTACCCTAAGAAACACATTATTGTTGATGTTATACACTTATTCCTTGGAATGAAATTTTAACATTTGGTGGGATAGTTTAAAGCAGTGATGATATAGCAGGCATCGCTCCTTCGCATAGAAGGAAAGATTGGCTTTAAAAATTTAATGGAATTTTTTTCAAAGGAATATTTCATAGTAATAGGGATCAATGAATTTCATCATGATGAATAGATTTTTGATCCATTGAAATGGATAACACCTCTTATAATAGTCCTTTGCATCTTGGAACAAGGTAAGCCACTATAGGCTAAAAAATAGGATCTTGTGTATATTAGACTCACCAATGTAATAAACTCATGTAATTCCTTCATGAACTTACCTTGGAACATCAATGTGATGTTACTCCATAATACATATATATAGGATTTTATCATGTCCCATATTATAAATTTCATCCTTAATGAGTTGATACGGGGTGGTGTAAATCATCTGTTATCTTTTTACTTTGGTGGAGAGATTATTAGGGGAACACTGGAATCGAGGAAAGTCATAATATTCCTAAGTTTTTTAGGAACATGTTGAATATTAAATAAATACATGTTAGGCAGACCATATTATATTATTTTTACATATTCAATATATGTGATTCTAGATAAATGATCGGGCCCCAAATTTTGTTTACCTGGCTTCACTATTATAGAGAAATAAAATTATTAAAGTAACATGATCCAACGATAGATTCTTCCTTGGAGCACTAGTTTATTAAAAATATACCTGAGTGTTTCAAGGTTAGTGAAAAATATAAAAGGTTTTTAAATTAGGTAATGGAAAAAATATAAAGTGTGTAGACCATTGTGAGTCCCTCAAGTTTGATAGTTGTGTAGTTTTGCTCAGCTAAAATCAAATTATGGCTAACAAAATAGATAGGGTCGTTAATCTTGTCAATGTTATGTTGAGCCAAGATTGTAATAATGGATATACCATATGCATCCAAAATAAAATAAAATAAGGTGATCCAATCTATAAATTAGAGTTTTAGTGTCTGGTTAATTTTTACTTCAGGATGTTAAAGGTGTCTTACTAATGCTTAGTCCAAGAAAATGGCCTATATTTGAAAATTAGTTCTTCAAGAGATGAATTTATCTTGGCATAAGTATGAATGAATTTATGTTAATAGTCTTTATGATCCAATAACACACACACATCTCATTTATTAACCAACACATCCAATACAAAATGATGGCCACCTTGTTTGAATCAACTAGAAGACACTCCTTGCAGATGATTTGGTTGAGTAGTGTGTTAAAGGCTATTGTAAATAAACTTTTTTCATATTTAAAGATATATGAAGTTTTTGACATAATTAAAACATTATGTAAACTTTATCATTATGGTCCTTGATTAGACCATAGGCAATCTAATCATCAAAATATACTTAGAGATACAAATGAATGAAATATTTGAAGGAAACTATGACTATACATGAGAACACAACTGGTTGAGCCCAAAAAGCACCACATTGTAGTAAAATGAATCCCACTTTGTCACAAATGTGCTCTTTGGTTTATCCTCATCCTCATCCTAAACCTAGATGTAACTAGAAAACCCAAATGTGAACGTGTAAATTTTTCACCCAAACACCCTTTCAAGAATATATTTAATGAAGGGATTAAGGAGTGGATCCATGACACATGAAACATTGAGTAGAAATAAATATATGAATGTCTAAATTCACCCATAATTATTAATACATTTTACCATGGGGATAACCCATTCATATTCTTCCACAAGATAAATGACACTTATAATTACCATAATCTCCATATCTTCTTTTAGTTTGGCACATAGATTTGGATTCATGCAATATGGTATTTCTTTAAATATCTAACACCCTCATAGCTTAATCTTAATCTTCCTGAGAGAGAAGTCCACACCCTTCATGTACCTAAATCTAAATGGTAAAATATCTTGATATTCATAAAATAACTCCACAATATGAGCCAACTCCTCATTTTTGAAGTAATCACTAATGGTGGCAATATTTTATTCCTTCGTAGTCCTAATATTGACTTTGGTAGTCTTAAGAGGCTATTTGTATGATTTTTTCTTGTCATTTTCCATGACCACCAATTTTCACTATATTTAAGATGTTTCTACCCTTAGGTGGTCTGGGTTCTCATCAGGAAGTACCTCATCCACTTGGTACACAACTTTCTCCTTCTATGCCTAAAGTCGCTAATTGTGTGGCATACATATTTATTATCTTATTCATTAGAGTCACTATTTAAAATAAATTATTCAAATAATTTTGCAAGTGTGAGGCCATTATCACTATATAGTTTCTCACATGTTATTCAATAATAACATCATCCTCCATAATTGTGTGGTGAATCCAGTGCAAAGGCTTAGTTAGTTCTAGGTTTGGTGAGAAGAAAGAAAAAATGTGGATGAATTTGTTTCTTAGTGTTCTATAATATATACTTTCTTAGTGTGTCTCATTTATGACATACTATGCATGATCCCAAGTCTTCAAGGTTCCATAAAAAGCATGAACCCATAATCTAAGAGAGACACAAGGTATACTCTATGTTAAATTTCCTCACATCTATGTAAGTGTCACCTTGAATCATTTTTTTTCCATAATTATTTATCCCTTTCATGGGGTTGTGGCTATTCAATCTAGAACAAATATCCTCCTTGACCTTGGCCAAAATTTAGGAAGTTTGGCTTGTGTGTTCCTAACCATCATGCAACAATAATTCTTATGGTGTAGACCAGAGCAGTTAAATGATCATTTTCTAGTGGGATTCATCCTTCCATGACATTAAGGAATATTATATCATATTTAGATCAATCATACCAAGGAAGCACATTGAGTTTACCTTTGTTCAGCCAAAATAAGTGCTTCAATTTTTGGGTCTTTTTTAGAACCTATATCTTAATATATGAGGGGGTGGATCCATGTTTGGTATACTATGTAATTTTCATGGTTATGGATCCTTTTTTTGCATGCACTAGTACACATTATTGGCTAGTTAATTGGTAGTATTCCTTCACTTATTGATCTTATACAACATTATTGGTGTCAAAAATAAAATGTGCATTTCCCTAGGTCAAAATCTAACCAAATGCACCCTTCCTAGATTTATATTACTATGTTATTCTAGCATAGAGATTTAGAAACTCTTCAGCTTTATGTTCACCATGGTAGTACCCATAAGTAAGAAAAGTTGGGAAATTGCACTGGTAGTGTTCCAAAAAACCACACTTGTTATAGGTGTATGAAGGTAATATTATACTACGTCATTCACATCCATGTCATATATAGTCATGCTATTGTCTAAATTTACCTTGACCTTGATTAGAGGGCTAGTATTAGTCTATCACACAATACGAACAAATGCCTCATGAATTTCATCAATTACCCACAAATATTTAGTATTATTAGTAGAGATATTTAAAAAAAATAAATAGAGGTAGATCTTTATTTGATTTGATTTTTGTAATAAAGGAAAATTATAAACATTATGGCCTTCATGACATATTTTACATGATGCAAGAAGTGTGCAAATGCTCCATCATGTTAAATCATTCTTGATGTGACCCTCAATCTCATAATCGATGCACCATAGGCCACTCTTGGTATCATGTACATTGTTGGAAATAAACTTATATAGATAAGAATTCATTGATGTGATTTGGGCTTCTATGAATTATAAGATCCCTATTTTTATAGTGCTTACTTTTAGACACTTATTATTATACATATGTCCTATCAAGATGTGATTTATGTATTATTAAGACACAAGATGTTATTCGTCCCTTATGTTTGAGATAAATATCCTATATATTATGTTATTTTGTTGATTTGCCTACACAATAAATACCATATGCTTATATTAGATGATTATTCTATACATTATGATGTCAATAACATGCGTATGTATTTCCTCAAGTTAATTATTGATATGTTATGCCTTGTATATTCTTGTAAGCACTTTGTATGATTAGAATTACTTGTATTATTTGTTTCATTTAAATAATTCAACTATTTGTGTTACATAATTTTATGTGACCATTATTGTGTAGGTGACAAGGGAGATTGAAAATGGAACCAGGATTACATAGGGCATGAGTTAATCAGTGGTAAAGTGATGGCATGTGTACTTAACCTTTCCATGATTCAAACCATTCATTGTGTCGTATGTGGGCATAGTTAGAAGTTATGGAATTTATTAATACTCCTATAACCATTCAATCTAATGGATATATTCATACCTCTTCTTCTTAACCTTAGGAGTATCCTTTACTTTGTATTTCATTCATAAAGTGTCAGTGCAAGACAAATACGTGGCCCTACTAACCCAAAACTCATATGGACATATTAAACCAATTTTGAAAGTAGATTTTGAGTGTTTTATAAGTGATTAAAGGTGCATTAAGTCTCTTTTTGACTATATGATGGATTTAGAAATTGTTTGGAGTGTAGATGAAGCTAAAGGACCAGCCCATGTGCCATTTATGGCATGTGATAGTGGGATAATTAATTAGGGATGGAATTGATTTCCCATATGGGCTTGTAAGTTAGGTTATTTCTAGGGGATACTTGATAACCTTTGGCCAAGGATGGGAAGAGACACATCACCTTCCCATTCATATTTATAGTAGAGTTCCTAGCCTATTTGAGGAAGACAAGCCTTCCTTGAAACAAACAATTTGTCCATTTTAAAAATTTGAAATTAGAAGAGAGATAGAGAAGAAAGAGAAAACCAAATAGAGAGGAAGGAACCTTGGTAAGAAGGAGAACTTAAATTTGCACTTGTGGAGGAGTCTTTGTGTAGTTACCAAAGGAGAGCTAAGATAGGCTTATATGTACCCATGCTTTTTCATTTTATGTTATTAAATTTAAAATGAGAAGTTTCTCCCTTATGTTTTTTCTTGTTTTCAAGAGGTGTAGGGCCACTTGGCCTACCCACTTTTTTATCATTGATTGCCATGGTTGTGCCTATGGCCACAATGTTGGTTTTATTTACCACTTGGGCTCGAAGATGAAAAATCCACCATATTTTACTTGGATATCTTTAAAACCAATTTCTTTTTTAATTTTAATGTTTTTAGGATGCTCAAATGGGCTTAAATTTACTTGCCTTATTTTATGTAGTGATAGTGGTTAGTGAAACTGAGTTCCTATGCCCTTATACATGGTTTTCCTTTGCATAATAGTAGTGGTTTATAGAATCATAATTCCAATACCCCACTATATGGTACTTTGGCATGTTCAACTATGTTAATGCTATCATGTGGCAAAGAGATGGTAGAATAAGAGGGAGGCATACCCATATTATTCTTCTCCTTAAATGATACTTATATGTTGGAAATGTGTTTATGATTGCCTTTTTATCATTGTGGTTTTTGAAAATAGTGTTTTTTTTCCATTGCATGCTTGTGTTGGATATGGAAGCCTGTTATTCATAAATAAACTTGTACACATCCTAGATGTGTTTACTAGTAAGTGATCCTTGTCATGTTTTAGCTATCATAGAAAGCTCATATTATAGGATTATTATACCTTATACCAATGATGTGAAGATGCTCAGAGTTGGGAGTCCTAGGTTTGGGGGTGCCTAGGGTAGTCACCTAATGATGGCAAAAGGATGGGAGGCAAGCCCCTCTTTCAGTTGACCTTGTAGGTGACTTACAAATTTAAACTGAATATTTATTGTTGCTTAGATTTTTTAAAGATATGTTTAGATTCTATTGGATATTTTGTAAGCATTGAAAATGTAATATTCAGTTTTAACTTAGTAAGAAAAGAGAAGATACAAGTATGATGTACATCATGTAATCTAGTTGTTTGATTTCTGCTTGTAACCCTTATTGAAGAGTTTAGAGATTAAATGTATTAGATGGACATTATATTAAAATTAATATTGAATTTGGACAAATATTTTTGAAAATGATATACTATTGTATTTTACTCTGTGTCACAAATGAAAATTGAAAAAAAAAAAGAATTGATATGCTTCATTTTCAATATATCATGGAGTCCGTTAAAGGACCACCACAAGAAAATATTTTTTATGCAATTTTAAACTCATTTAAAATTACATAAATCAATTTTTTAGGTAGTATTATTCCTCAAGATCCTATAACAACTTACATTAAATTTTTATGTGTCACTATTTAAAAGTTATGGGGTTTTAAGTCAAAATCACTGAAAATGGTTCTTTTCCTTTGTAAAAATCCCAAGCTTTGTTTAATTATTCTACACACATTTTGAGGTATAAATAATCTAAAATTAATTATAGTGTGAATTTTTGGAAATTTTTAGCTTATTTCTATTCATTTCATTTTTTTGACTAACAATGCTCTAGTTATGATTTTTTAAAATTTGGTCATTTGTAGGGCTTTTTCCTAAAAGCCCCTTTAAAAGGGCATAGGCCACTTAGTGTAGGGTAGGCTCATTCAATTAGCCAATGGTCACCCATGTGACAATGTAGTGTATTGAAGGAACCCTAAGGGGGCAAGTGTATGTTTGATCAACTTATAATCCATGTGGTTAGTTGATCGCACTATGTGATTATTATAAGGCACGACTAGCATTTTGTCTATGTGGCTTTATATAGCCATGCAAATACCTTAAACCACTAGTTAGATTCTAATAACATGATAGTTATTTAATCTAATTATCGGTCTCTTTTTGTTTATATAAAATAATTTTATATTAAATTAAAATTAAACCTATGTTTTTAAAAAGTGCAACATGTGTTTTTTTCCATCAAACTAGAACCTTTTCAACTAAATATACCTATTTTGTATAGCTTATTTAGGTGTATCAAATGTTATGGGGTGGGGTGATCCTTAAATCCACTCCCCCCTAAAAAAAATAAAAATATTCTCTTTCACATGGAAATAGTTTCAAGGCTTAGAACATTATAATTTTCTAGTTATGAATCTTTTCTCGAGCAGAGGTGATTTTTGGCCTTGTTGGCTAGCACACATTCCTTAAAGTTATAGAATGGGTTGAGCCCAAAAGGAACCCACATTATTATTATTCCCTATATTGTATGAGACAAATTTTAAAACATAAAACTATGTTTTGAAAATAAATTTACCTTAAACATAGCTTGATGACCATTAATGGTTGTAATGGAGCTTAAGGCTCCTCGAGACCTTTTTATAAACTATGTGATACTGAGATCTCCTAGAACCTTTTCACGAATATGGTTAACTATAAAAAAAATTTAAGTATGCATGTATTGATAAATAATTTAAAAATTAATTTAAGTGAAAAATGACCAAAAACTTAGAGACTCTATTAACAATAATAGTCCAAGGCTAAGGAAGAAGAGGAATGATGACTATGGAAAAATCATCCTCCAACACCTCTTCCCTCCTTTCCAAAATATGATATTTTGGTTTAATGGTTGTTTTTAAGAATTTATGGACTTCCATAAGGGTTTATAGGTCTTCCTCACCTTTGACTGAATCTGATAATCAGGGTTGAATTGATCTAATGGCTAAGATGGAGTGCTCCATCCTTAGCGGGGTTATTTGTGATATTTTAAACCCATTTTTAGGTCGTATGGGGGCTTTAATATATTTTTAAATAACTTTCCTATTAATTTTATTTAAGTTAGATCAAAATTATACTTTAATTATGACTTATTGTGAACCAAGCCTTATGATTAGTTGGATTCACTCAGAGACATTTTTGAATAATGTGAAGATTTGGGTAGTGTCATTCAAGCTTATGGACTTCTATCATATCATCATCATATTATAGTTTATTACCATGCATGTGTCCTTGCTTGGGATGTGTCTATAATTGTGACACACATCACCTCTATTCCCTATGCATGTGTCCTTGTCAGGGGCATTTTTATTAATTTGTAGTTCATTGCTCATGTCACCCTCATCCTCTTAATCTTTTATACCACATCTATCATCCCAAACCCTTGTCTATCCATTACATCCCACCCCACATTTTTTCTTTCGAGTGGCCATCTAGCTCATTCTTCCCCACATGTCCCCTCGAGGGGGCATCACATCCCTTAATATTAGCTACTAAAAATCACCCATGATATGGTTTTTATTTGAAATACCATTACTCCTTTTAATTCATCCAATCACAATGCCCTTTCAAAGAGGGTAAAAATGTATACACATAAATTTTCTTGCTCCATTACATCTGAATGATATTCTTATTAGTTGACATTAATTTCACTCATCTAATTTTATTCCACTAACTAATTCCCCTTCCTAGCCATAAATCTAATATCCCCTTCCATTAATTTACATTTCACTAGCCTTATCCCATCCCATTATTCTATTAATTCCATCTAATCTACCATTATCCTAATCCAATACCAATTATCTATTAAATGGGAATTTTTAATTCCCATAACCGACCCCACCTAAACACCTACTAGCCTATCACCTAGGTATTCATACATCCCTAGGAATCCTAATCCTATTATTTAAATCCCTAAAAAAAAACCTATTATCCACTAAACCTACCCCTAATCCCAATTGCCAATTAAAAATTCCAAAATAACCTACTTACCCACCCACCACCCTACAATAGCCTTTCTTAAACCCCTAAAACCCTATGAAGAGATCTCTAGAATTAGAGAGTTCTAGAAATCTCTCCATTCTAGCCCTCTTCCTCTAGAATTATCTATTCTAGAGGATTCCATGGAATTAAAAAATTCCATGGAAAATACTCCACCCTAGACCTTGACCTTCCCTCCATGAATCTATAAAACCAACACACCCTCACTTGCTCAAGCTAATGAATGAAGGAATGAATGAAGGAAGGAAGGAATGAATGAATGAAAAATAAAGGAATAAAGAAGTGAAAGCATAACACAAGCAAGTCATCTATCAAGCCTATCCAAGCCATTGTCAAGCATCTCCAAGCAATCCAATAATCATATTCAAGCATTCAAATCTTGGATTAGAGCTATGAGAAGGTAAAAATTATGGTAAGCATGCCCACTACATTCTAATTTACCTTTTCTATCGCTTCTTATTGGTGTCATTATCTTTGGGTTTTCATCATCTCTTTCATAATATTTTGTTTGAATCCCAAATATGCTGCCACTAACCTCTTTTTCGACACCTCCATCTTCACCATTGACATCTCCCTCTGCTGTCCCTCCCTCATAGACTAGGATGCCAAACAAGATCCCATATTTGACACATTTCAAAATGATGAAGCTATTCTTGAATACCTTGGGGCAAGGACTTTCATGCCATTTGGAGAACACAAGATAGGATTCTCAATCAATCTACGTGAATCAACATATTTTGGAGAACAAGAGTCACTAAGCACACAAAGTGATGATGAAACATCTGAAGCAGAAGGTGAATCTTGTACAGAACCTAATAACATTCCAAAAAGTCCCATACAATCAAAATATTATCTAGATGTTGATATCAAGTTTCTAAGAATTATCACCTCTGACATGCCAAAAATCAAATACCCCCCCTAACTATTAGAATAATCTCCCTCACTCATTGAGGAAGTCATTGAAATAAATATTGGAACTGAAGAAAAACCCAAGATCATAAAATTGGGGGCATCTCTTATGCAATCAAAGCATGAAATTCTCACTTCCTTACTCAAAGAATTTATTGATATCTTTGCCTAGATCTATGAAGATATGTATATGCCTGGATTGGATCCTTCATTAGTAGTCCATCATCTTGATGTCTATCCTAATGCTAAACCAATCAAGCAAAAATTGTGAAAGATGCATCCAAAGGTGGCATTTTTAGTTAAGGAAGAATTGAAAAAAATATTGGATGCAAGATTCATTCATCCTATTGACTATTATAATTGGATAGCTAATATAGTTCCTATCTTGAAACCACATGAAAAGATTCAAATATGCACTAATTTCCATGACATCAATAAGGCATGCCCCAAAGATGATTTTCCACTTCCTAATATTGATATGATTGTAGATTTAACTATTGGTTATGAGATGTTGTCTTTCATGGATGGATTTTTAAGATACAACCAAATCAAAATCACTCTTAAAGACCAATATAAAATAGCATTTATCACCCCATGAGGCACATTTTTCTATCAAGTCATGCCTTTTGGCTTAAAGAATTCTAGGGCAACATATCAATGAGCAATGACTGTTATATTCTATGACATGATTCATGATAGTATGGAAGATTATGTTGATGATATCTTGGGAAAGTATCACTCACAATCCAAGCACCCTACAATCCTTCATAGGTTTTTGAAAGACTATGAGAATATAAGGTATGCTTGAACCCCAAAAAGTGTGTCTTTGTCATAACATCAAGAAATTTTCTAGGGTTCATTATCTCCAAGAGAGGTATTGAGGTATATCCAACAAAATTTTGATCAATCATTGAGATGTCACCTCGCTAAACATTTAAACAACTTCATAGTCTTCAAGGTAAGCTCCAGGATATTAGGTGTTTTATCTCACAACTCATTGATAAGTGTCATCCATTCACTCACTTGCTTAAGAAAGGAGCAACCTATTAGTGGGATGAAAATTGTCAGAAGGCTTTCAAAAATCTTAAATAATACTTGGCAAATTCCACCTATCTTATCTCCATCGGTTCCAAGTAAACCATTGTTGCTATATATATATATACCACTCCCTATGATATCAGAGCCTTGCTCACATGACATAATGATTAGGGAAAGGAATGAGCCACTTATTATCTTAGTCATACATTAATAGCATATGAGTTAAATTATATGCTAGTTGAATGGGCATGTTTAGCTATGGTTTTTGCCTCCCAAAAACTTTGACAGTATATGCTCAATAATCAAGTACATCTCATTACAAAAATAGATCCTTTAAAGTATATCCTATCCAAAGCAACACTAACAGGTCATGTGGTAAAATGGATCATGTTGCTCAGTGAGTTTGATATTGAATATGTCCATCAAAAATCAATCAAAGGATAGGTCATAACAGATCAACTAGTAGAAGCACCACTAGAAGCGATTGAGCAACTTACCTCTCCCTTTTTAGATGAATCCATTATGAGCACCTCATAAGTGGAAAGCTGGAAGTTATATTTTGATGTCTCCTTTACCACTCATGGATTAGGGGCAAGAATCCTAGTAATCACCCCACAAGGTGATCTCATTCCTAAGGCTTTTCATCTTGCATTCCCTTATACCAATAATATCTCAGAATACAAGGCCCTTATAGCAGGACTTCATCTTGCCATATAGTGGAACATACAACATTTTCAAGTATTCAAGGACTCTTAATTAATCATAAAATAAGTAAATGAAGAGTTTTAAATAAAGGATGAGAAGTTGCTCCCATATAAATAACTAGTTGACCAATTAAAAACAAATTTTTAAAATATCACGTTTGAGTAAGTGGCATGAGCTAATAACAAGGCAAATAACTCTATGGTTACTATAAGATCCCTCATTGATCTCCCTGAAGGAATTTTAGAGGGAATTTTTTTGATTGAATAATTGATCACTCCAGCTCATCATTCTTTGGCTCCTGCACAAATTTGTACCATTAATAATCTCATTCTCCCTTGGTATCATGTGATCTACCAATACCTCCATGACAACATCTTACCTCCTAATCTCACTCACCATCAATGGAAATCATTTCTCCATCAAGCCACCCATTATAATATTTTAGGTAGCATGCTCTATCAAAGGGGTTATGATGAAACCTTGTTCAGGTGTCTGACCTTGGAAGAGGCAGCTCAAGTGGTCTAAGAGGTTCACGCTGGCATTTGTGGAGGGCACATTAGTGAGATGGCCTTAGCCAAGAAGCTCCTTTGAGTTAGATACTATTGGCCAACCATGGAACATGATGCTTGTCAATATGTGTGTAAATGTGAAGCCTATCAAAGGCATGGAAACCTTATCCATGCACCAACATAAGAACTGCATCCTATCATGAGCCCATGGCCTTTCTCTATATGGGGTCTTGATCTAATCAACAAGATTAATCCTAATTCCTTAGATTGGCATAATTTTATTATCACAACTACAAAATATTTTACAAAATGGGTAGAGGCCATGCTACTGACTTACACAACTGGCCTCCAGATATCTAAATTCATTCTTAATCAAATCATTTATTTCTTTGGCATTCCTACCAATATTATCTTAGACAATGGCAAATCTTTCAAGAATCAATATGTTGAGGCCCTTTATTGAAAATACCATCATGAAACATTTCTCTTCCTCATATTATCCCCAAGGCAACAGACAAGAAAAAATAACCAATAAGACTCTAATCAAAATCCTAAAGAAGATAGTCAATCAAGCCAGGCATGATTGACATATTCAATTATATCTATCATTATGGGCTTATCACACTAATGTTCACAAAACCATAGGGGCCACCCCTTATGCCTTGGTATATGGAGTTGAAGAAATATTACCCATAGAAGTAGAGATCCCTTCTCTTCATCTCTCATTATGAGGCATAATTACTGACCATAATCACCAATAGGGCACCTATAAGAGTTGGAACTCCTTGATGAAAAATGATAGGAAGCCCTGAATCACCTATGGGCATTTCAAAATAAGCTCAAGAAATAATACCATAATAAAATTTAGGCTCAGGAGTTTGAAGTAGGTGACTTGGTCCTCAAAGAAAATTAGAAGAAAACTAATGCAAAAAGAAATAAGAAGGGAAAATTTGAAGCTAATTGGTTGGGCCGATACATCATTATTGCCCAATTTAGCTTAAGAGAATACAAATTAGCCATGCTTGAGGGAAAATAATTGGATGATCCTATGAACATCATGCATCTCAAGCAGTTCTATGCCTAATCTCTATATCTTTCATCTATAAGACCCATCCATCCCATCCACTTATATTTTAAAAAAATGAAAAATTATCCAATGGTGAAAGCTAGCTCGCTAGCACCTTAGGCAAGTACCATGGTAAAAAATGGATCCCAGTACCATGTTAAGGATAGCTTGGCCTTGGTCTACCTAAGTGGGAATATATAACAAGGAATCATGTTTCTTTTATCACAAAATCAACAAGGGCTACTTTTAGGGAATTTGTTGGATATGTCTTCTTAAATCATCTACCTATCCTTGGAGACATTATCCATATCCCCAAAATCCTCTATAACCCCATCAATCTATATCCACTCTTTTATCCCAGATTCTTATGACATATATGTCTCCTATTAGCCTTAGCCACATCATGTCAAATCCTTGCCATCCATGCAACCATACACTCCCACTATCATTAGCAAAGGTCAACAGAACATGGGGGTTACTATGACTCTGATTCCTGATAGGATAGTCCACACCCCTTTTATTTTTGACTTTATGATTTGAACCTTCTCCATATGCACTACATTCCCATATCACCTACAATCAGTTGCCTATCACTACATCATTATCATTAATTTTTCTAGTCACCATCATCATCATCATCATCACTTTCTAACCATTAATCCTCATCATCATCTATTATCTAGGACTACATTGGCTTGAGGTCTTTCAAACTATGTAGGTAGAACTTGGTCACATTTTTGTGCCCAAGTATAGCTCGACCACTATCACTCCCATCTCTTCATCATCCCTACCCTTGGCTTCCATCCTCATTTCGTAACCATCTAGAAGATTGTGAATGTTTTCTACTTAAGTGTGTGTTTGTACATTTTGGGAATAAGGATGGCTAGAGTTGACCATCAAAATAAATACTTGTAAATGGTTCATTCCATTTTAAATGGAGTTCCCATTATGCATCTTTAATATAAATGTCATGGCCTTGTCAAGACCATGGACATATCTCCTAAAGATGTGACATTAACATGGATTGCATATATGCTTGACAATCTTCCCAAGCCCCAATCCTACCAATCAATCCCAAGCCATATCCCCCTAAAAACCATAAACCAAAACTTTCCTATCCATCCTCATCCCATAGTCCTTCACTACAATGATGCAGGAGTGCCAAACTATAAAGGACAATCATGAAATAGGATCCATCTCCATTATACAAACATAAATTAACAAAATCTCATCATATGCATCCTAACAAAAATCACAAAAATATGCACATCGCTCATCACATGGTCCATATCATATAACAACATAACATTATAAATTAAATCAAGTACTTCAACATATTCATCATCATAATGACTGACATATCCATTAAACATCACAATGAGACATTATAACTAATTTATCCCATCTCACATATATCATAACACAAACTAATAAAAACTCAATCTCATCATATCAATGGGTCATAAGCACCATCACAATAAATATCTCACAATCACATCATCATCGCATTACATTTTAATCATGAAATCATAATATACATCACCATAAATGATTACAAGTAGGAGATCATCATCATAAATATAAAGAACATAATCATCATGAGTCATCATGTAATCACATGCAATCATATCAATATACATAACCATCATAGCACATGAATCTAAAAGAATGAATCATCACACACATATATAAAAGGTCTCCTATACAATATATAAAATAATGTCATCATATAAACATCACAAAACTATCCATCATGGCTGGGGTGATGGTAGTGGCTTGACCCCATACTCCTCGAGGGCTATCTCACTGATGACTGGCTCACCCAAAAAGATCCTACCCTATGCTCTAAATGTACTACTACCTCATAAAGAATCTAATAATATTGAGCTTCCCATGTCAATAGCATGATCTAGTCCATCATCCCCATCATCCTCTATCCCTGAAGGTCTACCCTTATAGCATCCCAAACTCTCTTATCCATAACTAGCTCCCCTCACCAAGCCTAAATCCATCCATGAAATGATTCTAGCTATCCTAGGGACCCATCTACCTATACCTATAAAGTCACAATTTGTGACTATGTATGATCAAGCTAGGTATCCTACTGATGTATCTGACTCTATAAACCTGCTATCTCTACCCATAGCTAGGATAGCTCACTCTCTCATTAAGCCACTTGTGCCTATAAGCTAGTCATATATCCCTGTGCATAGGTCAGTCTCCAATCCTCTTGTGCCCTCATGACCTATAACTATGCATGAAGTTGGTCCCACTCCTAACTAATACCCCCAATCTCTACCACTCAAACTTGGATCTCTACCTATAATCTATAAATAAATGCCTCATCATTAGTAGATTAGCTAGTGTGAGATAGTCTCACTCCTCTAGATGGTTGCTTGGGAATTTGTGGTGCCTAAGATGGTCCTACTCCTCTACATGGCTGCTTGGGAATCTATGGTGCCTACGATGGTCCCACTCCTCTAGATGGCTACCTAGGAATCTATGGTGTCTAAGATGATCCCACTCCTCTAGATGGCTACTTATAAATTTGAGGTGCCTAAGATGGATGTACTCCTCCAAATGGCTAATTAGGTGCCTATACCACTGATTGATCTAGACCCTATCCCTACCCATCACCCCCTACATCAATATCCATTACATCCTAGACTAGTCCTTATCTCCACTATAATGCTCACTCCTAAATGTGAGCTCATGATGCTATAACCCTCTATACTATCCTCCTCATCATCACAAGAGACTGAGTCAACTACCTCAGTACTCATCCCTACCACCATGCCTGATACTCGATTGTGACCCCTAGATCTAGTATAACTATCACAAAATTCCATTGGAATGGTGCCAAATCTTGGTAATCAAAGATAGCATCCAATCTCACCACTAGCCTCCCCCAATGTGGCCTCTCCTGCACACTCCATGCAAAAATATGCTTAGGATCAGGCACATCTTGAACAAAATCAAATTGGCAATGGACCCAATCCAGTCTATATCTCTCAATCACATAGTCTTATCTCCCAGTGATATAGTAGGGGGTTAGCATGAACTGAGTACATACCTCATCTCCCCACCTAAATATAATGCCTTGATATGACATATAAGTTATCTACTCAAGTCATAAGCTATTGAATGCCTCTTTATAAAAGAGCAAATTCTCTATATGCTCCTATACCACACTTACCACCACACACCATCAACATGCCATCACCTATCCTAGCTCTAAATTAGTGAGAACCCCAAATGGCTACTAAATCACAATGTGTTCTTAGCTCCATATCTACAATAGTAATGATGGACCAAAGCTCCTCACATCCCTATAAGCACCAAGATGTATCTCTTTATATAGGTGAGCTAGCATGATAGGTACCCATGCAAATAATTAATGATCATAAACCATGTCTACCACCACCTCTATTAAGCCAAGATTAAACCATCTCCCACTCTTATCCATTAGTAGAATTCCAGATATAAGAACCATAACTAGTAGTGTCAGTCTATCTAAAGACCCATCCCATCAACATCGATTGAGGTTAGTCAATCCACCATGCACACCAATTTGTAAACTACCACCTAACCACTGCAACATTTGGATCACCATCTATGACCTCTAGTAGATCCTAGCACTTGTCATTGATAAATGAAAAATCTTATAAACATCCTTTAAGGTAACAGTCATATCCCCAATCACAAAATGAAATGAAATGGTCTTTGAGTTCTACTGCTTCACTAGTGCCATGATCAATGCTCAGTTAATCTAAATTGGTGGCATGGTCATTACATCATGTAGCCTTATTAGATCTAAAACCCTATAATCCTCATTCATCACATACCACTTATCATGGAGTACCTTTGGGTGCCTTGATCGAGATGTTAATATGCCTAAGTGCTCTTGCATCATAAACACATAATTAGTCCACTCATCTCCCCCATTTTCCCTATTTACCTCATCTTTCCATTATCCTACCCACTTCACCTAATTCCTTGACTAAAGACATCTACTCCCTACCAATCCTCCCCAGTCTTTTTTGCCCACCTATCTCATATCATGATCCCACTAAACTTTCTAAGCAACCCATAATAGTGGTATTTCAATACTGCTACTTCTCAATCATAGTATTATAATACTGCTATTACCATCTCATGGGATTGCAATCCCACACTTCCCTAGTAGTGGGATTGTGATCCCACTACTCCCCTAGTAGTGAGATTGCAATCTTGCTACTTTGCTAGTAGCAATCTCACTACTCCCCTAGTAGTGGGATTACAATCCCACTACTCTTCCTATGAGAGATTGTAATCTTATTATTTTCTATCCCAATCTCATTACTCATGTCTATAATACCATGACTATGAGCACAATTCAAAATCATGGGATTTTAAGTTTATGATTCCCTAATTGTTTTATACCCTAAAAATACCAAAATGATCAACAAAAATAGAAAATGGGAGATACACTCATCGGTGGTCCTACCTTGAGCTCTTGTTGATACATCTGGACTCACTCACCATGATGTGAAGATCGAGGAATGTGGTCCATGGTTCTCATCTTGAGCTTTGGATCTCTACAAACAAATAATTCAAATGACCTCCCAAACTCACCATTGGCCTATATCAAACCCCCCTTCTCCCAGCTAGCCTTCCTTTCTACCTAATCCAACCTAGATTCCTATCCTCTCCAATCTTAGTTGACCCCTATCACCCTCTTTCATGCTTATTTGCTTAAGGAATCATCCCAATCATTTAGTCACTTGATCACATCTTTTACTCTTTCTTGTCATCATCATCATATTGATCAATTTTAGCCTTGATCTACACCTATCATATCTTATTAAATCATCTTATCCTAGCTTATAACTCTCCCTTGCATGCATCCTTGCTTAAGATACATCTAAAGCTTGTGGCCTTCTATCGTATCATAATCATGTTACAGTTTATTCCCATGCATGTGTCCTTGCTTGGGATGTGTCTACAACTGTGACATGCATCACCTCTATTACCTATGCATGTGTCTTTATCAGGGGCATTATTATTAATTTGTAGCTCATTGCTCATGTCACCCTTATCCTCTTAATATGTTATCCCACATCTAGCATCCCAACCCCTTGTCTATCCATTGCATCCCACCCCACATTTTTTCTTTCAAGTGGCCATCTGGCTCATTCTTTCCCATATGTCCCCCCGAGGGGGCATCACATCCCTTAATATCAACTACTAACAATCACCCACGATATGGTTTTTCTTTGAAATACCATTACTCCTTTTACTTCATCCAATCACAATGCCATTTCAAAGAGGGGCAAAATGTATACACCTAAATTTTCTTGATCTATTATAGCTAACTGATATTCTTATCAGTCGTCATTAATTCCACTCATCTAATTTTATTCCACTAACTAATTCCCCTTCCTAGCCATAAATCTAATAACCCCTTCCATTAATTTACATTTCACTAGCCTTATCCCATCCCATTATTCCATTAATTCCCTCTAAACTACCATTAGCCTAATCCAATTCCAATTATCTATTATATGGGAATTTTTAATTCCCATAACCCTACCTAACCACTTACTAGCCTATCCCCTAGGTATTCCTACATCCCTATGAATCCTAATCCTATTATTTAAATCCCTAAACAAAACCTATTATCCACTAAACCTACCCTTAATCCCACTTGCCAATTAAAAATTCCAAAATAATCTACCTACCCACCCACCACCCTACACTAGCCTTTCCTAAACACCTAAAACCCTATGAAGAGATCTCTAGAATTAGAGAGTTATAGAAATCTCTCCATTCTATCCCTCTTCCTTTATAATTCTCTATTCTAGAGGATTCGATGGAATTAAAAAATTCCATGGAAAATCCTCCACCCTAGACCTTGATCTCCCCTCCATGAATCTATAAAACCAACACACCCTCACTTGCTTAAGCTAATGAATGAATGAATGAAGGAAGGAAGAAATGAGAAATAGAGGAATAAAGAAGTCAAAACATAACACAAGCAAGTCATCTATCAAACCTATCTAAGCCATTGTCAAGCATCTTCAAGCAATCCAACAATCATATTCAAGCATACAAATCTTGGATCGAAGCTATGAGAAGGTAAAAAGCATGGTAAGAATGCACACTACATTCTTATTTACCTTTTCTATCCCTTCCTATTGGTGTCATTATCTTTGTGTTTCCATTATCTCTTTGATAATATTTTGTTTGAATCCCTAATTTGGTACATAGTATCTTAACTTAGAGGATTTCATAACTAAATTCTTGGGATAGATTGATCTTGGTTCTTAAAACCATTAGGTTTAATCTTAGCTATAAAATAGAGTGTCTTGTACGCCTAAGGTTGTGGTGGACCCTTCTAGGTCTAGTGACCCCTTTGAAAGAAAACATTACCTTTCCACTTAAGTGAAGTGTGATAGAGGGGTGATTGATTTTTCTTTCACCTTGAGTGGTGAGATTGGAATGAATTAGGATGCATTATTTTAAGCCATCCCATTTACCTTAGTTATAGACTCTTTTCTTGCAAGTAGTTTTGAGAAGCATTTGGACATAGTCCTTCTTTAGGATAAAATCCTCATCTATATGGACCACACAGGGTTATAAAGACTTAGGAAAATACTTGTTCCAGATGAAGGACTGAGAACCTCATGTTAATGTACATGGGTTTCCAATTGAAACCTATCCATGTACATAAGAACATTATTATATATTATCTTCACCTAGGGTGATGGATTGGTGATACCACATGGATAGCATTTTTAGAAAGCCTCATGTGGGTCACTTTGTTTTTGCCTATTATTGTGGAAAATGACCTTTGTATCCTTTTTGTAGTGAGATATTCCTTGTTTTATCCACATGATGGAGTGAATTTTCCATTGGAGTTTGACGTTGTTGATATTGGAGAGGGATATGCATGTTTTTATGGCATATTTATACTAAGTAGGTATAATCATTGATCTCCATAAAATACTTAAAGAGATGAATATGTTAGAGTGGTATTATTTCCTCTTGTAGCATGTTTTATTGGTAAAAAATCTATACATATCAAGTTTGGATGTTTATATCTAAATGTTGTGATGAATAACTCCTTTGAGGTTATGACCTCATTCCTTGGAATATCTACTTAGAGGTTATCATTATGTTGAACCAATAGTGGTTCAAAGGTAACCTTATTGATAAGGACCCTTAAGAGGAATGTGATTGTGTTTTTCTCATTGATAAGAAGGTTAGAGTGTACCTTCATACTTTTGGAGCATGTTGAATGGATTGATGTGTCAATGATAGTTTGAGTTCCTTGATAATAAGGAAATAAATTCCTCATAGATAAATTTTAATTCTATGGTGGTGGCACCTAGTTGAGTGGGTTGCCTATTGTGATCATATAAATTTAACAAAGAGAGGAGGTTATATCAAGTGTTAGTCCATAAAACCATGAAATCAACACACTAACATACTAACATCTCTAAGCCTAGATCTTAGGGGGAGCCTAATAACAAAACTATGATGAAAACACAACTAAAACATAAAAGACAAATCCTTTTACCTTCCTTATGTCCCCAAGATGGCTTGTTGAAGTGGCTTACTTAGATTGTGCTCAAGAAGTCTTCATCAATGGAGTGTGGTTACTTTCATCTCCTCTTGGCACCATGCTTGGTTTGGCTTGGCTTGATTTTGACATTATAACATTATGCATTTGCTTTATGTATCAACTCCAACATTATAACTCTACTATGTTTCAAGCTCTCCAAATGAAGAGCTCTAGGCTTGTATTTATAGATTTAACAACTAACCCCAACCTAATGTGAGTTAGAGGGTAGTTAGGGCTTGGAATGGGTTCAAAATTGACCTAGGTGAGTCAAAAGTAACTCTAGCAGAGTTATGAGTTGTCAAGCACTCATGATTTTTAATAAATAGGCATGTGTGGGCTATTTTAGATTTTGGACAACTCAAAAAGGTAATGATTACTTTTAAGATGCTCTTGATATTTGAATTTTCCTTTTTGATAATTGATTTAATTGCTCATAGATTAATTCAATTAGGACTTGAATTTTTTTAACATGGTAATTAATCCTTTTTAGGCTTTTGAACATTTTTGAATGATTTTAAATTAATTAATGGTGTATTTATTCAATTTAATTGATTAATAGGCCAAATTGATTTATTACATGGTTATAAAGACAAATTTGAGACATTTAAAAATTCTTAATTTAAATGGTCAATGGTTGGTAAGAATTGGTCTAAAGTCGGATAAGAAGCCATTGGTGGCCAAATTTAGGTGTTTATAGTTTTCCCCTATTTGGGAAGGTGTTGCAAGATGTAATAATAATAACGTATCCTCATATAAATATATTCTTTTGTAGTTACAACTTCAATGGTAAGGATTGAATTATAGTTTCGCCCTCAAGGGTACTGTTGGCAAAGGAGTTGACAAAGGGTCCCTCGAAAGAAAGAAGTGAGCGGTGAAAATAAAAGAAAATGATGTGTTGATAACATAATTATGTGTCCAAAGTTGGTCAAAATCACTAATAATGCAAGTGGGATAGTGTATAATGGTTTTCCCAAAGGTGGTTATAAGCATTGTACCTTGATAGTGGCAACATGCTAAGATAACACAATGATTTGCCCAAAGGTGGTTATAATCATTGAGAAGATGGAGCTACCCCACTTAGGACAAAAAAACAAGATAAAAACATGCCCCATATGGGTAAAATAAAGTAAATGATTTAGAATTGGTGATAACACAATGTTATGCCCAAAGGTAGGTAGAATCATTGAGAATGCATGTGGGATAATGTGCAATGATATGTCCATAAGTGATTATAATCATTGGACATCAATTATGGAAAACATGATTGATAGCTGATGATTAAAAATATGATGATGACAAATTGATACAAAGGATGAAGATGAATTGAGATAACCTGCTAGTAGGGAGATGCTCATCTGAACTAACTAAGGTGGAAATTCTTTCATTGTTTAATTAATTTGTTTGGGATATGATTGGGATTGTTGCTAGTGCAAGTGATGAGAAAATGTTGATACTGCCATTGTTGTGTAGACTTATTTAAAATGATTTTTTCTATAGGACATGATGGTAGCATCATGATAGAACATCATGAGGACTTGGCTGAAATATGCATAAGGACTGACTCCTGTGATCTAATACTCAAAGTAAAAAAAATGCACCAATGATAAAAACCATGATGATAATTGTAGATGTATGAATATGGATTGATTCAAGACTAATGTGTGTAAATAATTACCCAATGAACACACATAGTCTGAATCGAGGCAATAATATTGAAAGTAAACAAACAAGCACACAAACAAAACAAACAAGCAAACAAATAAATAATTGTTACTCACAATGTTAGTAAAAATGACACAACATAAATATGATGATGAACATTGCCCCTAGAAAATAGGTGATAACTTAACAAACAAATAAGATGGGGGAATAGAAGAAAAAGAAGGGGGTGGCTAAGTTGACTCCATATGCACTAGGCAAGTGGACACTACCTAAATAGTTTTGTAGATGATATATCTAATAAAAAAACACCAGGATGAATGTAGTTCTCCCAAGAAATGAGAACAAAATGATAACTGATGAAAAACAAACATGATGGATGTGATAGAAGAATAGGAATGGTCTTGTAAAATGGCAAGTGAGGGGGATCAAAAGGCCAAAAAAGATGGGGAGACTAAGTGACAAGTGATTTACTTGTGACTTAGTAAGGGTTCCCATAATCATTAAGGTAATGAAATGGTCAATATTTTTGGTTTTTCTAAATGATATTCAAATGTTTTTGACATTTTAGATTATCCCAAATCGATTGAGAATGATGAGATACTGAACGGTCCAAGCTCACAAAATGGCAAGAGCATGGAAAAATTGAAAGGATGTTTACAAAATGGTGAGAGCATTATGACAAAGGGGGACTAAGATAACTTCAACATGAATCAAGTATAACCCACCCAATCCTAAAATGACATAAGGTCATAGTAGTTACACCTTACAGTGGAGGAATCTAACTAGTGTAACATCCAATTCAAATAAAATAGGCACGGTTGGTATGATGTCACAATACAACATAAAAATGGCTAGTTGGTATGTCAAGACATAATAAACAAATATTGCCCCTAGTTTTCCCATAGGTGGTTATAATTAGGATAAAATTGATCAAATCAATGATACTAATTTTCCCAGAGGGGTTATAATTAGTATCAAGATCAGTGAACATTGATTTGCCCTTGTAGGTGGATATAATTAGGGTTACATAAACAAACACGATAAGAGGGGAATAATAAATGAAGGATGCAATTGCCAAAACTTTTGTATTACTATAAAATATTGCCTCTATCTAAAATTCTTGAAACAACTATTGACACTGATTTGATTCTTTGCATTGAATGTGAAACTAATGGATGAACTAAGGTCAAACATACTAGGATAGGATGTGATCAAAATATGTTAGGTTGATAGAATGGGATAGTAAAGTGGATAAGTGATAGGATAATGATAGGTGGGTAGATTGATAGGATGATAAGATGGTAGAATGGTATGGTACAAGGAAGAATATGGATAAAATGGTACAACTTTAAATGGTCCTCATAGACAATATATTGTATCACTCAAGCATAGTAATGATTGAGGTGTATAATGTTCATAGGCTCATCAAGCTCATCCCCATTTTGTGTGATGAGCCTATATGCTCATATGCCATAGTTTGCAATAATAATGAAAGGACCTACCTAGTTGGGTTTGGACTTGCCTTTATGCTTCTTTTCAGTCATGGTATTCTTTTGGTTTTCTTTGAGGACAAGATAACCAAGTTTGAATTATTTATGTTTTATGTGATGATTGTACTAGACACGGATTTGATTTTGATGTACTTGAGAATGGTTTGCTACATCCATGCATTTCTCATCAAGAAACTCCAGCTCGTGTAGGTGATCTACTCTATATTCTTCATCATCTATAACATGTTTCAAAGAGATTCATAAAGAAGGTAACTTGAACACAATAAGAAGAATGGCTTCAGTACTATAAACAAGTGAGTATAGAGTGCATCCTATTCGGGTACAGTGATTGGTATGGTATACCCAGAGGGAATATAATATCTGAAGGTTCAAATCATGACCGACATCATTGACAATCTTTTTTAGGATGTTAACAATAGTTTTGTTCGATGCTTCAGCCTAGCCATTACCTTGAGGGTAATATGCCATGGAAAAGTGATGTGTGATCTTGTATTTGAAAAATAGATTTTTGACATCCTTGTTCTTGAATGATCCACCATTATCAAATATAATGTCATAAGGGATACCATAGTGGAAAACGAGGTGGTTTAAAATGAATTTGTAAATTTCCTTTCTAGTCATGTAAGTGATGGATATAGCCTCAACCCACTTTGTGAAATATTCTTTGGTGGTGAGGATGTGTTTATGGTCATCTGATGAGGTGGGATTTATCTTCCCAATGAGATCGAGGCCCCATGTAGCAAATGGCCATGGTGTTGACATTGGTTTTAGAGTCTTGGTTGGGGCATGAATCAGATTAGCATGCCATTGACATTTATCACATCTTTTTACATATGCAGTTGCATATGCATCTATCATTAGCCAATAATAACCAGTATGTAGGATATTTTTAGATAGGATTGACCCACTAGTGTGGGCTCCACATACCCCTTCATGAACTTCTTGTAATTTTAGTATAGATTCTACTAAAGGTAAACAACAAAGCAAAGTTTCATCAAAACTACGGTGGTATAGGGTTGGTATGAATAAGGTATAACATTGTGTATTGTGGATGAAGGCTTTGGTTTGTTTGTGGGATAAGTCTGAGGGTATAATTTGGTCATGGAGGTAGGTGTATAAGTCAGAATACCAAGTAGATTTGGGACCAACAACATCACATATCATTGTAACAGTTGAAGGTGCATGAGTTGGTGCTTTTATATTTTAAACAAGAAATTGGTAGTCCTTTGCAATGTTTGTTTGTCAAATCAAAGATCCAATGGTAGCCATAACATCTAAAGTTCAATTAATTTACTTTGGTATATGTTCAAATTAGGTGTCAATAATCTGTTACTTGAGAGTGTAGACCATGGCCTTATATGGAACTAGCTTTTCATCTTTGGTCTGAAAGTGGTCTATAACTTGATTGATGATTAACTCTGAACACCATAAACCTTTATATGATGTATGTTCCATTGGATTTCCTGTCAAATCCTTACCATGAGTGCTTTATATTCAACCATGTTATTGGTATAAGGAAATTTGATTCTGAATGACTTAAGGATTAGATCCCCTTGTGGAGTGATAATTAGCCCTCCTCTTGATCCATGTGTTGTGAATGCTTCATAAAAATACAGTTTCTATTATTGCTCCTAAAGAGGTGTTCAATGATGGTCATAATGGGTTCATTACAAAATTGTAGTGTTAATGGATCTGTATCTGCAAGGGGTATTTTAGCAAGCTACTCTACAAGAACTTTCCCCTTAATGGATTTCTGGTTCACATATTCTATTTCAAACTCACTAAGAAGCATGATCCACCATTTGGCCTTATAAAGTTTTTTTATATGTAGATACTTGAGTGGATCTACCTTTGAAATGACCATGGTCATATTGTTTAACATGTAATGATGTAGTTTCTAAACTACAAAGACCATGGTTAAACAAGCTTTTTTGATGGGTGAATAATTGTGTTCATATGCTACCAATGTATGACTTAGATAGTACATTGCATGTTTTTTTCAATTATCATTATGTTGAGCTAGAAGTTCCCACAAGGCTTGATCTATCACTGATAATTATAAAAAAATGGTTTCCCTAGCATAGGAGGTAATAAGACTAGTGAGTTTACAGATAGTCATTTAACTATTGAAAAGCTTTTTGATAGTTGTTGTCCCAAAGAAATGTTACGCCTTTCTTCAATAAGTCTATAAATGGGTGAAACTTATCATCCAATTGATACCTGAAGCATATGATGGATTGGATCTTGCCCTAAAAACTATGGAGTTGCTTCAAATTAGTCAGTGGTGACATGTCTATTATGGCTCATACTTTGGCTGGATCGACTTCATTTCCCTTGTGAGACATAATGAAGCCAAACAATTTGTCATAAGTAATGACAAAAACACATTTATTTGGGTTGAGCCTAACTTTGTATTCACATAACCATTCAAATATCCTCCTTAGTATTTTTGGATAATTGGCCCTAATCTTTTATTTGCTTAGTATGTCATCAACATATTCTTCAATAATGTCATACATCATATCACTAAATATGACTATCATGGCTCTTTGATAGGTGGCCCCTACATTTTTAAGGCCAAATGGCATAACCTAATAACAAAATGTTCCACATAGAGTGGTGAACACTATTTTATGTTGGTCTTCTGGTGTGATTCTAATCTGGTTGTAGCTTGAGAAACCATCCATCAGTGAAAGCATCTCATAACCCATAGTGGAGTTAACTATCATGTCAATGTTTGACAATGGCAAGTCATCCTTAGGACAAGATTTATTAATATCCCTAAAATTAGTGTATATTTTGATTCCTTCAAGTTGTTTACTAAATGGTACTACATTTGAAATCCATTCAAAATAGATGATTGGCCTCATACATCTCATTTTTAATAGCTTCTCCAAATCTTTCTTTATCATTATAATAATGCAAGGATGCATTTTGCATAATTTTTGGTTGAATGGTTTAGCATCAAGATGTACCACAAGGTGATGGGAAACCAAGGTGAGGTCCAAATTAGTCATGTTAGAATATGCCCATGCAGATATATCTAAAAATTTCCTCAATAGGGTTGTTAAGACTTTGTTCTCCTCCTTAGTGAGAGACGCACCTAATTTAATCCACTTTGGGTCATCTAGGGACCCTATGTTTACCTCTGTTGTGTCTTCCACTAGAAAGGTCAAACCATCTTCAAGAATAGTGGGCAAAGATTGGAATTAGACTGCAATGGTAGCATGCTCTATTAGCATTGGTTTTTCAAGTTCTCCTAAGCATGATGAATCAGAATCCTCCAAAGGGAGATATGGCCATGTAACAAAAATAGTTGGAAACTCTTGTATGATTCGATTGAAGACTTATTGTTCTTCAAGACTGAATTTAGATCCATAGACAAGTTCTTCTTTATAGTGATCCTTAATGATGTGATCAAAATATTGATGCTCTTCAAGACTAAACTCAGACCTATATACAAGTTCATCATTGGTGGTCTCCTGGTCTAAATTTGAAGAAGGTTAAACACCCCCATCTAGTGGTGCCTGAAATAGGTTTTCACCACTAGACTAGCCTTTATCTTTACTTTTTCCCTGGTTATAAAGCACCTCAAAGAGGTTTCCACTTTGGGACCTTAATGTTTTAATTATTTTTTTGTCTAAGGGTGTTCACCTACTCTCTAAAATAAGCTTCAGGCTTCAATTGGATTGAGAATCATGATTTATGATCTCCCAACAAAACATTGTCCTTAAGGCTTAAAAAATCATAGAAGGCTTCATCATTTTGGAACTCATCAATTAACACATTGGATTCTTGTTGGTTCTAGTCTATAAGTTGGGGATAATATAATGGTAATGGATTATGATGAATAACTGATCAAAGGGTACAAATGGTGTTATTATCAAATAGGTTGGTTTGGGTTAAGTCACCAAATTAGGCATGATCAAACTTTGCTTCACTGCTAACATCATCATCACTAGTCATTGGTGATGGAACTCGAATAACATACATGGGGTCACCCCCATGTGGTTTATACCCAAGTTCATAGATTTCTTTGTACTCAGTCATAGAAATTGGCTTGAGTGTTCCCTGTTGATGTGGCTCAAGGCCTCCTCCTTCATAGTTTTGGCTCTCCATGATCCGATTAGGAATGGGATACTTGGAGTTTTTGTAACAATTAACTAATTTTTCATTGTATAACCATGATTCATCACCTTAGAGAGGGTGATGTGATTGGCTAGAGGCTGATATGAAAGTGATAGGAGCTAGACTATGTTGACGGTCCTTTTATTTTATTTGCCATTACATGCATGGTTTGGGTTTTGGTCTTCCAAAGGACTTTGGGTGCTATGTGAGTTTGGAAATGTGAAATGTGTTATGCATCAAATAATCTCCTAGGTCATTAGCTGAGATGGTATAGTTCAAGAGGTGGCATATGGGAAAGTGAATCAAAGGGATCAGGGTTAATGCATCTAGCCTCAAGTAAATCAAGAAGTATGGCTTTCTCTTTGTCCTACTTGGCGAGTGGATCCAAGTTGAAATGGTAATTGTATCTCTCAAACTCAACCTTAAGATGTTTGTAATGCTCATATGGATGTAAATCTCTTGGAATACTAACCTCCATACCTGAGTGGGAAAACTTGATACACTGATACAGTGTTGATGGGACTACATAAATCGTGTATAACCAATGTTTACCCAAAAGCAAATTATATGACAAATTGAGATCTAGCACATGAGAAAGTGTATCATGGGTTAAGGGCCCAATGATAACTAACAAGTTAATGGTGCCTTGTGATTCCCATTATTCATTGTCATAGGCTTTGATGGTGATTGTTTTTTCTTAGAGATATACTGAGGTGTACCTAAGAAGCTTGACAAGCTTTAGAGACACTACATTCAGACTCAATCCATTGTCCATGAGGACACATTTCACTTTGTGTATTTTTATGTAGACTTCGATGTATAATGGATTATTGTGAAGCAGGCCAAGGGATGACATATCACTTTGATTGAAGGTTACTTGTTGGGATGGAGCTAGATATACAACCAAATCTTGATATTTGTCAGGAGATATGTCATTGGGAACTATGGATTAACAAATGAACTATGTCAAGATGTTTTTGTGGATTGTAGATGTATGAAAAAAATATAAAATGGAGATTAGTGCTAGCATATTTTACAATTGTTCTACAATGTCAAATGTCTTTACTTAGATAGTGGTAAATGGTTTGTTTTGAGGTAGACCAACTGGTTGGATGATGGGTGAAAAGGTAGATGGTTGTGGGCCTGGTATGTTAATCTTTGACCACCAAGTTGTGACTGCAAAATTTGGATTAGGCATAAGACCATAGTTACTAATAAATGATGGTGGAAGGGGGCCAGATAAGATAATTATTAATTATTGATGTACTTGTGCATGGTCATGAGCTAATGATGAGTTATCAATATAAGGTCTTAACATGAGAATCCCTACTTACCAGTTTGCCAAAATGGTTTGGTTGATTGGGTATGAGTAGTAATGATCTTATCAGATTGGTACTTGGTCTAGAAATAATGGAAATAGTGTTAATTTAAAATCTTGCAATATGGCCTACAATTGCATTGTAGTCATATACAACAACATGGTAGGTCTATTGGTTTTTACCATTCTAAATTTAGTTTTGTCCATTATTTTGACATTTTTGGTTTTGTTGTTGATTCTATTGGGTCTATTATTGATTCAACCTTGGTTGTTGATATTTTTATTGTTGATGTTATACTAGTCATTATTGTTTTTGTGGTTGTTATTGTTGTTATTGATTATTACGTTGGGGAAAAGGATTTTGGTAGATGCCAAGGCTCTGATTGGAGGTGGAAGCTCTATGATCCAATGTGATATTTCCATTTTCCAACATATTCTAAATTACATGTCTAATTTGCATACAATGCTATAAATTATGGTCATTGACCCTATGAAAATCATAGAATTATTCTGGCCTATACCATCCTGGCATGTCAACACCCTCATGAAATTGCTCTTTTAGAATAGGCTATCTAATCAAGTTAGTTGTTGTGAGCTTATAAAATATTGATTCTATGGGCTCCCCAAGGTTAGTAAAAGCATGATGAGTAGGAATTTGTATAGTTAGAGGAGGAGGGTTTTGAAAAGGCATAGATATTTTCTATATTTTTTGCATTTATGGTGTTGGTCTAAGTTGTTGCATGAGCTATGGTTGTTGAAAAGGTTGTTCATTAGGCATAAGCTAGAAAGGTGGCATAGGTTGAGCAGATGGTGATTACACCATTTAGACATGTCATGATTCTATTACTCTATTCCCCATAACATTTTTGTTATGATTGGATTGCTTAGATTTATCATTGTTATTGGCCTGTGCTAGTTGTGATGTTTGTGCTTGGACTAGATGCAGATTTTGGCCCCTATTCTGGTTTTGATTCTAGCCATTTTTTTGATTTAATGAGGTTAATTTAATGATTCCATTATTAATAAGGGCTCTTTTGATCACTAAAATATTTATAATGATTTAGTTGAATGTATGTGCAAACTGCAACTGTATATAGTAAGATATCTTACTATGTAGATTTTTGGTAAATAAAATGACTAGTTGTTTGTCTAGTAGACTATGGGTAAAATGGATTTCAAAGGCCCTCCATCATTATAGATAAATTTAAAAGCTTTCACCTAGTTTCTACTTTGTTTGTGTCAATTCCACTAATGAAATCTCATGCTCAAGATTTTAAGAGAAATGTTTGCACAAATTTGTCTGAGTGATCATCAAAATCATAAACTAAATTCTTTGGTAACTTAGGAACCACTCCAAGGCTTGTCCAACTAGACTTATTGGAAACACCAATAAATAGATGTTGTTATAGGCCACTAGTTTACATACGATAGATAATTATTCAAATGGGATTTTGGGTCACCTTTCCCCTTGTACTTGTCAAATTTTGGTGGCTCATACCTTGGAAGAAATGGTATCTATAAGTACTCTATGTTGAAAGGGTAAGAACATACATCATCCAACTTGAACTTATTGACCTATTTCCCAGTTTGGATGGCAATGATTGCATCCTTCATTTGTTATAGTTCTTGTTAAAGGAAACTTGTGTGAACATTGTCTTGAGGTGATGGTTGAGCAATCACAAATGGATTAATTTGGCTGAGGTATGATGAAGGTGTTTGTTGGGGTATGTTATATTGTCTAGGGAATAGACCAAGAATATGCTTACATGGATTAGGGTGTAATTATTGAAATTATACTTGTGATCGTGTGATATTCTAGTTGGGGTTGGGTATGTAGGCTTGATTTAGGGAAGATTGAGGTTAGAATGGTGGTATATGGCTATAATATGCCTATTGAGGTTGAATATGGGCATATTCGACTAGTCATACCTGGATAATTGAGAGGGACTTGTGACTCAAGACCCTAATGTTGAACTTGTGGCACATTCTACATGAAAGGCGATAATTGCCTAATAGGTACTTGAGTAACATTAGAACCTCTTTGTTGCATGAATCTTGATTGGGAAGTGGATGCATTTTGGATATTCAAGATCTATTGCTAACCAATATTTATATATTGTTGGTTAGACATAATTTGGTTTTGGATTGGCATGTTAGTTTATGATGAAAGAGGTATGTTCACTTCTACCTAGTACGGTGAAACATTGGTTACCCCCTATTAAGGTGGTAATATGTTTTGAATCTATTGCATGGGTGGATTGGATGGTGCCTATTATTATGGAATACTACTCATCACCTATGGGGGAGGATTAGGATTCATCAAATTTAGTTGCAGCACAACACTAGTTGGCTGACTATGTAATCATAGTTGTAGATACTAGAAAAAGTAGTTGGTTAAAGATTAGAGGTAGTTGGATGAGGTTGGGAAGTATAAATTCCTATTCCTTGAGTTTATGAACCACTAATGGTGATAATTAAAGGCACATTTTGTTGTTGACTATGTGTTTTTGCACTAACACCACTTTGGTTTGGATTGGACATTACTTGCATATTGCCCACTACATTTTGCCCACTATTTTGTATAGAAGTAGAATACACTTCCTCGATGGTTGGATATTGAACATGTTTTTTAATAAATTATTTTGTGTAAGTGGGTTAAAACCCTACTTTTTTTGACTTGTCAACTCAAATAAAACTCTTGTTGAAGGGAGTGACTAAATAAGAGGTATATTTGACATGGCCATTTGATTAAAGTTACATGCTAGGTTTTGATAAGCCTGGTATGTTGTTTGAATTTACATGAATTGGTCCTCCATGATACCTATTTATGTGACAAACATACATGGATCTTGATACAACATTGGTACTATGGCATTAGGTTCACTAAAAGAGGCTTGATCATTATTTGAATTGTAAAACATGTTATAAGGTCCTATTGGTAGATGTGGAAAATTATCATGCCCTACTTCTACGTATCTATTAGGATCATAAATTGATGGAATTATTACATAATAAGGTTGTTATTAAACATTTTTTACAACCGTAGGTACACTAGCCAAATATTGGGTTCTCAATTTTTTATCTTGCTCCATGTATGGAGGCATGCTAATCAAATAATTGGCCAAGGATCTTGATTTGGTTCCCCTATTTGAGTGTCATAAGATGGATAAGTATCCATCTCATAAATAACATCATATACATAGGGGTCATGAAGCATTTATTCTTGTGCAACCACATTACTAAGCCCTAGATTATACATGATGCCACTACGAGTGTAGGGAGACATGTTGGGATCAGAGTAAATGATTTTATACAAAAAAGGGAATAGAGTTATACAAAATATAAAAAGATATGTCTAAAAGGACAAAGGGTTCAAACATGATCTATCTTGGTTAAGGGTGAAGTTGAATCTCCAAAAAATTTGATGCAAAGAATTGGTAAAAATAGTATAACGTTAATATGTCTAATGTTAAATATTTTACATAAAAAAGGTCAAGTAAAATGATCTAAAAAAAAGATACTAAAGTCTAAGGTCCAAATGTGTTCCAAATAGGTCTAAACTGGGAAGGGGGAAAGTAGCTATGTCTTTTGTCCAAATGTGAAGTCAAAAGCTAGGCTCAAACATGATGTGCTAGGAATTTTGGTCAAATGACATCAAATCTAGGCTTGAAAATAAAGGATAATGATGATTAATGATTAATCTAACAAACTTAGAATAACTTGGCAAAGATGAGGCACATGATTCTAGACATAAATGTCATCTAATTGATGAAAAACACTAAACAAAAGGCACTTTGAAGAGAGACTAACTCTATCAAATAAAGGCACAAATAATAAAGTTTCCAAATTTGAGTGACTAATTAACCCAAGTTACATAATCTAAAAGAGAAAGATTTGTGTATCAACCCCATGAATTGAGGTCTAAATAGATATCAATCAATGTTTAAATCTAAACTTGTAAAAGTTAATCAAAAAATCAACTAAGGATAAACTATGGATTCTAATGACCAACAATCTAGATAAATTTGAACAACATGACTGTGTTAAACAAAGATCCAACAAGGCTCAAATGATTAGTTGCAATAATGATAATTGAGATATAAGACAAGACAAGTCTTTTTGAAATAATTTGGGTAGCATAATGACATTAGCACTCTCAAAATATGTGACAATGTTTATGTTTCAAATACTTCTAAGGCACAAGGCTTGAAATGATTTGAGCAACATAACATTACCCTTTTCAATAAAGTGCCACACTTAATGTTTTGACACAAAAATTTTCTAATTTAAAGTTAAGGTGTCAAATGGATGCATAAGCCCCGTTAAACAATGGATTAATGGTGACACAAGACTCATTCAAAACATGATTTAAACAAGTTTTAGTTTTAACGCACCAAGTAATAAAATTACAAAAAACAATTAAGTATTCATCCTAAATCCTATCAAGATGTGGCAAAGTGGGGTTGATTAAAAATAATTAGTTTTCAATTATCTAGATGGATCTCATGTGTACCAACTTTTACATTAGCACATAAGAGAAGCAACACTCATTTGGGTTCACATCAAATGGATTGTTATGAAAAAGTCTAGTCCTTTTCACAACCACTACATCCATTGCTTGCTCAGTGTAGTGAGATGTCCAATATGATCATACGTCCTAAGCTTAGACTCTACTAATGGAGATTGTTTAACCTCTCAAACCACCATCTCAATGAAGGAATCCCAATTTATATACCCCCTATGGAGAAGGGTTGAAGATGATGCAGAGAGATCAAGCCCCAAGTCAAAGATTCCTTATAAAACTTATGGGAGGTAAGTCCCTCTCACAAGCCAAAATACGTGAAATAAAAACTAAGTTAGAAGGCTTTATGGTTGTTTCTAGATCACCCAAGTCATGTGGGTATTGGGGAGAGCCTTCACAACATCCTTTTTATGCCTTTGGACTAAGGCAAAATTTGTAATTAATATGACACTTTTGATCCCACAAGTTCCCTATAGAGAATGGGGGAGAGCATACACGCACAAATTCCTTTTTGCTAAATAAAAAATCAACAAAAAAACTTGCATGAAAATGAACTTGCTCAAAAAACATGTAAACTAATATGATGTTGAGTTCATTTTAAGACACCAAAATAAAATGTGTTGTGAATTTTGGCCCCTTGGCTTTGATTAGAAACTTGTAAAAACTTGAAAAAGCATCTAAGACATAAAAAATGAATTAAGTTTTTTTTAGATACCCAAAAGATGATGTGAACAAGTTTGAAACAAGTTTAGACTTGATTAGGTTATTTTTTATGCACCAATTGAAATTTTTAGATTAATATTCATAACTAATTTGAAATAACTTGTATAAATACAAACTAAAAAAAAAAATACAACCATGTTCGTTTTAAGTACTTAAGTCCAAATGTGTAAGAGTTAGCAAGTTCATTTTAGATCCAAATTGAAATGTTGGAAATGTGACTAGTTATTTTTTTAAATTTCAAAATGAGATTTGTGATTAATCAAAAATATGCAAATTATTCTTCAAATAAACCCTTCAACTTGCA